>WAAD01002623.1:151909-207904 GCA_013389945.1 Fregata magnificens
CGACCATCATCTTTAAAGTATAAACGTGAAGAAAACTAAAACAGATGCGTGGAGAGGAAAAGAGAAGCTGGTGGGAACACGGCGGGGCTGGAGCACATTTTCCCTGGGAGACGGCCGCGCTGCGAGCTTCCTCGGGACGCCCCGTGGGCGGATGGCTCCCCTGTGGAGAGCTTCCCAGGAGGAGGTGGGAGGCTGCTGTGGGCCGGAGAGGCGAGAGGTGGGCTGGGAACGGGCCCCACTCCCCAGCCAGGCCCCCGGCGCCACGTGTACGCTGTCCCCTCTCTAGTTAAACCTCAGTCCCTTTCAACCAGGGAGGAAAATGTCTCCCAGTCAGAAAGCAGAAGGACGGCCTAACACTGTTCCCTCGCCCAGGGCCTTGGCGGGGCTCTGCAGCAGGGCGATGGCAGCCCACCCCAGCAGTCACCGCCGTGTGAGGACAGAGCTTTGCAGGCCGAGCGGCGAACAGCAGCGGGGAGGAAGAGAAGGAGGAGGTGCCGGGAGGGAGACGGGGAAACTATAACTCATTGTGGATGGGATGGACTGGCCGGGGTGGCGAGCGCTCACAGCCCAGCACATCCATCAACCTGCCGAGCGGCCCGACAGGCTGGAGCCGCGGCTGCTCCCTCTCTCCCCGTGTCAGGCGTGATCCAGCCCAACTGCGCCGAGGCAGCGCTGCCCGGCCAGGCGAGCTCCGGCCAGCGCAAGCCATCGCAGCCCACCTGGCTGCCCGGCAAACTCTGCCGGAGCTGGCCATGCACCCTGGGCTGCCTGCAGGGCTCAGCCCCCAGCATCCTGGTTCTCACATGGCCTAAGTGATCCAGAGCCTAATCCCCTTTCAATCCCTGCGGTTGCACCCAAGATTAATTTAACCCAGTCACGTCCACTTGCATTAAAAGCCCTGTTTGGTCTCACATCACCTTTAAATCGGCCTGACACCACCGGCTCCAACAGCCCCTGAGTGTGCGAGGAAAGAGCCAGGCACTCGGGCTTCCTCCAGTACTTCAAACGGGGCAAATCAAGTACTCTGTTTTCTTCCACTTTATGAGGTAATTTGGGTTGAGTTCTCATATTTATTTTTGCAACCCTGCTGTAATGATGTTGCTCTCTAGTACAGGGCTATTAAATGCTTTCAGCTCTCTACCGGTGACTTGCTTGGCAGAAGTGCCACAGCCTGCCTCGGGAGCCGCCGCTGTGGCATGGTGCAGCAGGGCTTCTGCTGCAGCGCTCCCATGGCCACCGCCTGCTCCTCTGCTCTGGGGCACTGCCCTTTCTGTTCGCTAGTGAGTCTGTGACCATAAGAGCCTCAGAAAGATAAAATGCCCAGGCACGAGGGCGAATAGTCATTTGCAGGTTGTCCCGCCACCCTCTACCCAGTTCATGAGATGCTGGCGCAGGACATGAAGGCACTGGCCTTGCTGTGGTGTCTGATATGGATCAGCTGCAACACCTCACCGTGTCACAGGGCCTTAGCTCACAGCTTGCCCTCTAAACTTCCTGCACTTCATCTGCTTAAAGCAGAGCCAGAACACTGCTTTATTGATGGGGGCGGCAAGAATGATTTGTCCAATTTCAAAGCTTTTACTTGAAGGATTTCAGGACTTTTTAATTTTTTTTTTTTTTAAGAGGCTGATTTAAATAAGCACTTTAAAAATATATATAATAGCACTTCCTAAATGTATGCAATTTTCCCAGCATGGTAGGCCATCTATACATGTTACAAACCCATCTCTGATATATTTTCCACATAATTTCCAAATTTTCATTTATCTTTTTGTTTTGTTGGATGTCCTATTTGCATATGTCCTAACATGCCCACATAAATTAATGGATTTCTATATTATTATTACTTATTATTCAGTAGTGTGGCTTTTATCCTAAAGAAGAAGATACTGTATAACATGTACAACATTTCTTTCATCTCTAACAATCCCACTGTAATTTATAAGCTTACGTCCTGCTCTAGGAGCACATCAATACTCAGGAGATCAGTTAACATATTTTAGCTTTAGATATGTGCCCACATCCTCCTGAAGTCAAAGGTACTTAAGCACACAATCAAAATAGAGGAGGGGATCTTTTGTAAGAATAAACCTCAAAATACCCAAAGTGCTTTCCTGCAAGTGTCTCTTAAAGGCCATTTCTGTCTTAGAATTATTCCACCATCACCAAAATGCAAAGAAGGAACAAAGTAAGTAGTGTATCATGGCAGAAAGTGAAATGGGATCCTTTTTTCAAGTGAAATGACGGGGAATTTTAGATGGGCAAATAAAATCATTCAAAAAGCAGTTCTGTCCAGAAAAAAAGATTAATACCCTTGTACTTAAAGAAATGCACAGTCAAGAGCTCAGTACAATATTCAACCAGAATCTGGAAGCTCTATGGTACCATTTTAAGCTCTTTCATCCATGCAATATCAGCTCAGGACAGCAGGTACAGACATAATGATGATTTCATTGTGATGTCTATATTTTGATATAGCATGACAGTAATATATATTACCATGATAGGAGAAAAGGAGGAAGTACAGCAAATCTGATAAATTCACCTATCAAACCTGAAAGATTTGTACTGAAAGCACTTCTTGCAATATTTTGAGTGTTTTCAAAGAACCCTCGGCCTCTGATACCAAACCAGTCCTGCCCTGTTCAGTGTGCTAGATCTGACAGGATAACATAACAGAATAATTCCCATTGCCTCCAACATGAAACACTATATGCACGATGCAAAAGGTGGCTCTCATGTTTATGAATGAGCACACCTCTGCAGAGTCAGGCTCACCTCCAGCACTCTTGTCTTTTTGCACATGTAATTAGCACTATCAATCAGCCTAAACTTTCCTAAATGATCCCTCTGCATTCTGAGGACTGCATTTTCTATTCTCAGCATTCATACAAGTGGAGAAGCTACAGCTATTAGTAGTCAATTTAAAAAGTATCTTCATTGCAATCAGCAAGGGCAACTGTTTCTGCAGCAAGGCAGGTGGGAGACCAATGGAAGAATTAGATTTAGAGTGGTAGTGTTCCAGTTTGCAGTGTAGCTGCTGCATTCTTAAGAAATAACATCAGGCTTTCACTGGTGTCTGGAAAACATCATCTGCTGTGCAGGTACTCTCTCTGTCAGCTGTTGCAGGACAAAGGACAATAGTGAAAGACTACTGCTTCATCAAACTTTTCCACCTCCAGCACATAATGTCAGAAAACACAGTGGAGGAAAACCAAACAAACAAACAAGCAAAAAACCAAAAACCCAACAAATATCACTTAGAAAATGTGAAAGCATAAAGTTATACTCTCACCAATTTAGCATTCTCCTCAATGCAGCAAATCTGCTGAAATCTGCTGGAAAGACTGAATAAATATACATCAGATAAATTAATCCTGCATTACATCTCAGAGGTGACCATACCTGTGACAACTTTGTTAAATCATTCATTGTTGATTAAAAGGAAGTAAAAAATCTATTAAAAGAGAAACATGTTTTGCTCAGAAAACCTCTTCAAAAAGTTTGGTGAAACTGCTGCCTTAAAGTGAGCCTATTAAAGGATGAGTATAGGCAAGTCTTGAAAAATATTTAGGGATTAAAAACGCTTTACCGAAATGCCAGCAGTCACACAGCAGTATTTATGCTAGGTGGCTGCCCTGTATTAAATGATACAGACTAAAAAGGCTTCAGCTAGTCAGATAACATCCAAATTATAATTGAATCCAAGCCAAAATTATAGATCCAGATACACACAAGCTTAGATATTTATGAAAACCAAATCCAAATGTAACATGGTTTCATAGCTAACAAAAGAATAACAAGTAGCTGTTGCTAGTTACTGGACCTGTCATACATTATCAATTGTGAAGCAGCCTTGCCAACTCTCATGGTCATCCTGTGCTCGGGTCTTGCAATAATCAGTATTTTTCCTGAAGTACTAGTTGCTGGAGTCATATGAATATATACAAATCTCACCTTTCTCTCTATATTCTTTTAGCATGTCCTAACGAACTCTCACAATAAAGTACTATGTCTTTTCTATACAGAGGGGGATATTCAGGGCCTTGTCTTACTTCCTTTAAAGTCTACAGAGAAACTCCAGGTTTATTTTCATTAACCTTTTGGCACAATACCTGGGCCTGCAATGCAGTGTGTCTTATGTAAGGACGTACAACCCAAGCTGACCAAGATACTGCATCTTAATAAGCTATTTATCGAGTAAATGGTAGTAGCTGGCTGGGGGAGTGCTCCTACTATGTCCAAACTGTGAGGTACTTTCAAATTAAAATGCCTATACTGCAGCTGACATGGAAAGTGCTCCTGACCCAGTAGCTAGAGGAGATCATAAGCAGGAGCAGAATTAACAGCAGAATCAGAATCCTTTCTGAATCTATACTTTTTCTTCTTTAATTTAGTAGAAAAATGTTCCTCTGTCTAAATGAAGTACACAATAAAGTACACCTGGCTTCTGGCCATGTAGAAAAAAAAAATGCAAATATTGGTCCACTGCTTCCATATCCATTTAGTAAAACAGAGATAAGCCCATTGTAACAGGAGATTGCCATAGGATCCATACCTCCAGCTTTGCAAATGAACATGCCTTGATGTTTAATTTTCCGTGAGTTCCTCTGCATTTAGGTACCAGCAGGAGACCATTATACTGTGACAGCACTCGGTTCTGATGACATTATCTTAAACTTTTCCCAGTTGTCCGTCCTCACCCCTGTTGTGCTGCCGCCATCTATTAACATTCCACTGACAACAATGAAAGATGTTAGAGCAGAGCACGTTAACGCAGTAGCCAAGCTGGGGTGCTTTCACCTGGACGTACACAAATGTTTGGCAGTAGCTATACAGTTAATTAGCTGGATCTCATCATGCCAATTCCTCACAAGGTTCGTCTGAGGTGCTTTGCATTTATAATTCATGGATTCATAGACTTTATGGCCAGAAGAAATCATTAGATCATCTGGCCTCCCCTTCTCTATTATAAAGGCCATACAATTGCATTCACTTACTCCTGTTGTTAACCCAATTACTTGTGTTTCACTGTCTTCCAAAAAAGACATCCAAAGACTTCAAAAGATGACAAACCCACTTCTCCCTTGGAAGTTTATCCCAACAGCTAATCACCCTAAGTATTACACAGCTAATGTAGGCTTGGGACTAATAAAGCTTAGTCTCCTATGGATTTGTGTTTCATGGTTGATTGACTTCGATGCCTAACAAGCTGTGAGCTCTGATTAAAGTTTCTTCCCATATGCGGAACATTTCTAAGGTCTTTTCCCCAACTCCTTGTGGATCCTCTGTGTCTTACTAATGTGACAATTCACATTATAGCCCTGACGGTACCTCCGATCATTATAGGTCTCTGTCAGGATTCTTCTAAGAGACATTTCACCTATTCTTGACCACATACTTTCATGAAACTTGTAGAAACATAATTGCTTTTCAGACCTTCCACCCCCCCACTGACAGTGGCTGCAGAGAAACAAGTTCAAAAGTTATTGGAGGCACCTGTGCGTGTACATGCACGCACACATACACACAGCACGGTTACTTGCACCTTTTTTTCCCAAACAATTGTGTCTTGTTTCTTATCTATTTGCATTTGTTGCTGTCTTCCTCACTATGTCTTTCTTTTCCTCAGTACAATTTTCATCTCCAAATCAGAGTGCCTACTAGCACCCAGGATTTGCTCTGTACTGAACACATTAATGCACTCAGTATTCCTTTTAATATGATGAACACCTTGAGTTACTTCTCTTTCTTACCCTATTGTATTTTTTTCCCAGGTTGGAATAAATTTTATTTCTCTTTTCTGTACTATTGCCAATTTTTCCTAATGCAGATGTCATGATGTGAAGAAAGGCCCATATGCCCAACCGTTTTCCCATATTTTTCCAAGACTGTTGGCTGGTCCAACAAAAGAAAATGCATCCCTTCCTACAAATCTTCCTTGTATGCTTAGACCACCGTAGTTACAACAACATTGCTAAGAGACAGGAATAGTATGCAGTATTTTCAGTGTTAATCTCCCCAGTGTCAGATAGAGGTAAAAACACCTCCTTATGCTACTCACAACTCCCCTTCTTATATATCAAAGGACCACATCAGTCTTTTCCCAGAACATCACTGGGAACTCATGTTGAGTGACTTGTCTTCTTTGACCTCTAAATCCTTTCCAGAGCTTTCTAAGACACAGTCTTCCTATTGTTCAGAGAGAAACTGCTAACATTCCCAAAAATACTATACCTATTACACTAGAAAGATTTGTTGCAAACGATTATTTTGGATGGAAAAAGAGTCCATAGCCAAGTTTCCCAAAATCAATGTAAGAAATATCCACCAGAAAAATTTAAAAATTAGGGAGACTGAACATACTATGCTAATCTTAATACGCTAAAATTCTTCTTTGATATTGTTGGAGAGATGAAAAGAGTAGAAATGGGACTTCACGTGCCAATTTTAATGATTTATTTTTTGGAGAGAGGGACAGTAAAAAAATATGTTGCATAGTTCTGTAATTTCCCCTCTTCTTTCCCATATTTTAGGCAGGATTTACTCAGCAGTACTAATAATCAAGACTTATATGTCTGATGCTAGTGAACTGAAATTGTGTGAACCAAAATTAGAGGCCATTTTGAAAATAGGAGGCTTGGCTTCCCTCTACCTTGGCTTCCCTTTCAGTAATCGTGATAGTAAAAATGAATTTGTATCTCACAGAGATGTTGAAAGACACTCAGATTAACAACTTTGACGGTCTCAAAGAAAAGCAGATCTGTAACCACTGAAAATGTGTTTTAATACTTTTTTTTATTGTTTTGCATATTTCTTTTAACTAGATTATCTCTTCCAGAGTTCTTTTTATTACTCAGTTCCATCCCACCCAACTACTGTCAGTTTTGCTAATTAAAAAAAAAGTCAGCTGTTTGACACTGTACTCTTTTGCATCTATAATGAAATCTAATAGACTGAAGAGAAAACTAATAATTTTCTTGTGGGAAAAATACAGCTAACTTTCACTGGGTCACTTGACAAGAAAATAAAACTAAGTGATGCTCATTTTGGTGATCACATACCAGGTCCTGAGACAACTATTCTGCTTGCGGACCAGCTCCTTGAAGAGCTGTCTGTCTCCAGGAAAGGACTGAGAATGCTCAGCTCCCATCAGATAAGAAGGAACTTGCTACACCAAATCTTAACTTTGAGGAAACTTCAGGGAAAAACCTCTAAGCAGGAAATACAGTTAGATGGCTTTTAGAGACAGTCCTGCCTGTTTCTTGTACCATATAATTTATCAAAGACATAGCTAGGTTCAAGAAAGAAAAATAAGATGACAGTTAAGAAAAGTTGTTGTAGAAAGGGAGTGTTGATCAAATTGCTTTTGATTGAAGCTTACAGACAAGAATAAATTTTAAATTTAATCTTTACTTTGGTAGTAGTAATAAAGCAGTAGTACAATGCACTAAAGATTTGATTTTCCTTTATACCTTGTCTAGGAATATGCAAATGACCCTCAAGGAAAATGAGAATCAAGCCTTTTAATTGAGAGAAATTAATGGGCATTGTCTGTCCTGATGGTTCTAGCTGAGTTTAATGGTTGCAGAGATCTGACTCTGCAAACACTAATGCATAGAAATTACTTACCTGCATCAAGTTATTTTCATGATCAGAATCCAATAATGGCTCATTTGTACAGCTGTTAATATTAAACAACAAACCCAATAAAAAAATGAAGTTAGAAAAGGTCTAAGCTGAACCTGAGGCAGTACATAAATCTGCTGGGACTGCAAAACCAGCACTCATGGAGGAAGAAAGCCAAGGGAGGCAAACTAGGCTTCTAACTATGGAAGTTAATTAGCCCTATTTTTAGCTAGAAGGGGATTTCTGTTTAATATTCACCCAGGTTTTAGGTTACAATGATTTAAGATTACATTAAAAAAAAAGGTACTTGGAAAATTTGGTTTAAGGCCTTAAACTAAAAAAAAAAAAAAAAAAAAAGATAAAATACTAAGGCAGCCTTAAGGATGCACACGTATGCTCCTTCCAGCCATACCTGAAAAAATATTTCTCATGAGATTACAAACAAAGAGGGATTAATTAGTAAGAGATAATTCTCATGCATTGCACAATGCATTCATCTCCCTCAACTCAGCACATTTTACTGAATGATAATGTCAATAGCATAGGTTTTTACTGGTCAAAATTACACATGCATGATGCCTCTCAATTTTAAGACTACAATCTTAAGGGTTTTGAATCTGTATCAAGGCATAGGAGACATCAGTAATGCAATACAATTTCTAACATGGCTTCATTCCTGATCTGAACAGTTTTTAGTTCAAATTATTGATAATGAACATGGGGGGAATTTGCTTTTGATTTTGTCAGCTTTGGGAACAAGCCCATTGGAAATGTCATCAGTTAAAGCTGCAGGTGCACATCCCCTCTGAAGATGATAACCTAGAAGAAAAGTTATGATCCCTCTGAAGTCAATATGTTGTAAGAACTATAGGAGGAAAGTTCAGGTACAATCTTTCAATATGAAAAGCAAAAATTTTATCATAACTTTTAGGTGGAGTTAGATTGGTTCATGAAAATGCTCTGTGGTGACAGCAGAGGACTGTTGCCCTAGAGGTCTCCTCCAGTCTTATATTCCTGCATTCATCGGAAAACACATTGACATCACTGTACCTGAGAGCTCTCCATGTGTCCTGAATTTGACTGGAAATCTAGCTCTTCAGAATTGAGGTCATATTTGAAAATACAGCTTTAAAATCTTCTGCTTCTTTAGTCATGAAATAGGTACACCAATTATGTACTACACTAGGCAATAGATTTATATGTACATTTGCAAAAAAATCAGTGATAGGGACAGAAAAATGCCATGTCATTTTGCTGTGCCTAGACACAGTGACATTTGAACACAAAACAAAATATATAGCAAAGGAGGTTTGAGAAAGAGGAGCCAGTCCTAGCAGTCATTGACTGAACAGAAATCTCTGGCAATCTTTAGCTCGGGATTGTCAGATAGCTCTAAGGAAATCAAGGATAGGTATCTTTATCATTGAGCAATTAAGCTCCAAAGGCAGAAGAATATACTTGTGAATACCATCCCTCTAACCGTCCCTGATAAATTGTCTTCATCCCTTTTCCCACTCCTGTTCTCCACCCATCCCATCTTTTTTTTAAGTGACTACACCCTTTCACCTGCTTCAACCTCACCCCTTGCCAGCTTCAGTGCTTAGAGCAATTCAGAGAGCCCTGCCAGCAAACCTCCAGCTCCACTTGCTGCTGCGCTGCTCCACCTCCTATCTGCTGCTCCACGGCCTGTCTGAAGAGACAAGGATTAGCAAGGGGGCAGGTGAAACACACTGAGAAGGCAGACGGAGGGAAGCAGCAGGTTCCCAGCTGGTAGCAGACAGAATAGGACTTAAGTTTTCTCCCACGAGACCTGAGTAACCCATAGCTAGATGGAGTTGCCCTCCAGTCACTACTCATTTTCCAGAGAACATCAAAGGTCTAGCATGCTACATTATGCACTGCTTCTTCAAAAAAGTGAGATGCTATTGAAAAATCTGGTAAATGCACAGCATTTTCGTGATAAAAATTATAATTGCCAATGAAGTAGCATTTAATAATAATAAAAAAAATCTCTGAGGCATTCTAAGAAAAGAAATATAGGACTAAGAATCCTTTTGCAATATAATGCAAACCCCTCAATAATATGTTAATGAAATTTATTTAATTAATCAATGGAAGTTAATGAACATTTAAACATACTGTGCCTTTGGCTATCACAGGGAAATATTCTGGTCAATGAATACAATCAAATTATTTAAGGTACTGCAAAGAATTTTTTTTTTAAAGCAAGCATGAAAAGTTATATATAAAAAAAAATACCTCAAATATGAAGAATAAGTACCTTATATGTGTAGTGTTTGTGTCTGAGCTCACTCTCATTTAGAAGCTCAGTAGTTAATTGCAATTACAAATGAACAGCTTTTCCTTAACACATATTTGTGGATGTAAATAATTGCATTGTAAAGCCAGAGAAAGTGCTGGCTGCAAACCAAACCAGGGTACAGACAAGTGGTCCCTGAGATCACAGCAACTAAGTACAATACTATATACAATACATATGATGATAGAAACAACCGTATACAACATTTCACAGAAAGTCACATTCGCCTAAATTTGCTAGTGCACGAAGACACAGGAAGAAACTTCCCCATGATCTTGAATTAGAAATTTATAGATCTTTTCCTGAATTTTATTGTGCAGTTGAATTATTAGAAAATAACAACAAAAAGTTACAATATCTGAAGGAAAACATACTGTCTATGGGTCTTATAGGAAAAGTCTATCAACAGCATCAGTTTTGCTAGAAATTTCAGATAGGACAAACCTCCTAGCCTTTTGCTTGCAGCAAATAATCATCTCAGCCAAAATCATAAAACTTTCTGGAATGCCAAGCTACATGAAGAAAAATGAGATATGAATCATGTTTATTTAACTTTTATTTAAAGATAGCAATAACTCCTTTGCACTCTTTGGCAGCCTAGGGCTGCTTACAAGTTACACCTGTAACTTCCATTAGGTTAATAAGATTATACCTACTCATTAACCCTCAGCGTATTAATGGCTAATTATGTGTCTTANAGAGGTAATGCTGTATCTACAAAGGGTTCTTAGAGGTTAAATATTTCAGGTTAGGAAGATATTCACTGTAGTATATTTAGATTAAATGAATGTGCAGGTGGAATAAGGACAAAGCACTGATATTGTAACTTGCAGCAGCCATTCACTTCAAAGATGCTCCTGATATGACAGTGAATTTCTTTAGTGCCAGTTTAATCTTCTCTCTAGAGCACTCATATGTGCCCTGTAGCATGTAAAAGCACAAAATGTACAAAAAATCTATTGCCAACTTGCCCTCTGAGACAGTATTAAATTCAGGTCATTCTAAGTGGAGTTAGACAAAATTTGCAGCTACAGTCCCTTTTCACAATAAAGGTGTTGAAATATGCCATGTAATGTGCAGCTATTTTATCCAATTATTTTGTGTAGAGGGAAAATAAGGATATTTTAACGCATTTTAAGTATCAATACTATTTAAGCACCTTAATAATCTTTTAATGTGAAGCACTTTGACCCCTGGATTAAAGAAAACTTTATTTCTAAATTCTTTTGAAGTTATTTCTCAAATAGTAAAAAATCTTCCTCAAAATCTTGTCCGACCGCTTTTTATTCAGTTTTTTGAAACTGCTAGCAAGCCAAATAATCCATCCTTTACAAAGTCCTTTCTCTCAAAACACAGAACTTCTCAGACAGGGCTTAGCCTGCTGAACCCCATTTAATCACTACCACCAAAGCACACTTATGGTGTCCTGCAAAAGATAACGTCACTGAGTCTCTAGGCATGAGAAAGATGATTTGTTTGACTTGACTTTTTTTCCTCATAGCACTGAGAAATCCCTTTAGGCGAGAACTTTTTTTTTTTTTTTGCTTTGTTTTAATTTTTCCTTAAGCAAAAAGGAGTGGGACTCATTTGTTAGGTGTGTGAGACTTTGCAGGTCTGGTTTTACAATACACCATTTAGTCTTTGGTGAGGCTTGTTAAACCCTGAAAGAAAAGTCATGCATTGACTGAGTGACGCCACCCTGAGGTTGATTCCCAAGGGAAAATAAAGACTTGGTCCTGCCTTAGAATTGTTAGGGTGACCGAGAACACCTTCTAGCAAGTGATAGCGTACCAAACCTTGGCAAGCTGCATAATAACATTAAACCCAGTGATCTAATTATTCACCTCTAATATAAAGGGCAGGGTTCCATGGGAAATCAGGAGCAGGGCTGAGAAAAACACCCAGCAAATACATTTCACAATACAAACGGAGGCAGTTTGTCAAGACTCTAACCTGGGAAAATTAACTTATGAAGCTGTCCTATGCATCCACTGTGCCCAGCTCAGAATAATTTCACATTTATGCAGATAGGCTCTTTAAAGCATCAAATTATCAGCCTTGAACACCGCGTTTAAAATATCACTTTAATTTGTTGTGGCTCAGAGATCTTTATTTTTTTATTAATCTTGGAGATACATAATATAAATATATAGATAAATATAGCACAGGAATTTAAACTAACCCTTACTGACCTGTGAACATAACAGAAAGTCACAGGTAGAAAAGTAGTATCTTTTATACATGCCAATGAGAAAGTCAACAGCACTCAAGATGGTATATAAGACCTTTCCCCAATCTTATACCTCTTTTTTCATGATCACTTCTTTATTTTTTATTCTGTATAATCTAGTGTGTTGCCCTGTACCAAATTTTTGCTGTGTAAAGGTATGAATTTCCAAATACATCCCTAAATACACGCTGAAAATATTTGCATGTTCACTCATTTGTACACTTAAAACCTTGGATTTGTTTGCAAAGGAATAGCTACACATGCCAAAGAAGTGACTGTTCTATACCCTCTGTACACAGAAAAATAGATTTTTCTGCAAGTATATTTCAAACTGTGGAATATTTGAACTGCAGCCCAAGTAATTACCTGAGCAGTCTACTGGGAATGTACATATTAGAACAAGTTGTAAAATAATCTCTTCCAAATAGCTATTAAAAACAAAATTACAGATCCTGGGCCAGATTCTCAGCTGTTACAAATTGGTGGCTGTTACAAGTTTCTTTGACTTCATGTGTGCAAAGCTTGAACTCCAAGAGAAATTTTACAGTAAAACTACAAATTACTGAAAAATGAGGTTCAGAGTAGAAACACAGGTGGTATTCACACCATCTCCTTCAAACTCCTTTAGGCATTTAGCTTGGCTTCTCTGAATCATGCCTGCCTTCTCTACATCGGCAGTATGGGGAATCTGGGTTCCTCCAAACCGCACCTTAACAGATGAGTAAAGCAGCCTCAGCCAGACAACGTAAATGCCCTGAATACTACAAAAAAAAGTCATGTCTTCTGTCAATATAACTGAATTGCTAGGGACACCCTGCTTTCAAGCAAAAAAAGTATCAAGCCATTTCATTGTAGAAGTTGTGGTTATTTGCAAAAGCAAATCAGTTGTTGCACCAAGTTCTGCATCACTTTCTAATTTCTCTGGGATTCTCTTAATTAAAAAGTGTTCTGAATGATGTCTTGTTGTCTATAATAAGAAAGATTTTTATTTTCTTCTAATGACGGTCTAAATCCTGTGTAGTAACCAACTGACTAACACAGGGAAATCCCAATCTTTCAGCTCCATTGTATAATTTATACAATATGTTCAACACTTTCCCACATAATAAACGTGGGAATCCCTTACAACCAGTCCAAGGTCTGAGGTTTTTTGTATGAATCATGTTTGCTGCATCCTGGCTTTACCACACCCCCAACTACTTCTGCTGGGAGCCAAAGAGTTACTGCAATCACCACTGGTAGGAGATACCATGTGCGAAGGCATTATTTACAGTAGGATGCAGTGAAGATGAGAGCCAGAGTCTGATAACTTTATCTCAGGGGTTACCTGGGAAAGACTCCTCTAGGTCTATTTAAAAGAGTAACATTAAATAATGAATAAATTAAGAGATATTATCATTCAAATATTACTTCTTGCTATGACAAATCTTTCATGTAACCCTTAGCCAGGTTCTGTTTATTTAAGGTGATGCTCATTTGAATAGTTTGGGAAAGAAGTGCTTTCACTGTACCTGTTATTCAATTTGACAGTTCTTTGCAACACGGGAAAGAGTCATGTTTGAACTTGTACAGAGAAATGTCATTGTCTTGTCTTTAGAAAAGATATTCAAGATACCTCCGATAATGTTCACACACATTTAGCTTCCCTGACTGGCAAATTTACTGTCTGGCAGCAGTTTTTATGTAAGGGCCCGAGGGGGGGAGGTGAACAACAACAGGTTGCTCCATTATTAATGCAAAACTGACAATTTTAATCAGCCCTCAAAAACTAATGTATACTTTCTGAACTGTGCTCAGTGCAGGGAATTGAACCAGAAGGTTGCTTGTAACATCGATATCTCCACTGTACATTTATTCCTACTGCTTAGAGCCCTCATAGATGTACAAGCATATCATAGGGATAATCACCTCTTGATCTTTTCTGTCATATGTATTTCACTTCTTTTATACTGTATTGTCAGATGAATCCCAGCTCCACCTATTGCAATCAGGGAACAAGAGTTTGTCAAGGCTTTAGGCACTCAGTCAGCTCAAATCTGAGCACCTGACTTCTGCTCTGAATCATCCTCTGGAAGAACCTCTTAGATACACACCTGTCTGTTGACTCCAGAGGGAACAAAATCTAAAGACTTGTCAGCTAACCTAGCCGCCTAAGTCAGAATCCAGATTCTGAATGTTAAATAAAGCCACTCACTGTTATGGGAAAAAAATTAAGAGCAGAAAAGGGTCTGTGCTACATTCATAAGAGCGAGTTTTTAGAGCATTTCCCCCTCATTAAAGCTCTTTTTTGAAAGGGTAGGAGGAATTCATAAAAGGAATTGCTTTTGCACTATTATGCAAAGGTGCACTAGCCACAGTCCAAACACTTGTTCAGTTAAGTATTGGGAGTTTGCCTTGTCTGCATTTACTGTACAAAACAAGGGGGTCAGAAATAGGGATCCCGAGTTTGGTTCTTATCTTCATCACTGATTCAGCTTGTAATATTAAGCAAGTCAAGTAAGTGATGTCAGCTAGACATCACAGATTTTCCCACATCACAGAAATGCTGTTTGGCTGAATTAATTTATGCTTATGAAGCACTTAAACTTTTTTTGAGAAGTCAGTGTAGTAGTGTGAAAAGGAGTTTCTTGTGGGTTCCAGATTAGCTGGGATCCATAACACTGTGGCACTCAATCAGCAGTGTTACAGAGTGAGAGCATACACAAAAGTTAAGAAATTGTTTATTCCAGCCGTAATAGGAAACTTTTGTATATAATTTCCCTGCTTACTCCGAGGCACTGTAACATCTGTCAGGCCAGGCCTAGCACTTAGCATACAGATCTGAGGAGAGGAACACATGCCCCATTTCCTGATAGCAGCTCACCCACCACTGCTGCCAAACTCAGTGACCACGCATGAGACACCAAGCTCAGTTCCACCAGTGTACAGTTAGACTTCATGGACCAAATCCAAATTTGCACAGGTGTAAATGAGAGCGACCCAATCTGTTCAATGCCTTTAATGAAATTTTGGCTCTGATTGCATGGCTCTCTCTCCCTTTTAACCATTCAAGAAGTGATAAGGACTGAAGCCAAAAGCTCATTACCTTCCATTCCCTGCTTCTTTGAGACACACAGTGTTTTGATTAGCATCCTTCCCTAATGTATCAGCAGCTCTGAACTTCATTCCCCCCACCTCCCTGCCCATTCAGACAGTGCCAGTCATGTCAAACAGCAGTCCCTGCAACATTTAGAGTTGTTCAGGGGAAAGGTGTTTAAGGGGATGCACACTTTTCTTTTAGATTCCTGATTTCAGTCAAAATCTACTCAAACTCTGCAATAGGAAAACTGCAGTTTCAACCCCAACACCACCAAACCACTCTTCTTTCTTGTATTTATCCATAATTCCTGTTCATTGAGTTGTTCTCTTCTCCTGGGTTTATACACCTGTGCTCCTCCCCACTTTTACCCATAAACTCGTAACCTTTGGGCATCTGGTAATATCCAATGCTGCCAAGTTTTCCTATGAAAGCAAGTGAGCTCAGAGTGCAACAGTGACAGTAATCACTGTAACAGATAATTTCAAATATTATACCTCCCTCTTACACAACAGGGACACTTTTCCCAGCCTAAAAAAAAAAATAAAAATTAAAAACTGAAAAAGCTTAGAACTATCTAAAAATATGTATTTTAAGCCAATTAGGAAAGCTATGCAGTGGTTTTAATCTTTATTCTTTACACCTACAGACACCTATATGTGTTCACACATCTATACTTCAGAGTATTTTATCACCTCAGTCATAATTTAGAATTTTTAAAAGGCATGCAGTGCAAGATATTGCAACTGATTGCAGTCTATTTCTATCACTCAAAGACTTTGGAAACATAAGCAATGTTGTATTCCTTATCTGCTGTATTTCCTTCTCTTTCTGTATTATAGTACATTTTGCACCCTGACAGAGCATTAATCACCTGATGGGAATACCACAGGCTGCAGAGATCTGCTGGGAAATATATTTCTGAATGACTTCACACTAGTCAGAAGTTCATGATGTCTATGATTTATTGTCTCTGGTGAATTTCTCATTGCTGTTGAGAATTTAAACTAGTTCAGCTGCTCCTAGTGATGAGGCACAGAAGGCAAATACAAGGCCACAGTAACGTCTGTGAAGCTCAAATTTGGAAAGCAGCTTTTCCAAAATACGCAGAGAAATGATGAATTTAGACCTAAGGAGGAGAAGAGCAGCTTACTTTTCAGGTGTTTCCACATTCCTTTCTGGCTGTGCCGTAAAGCCTTATACGTAGCAAAAAGACAGAAGAACTGCGGCCAAAACCTGAAGTCCTCCTTCAGTTTTCATCACATTTTTACACGGCAAACTACGTCTCAGCATACTTCCATGTAATAAGATACACACACGGAAGAGCAGAAAAAAACCAAGCCCAGGATGTCAGGACTGCTCTTTGGCATGTTCAGGAGGTACCAACTGGAAGCAGAAAAAGAGAGCAGCTCAGGTAACCGACACTGTTGGACAGATGGGATTTATATACCCAAGAGGGTAGAAAGGCTCAACTGGATCAATCAAAAGCAAAGGCAGAGGGCAACATGATACAAGTTCTACCTTGAATAAGGATTTCAGGTACAGAGCCCTGATCAGAAGGAGTGAATATAGCTTGGTTGACGTCGCTCAATGTTTCAACTTAATTTTAAACCAATTTATATGTCTTAATATGTTGTTCAGTTTAGATATTCAGTGCTATGCCTTCTCTTCAGCCGTGTATATGGTTAGTAATTTCTTTGGGATCATGACTCATTAAAAGCAGAGTTTATTCATATAAAATAAGCACTTAACATTTTGCAATCTCTAAATATAGTTCAGTGAAATATACAATATCTTTTTTGGCCCAAAAAGACTTTAAAGGCTGTCTTCACTCAGCAATGGTATAAAAGGACTAAAAACACTCAAGATACTTGCAGTGGGTTAAGTGTTAAAAAGTAAAACACATTTGATCATTTGCAAATGAGCAAGGGTCTGACTCCTGACTGATTTGCCCCTGTGTAAAGGGGCATAAGCCCCTACCCTTCTGATGTGAACAACTGCAAATGACAATGCTAAGCAAAAGTACTGGAAAACTAAGGTTATCAACCAATCAACCAAGCTAGTGAGTCAAGCAGCTATTTCTCTGTAGTCATATTTATATAAATGTGAGAGACTTATAAATTTGAGGGCACAACAAAAGCAGAGAATGGACCTAAGGCTTGACTTAGGAGAATTAAAACAGGAAAGGGAAGCACACTGGGAGATGACTAGGTTAGGCTTTCTTCCCTCTGTCATTCCCCTACAGTCTGGATGTGCCTGTCCTCCATTTTGAGAATTTATGTGTTCCCCTGCAATGAAGAGAGGTTTTGTCTCCTTTCAGCGATCATATTCACCTCTTTCAGAAGGTTTGCTTTGCCCAAATTCTTTGACAAGGAGTGAGTGAAATTGCAACCCCACTGAAGCCAGTGGGAAATTTGCCATTCACTGTAACAGAGCCAGGATTTCACACAAAGTTTATAACCATAGAAGACCAGACTGAATCTAGTCCAGTGTTTGTGAAGTGCTTTGAAGCAGAGAGTGTTGCAGCACTGAAAGTACTGCTATTCTTATTATTGCTATTGAGTGCATGACAGAGAAGAAAGGTAGAAACCTCAGAGTGAACTGGAAGGAAATACCGATTCTGCAGATCTTTCTCAGAGGTCAGTACATGACATTTTCTAAACAGTTTGCTTTAAAAGTGTCTAGTAAAATTCTCTTTCAAACTAAGTACTTTCTTGGCATGTTAATCAGAAGCAGATCTTCCTACCAAGTACAGCCATCCTGACTGAAAACGTCCTATCTTTTCCTTTGCGTACTTTTCCTAGAGCTTTATTATTGCTCTCTGAGGATTAACTGAAATACTCTACAGAGAGCTTAAAATGTTTTCAGAAACACTGCAAAAGCCCAAGTGGGAAGGGAGAAACAATGGTTTCCTTTCAGCCTATCCATTCTTCCTCTGAACTACGGTGTGGCCTTTGCATTTTACTGGCCAATGGAAACGAGAGCCTGGGATCCAGTAAACATTGGCAATGATAAGTTATTTCACTACTTGTGGCTGTCGTGTATGTATTACCACCAGACAAGACAACGGTTGATCATCAAGGAAAAAAAGCCCTCTCCCATGATCTCATTAACTAGTTTATTCTGCCACAGATTCATTCAAAATTCTTTTCAAGTTACATGGACAACGCGGCAGTCAGGAAATGCGTTAGCTGCTACCAAAGGAACTAGCATTTCGATCTTGGCTGTCGTTTTCCATCAGGCTGCGGCAGAGATCTCACCCCAGTATCCTCAGATCACAGTCCCTGCTGTTCCCCCGAACAACTTGCTCATTAGAAAAGAACGCTCCCTGTAGGGTTCAGACACCCAGGGACAGATCTTCAAGCGGTGCAAACTGTCAGTGCTCCGTTAACCTCAGGCAACCCAAGGTTTTAGGCTGTAGAGGATTTATCAGCAACTCATCAGCTGTGAGAAGAGCACAGCGTTAGGTCAGAGAGTGAACAGGCCAGCAACTGTGATTCAGCCATTGGCACTCTCAGCTCAGCTGAGAATTCCCAACCACAGCCTACAAAAGGGAGTTGTTACATCTTGATTAATTTCAAATTACACTGTCTTCTTTCAGTCTCTACCTTTTTTGGTTATCTCAGTGCACAGCAGTGGTCCCAGTGCTTGTGATCTGCACAGTCGAGTTCTTGACTCTGATCTTAATCATGTGGCCTGTGACGGAAACAGTGACAAATTACTGCCATCAGTGAACTACAAAGAAAGGACAAGCTTGTATCGTCTCCCAAATTTAATCCATGGCACTATAATCCAAATGAAGGCAGTGATAGAAAATATGCTATTAAATACTTCACTAAATATTTAGTAGGTATAATTGTAGCTAGAAAGAAACATTAAATACCATAAGTCAAGAATTTCTGAAAACAGTTTCTACATCTTCTGTTCTTGACCCTAGTGTCACTCAATAACAAGCTATTGCTGTTGAGCCACAGCACATGAGGTTTTAGCTGTGCTTGGGAGACTTGCCTGCATTTTACTTCTCTGGGCATCATACTTAATTCAGGACTGAGATTCATATTTTTAAATATGTGAGACAAAGCTAGATTCTCCAGTGCAGACATCTCAATGTAGCTAGGCCTCAATGTTGTATGAAGACAAATCTATAAAGACATATCTGTGTAGGAAAAAATCATGTCTTAATAGCTTCAACTTAGCACTGCATCAATGTACCTATACAGTTTCTGAAATGGAGCTGGTTTCTATATGGACAACTCCTTTTGCAGCAGAGGAGATCACATCTATCTGCATGCAACCATGTCAACACCTCACGTGATGCTCATACAATTATTTTTCAAGAATTCTCTTAGTCTCTCAGTATTTTGGAAAATGAGACCACTTCTTTTAAGTTGAAATACGGATGGAAATGCCCAACTTTATACAGATAGATCTTAAAACATTGGCAACAGTGACTAAGTATACTAACAAGAGCAAAAGCAAAAATAACCACCTGTTTAAGTACTTGCTATAAAAATATATATATTCCCTATTTAAGCTTACCTATAAAATGCTAGGTTCAGATGTAGCTTTTCAACCAATATACACATTCTTAAGGGAAGACATGACATGCTTTTCTATCACTCATCACAATCAAACACGACAGCTGCATGTGTTCAGGACAGTTCATATCACACTTAGTTCTTAGCGCTACTTTTCATAGCCAGTGACATAAAAAAGAAGGTAACTGGGCCCACTCGCCTTCCTTAGCAAGAGACACAACACTGCACAAATCAGTACTTCCTTCACACAGCACTGCTCTTAAGCATCTGTGTGTGATTTCAAGACCACAAATAGGTTTTCTACTCCAACAGAACAAGCAAGGGGAGAATTTAGAAAAGGAGGAAGCCAGACAGAGAGGTATCCATCCCTCTCTGTGCCCTCACAAACCAGACAAACTGCTTGGGCTAGAGAGACTTAGCAAAAAGGATGGGTAGTTTGTAGTCAACAATCTAGTATTTTATCATTCTCTGAAATCAACTGTATCATCCTTAACGGATTTTAGTGGGGTCAGGATTTCACTCACTCTGTTTTTGCCTGACAGAGGAAGCCTAATCTTTTGCTAAATTAACTTCTTAATGGGGCCACTTCCCCCTTTTCTGACATTTGCGGCAGCGAAAGACCTAGTGCTGCTAACAGCCCTTTGATGTGCCAGTCCTCTACAGCTTCCAGGTCCATCCTGCCTTTGGGGGTCACACCTGTTCACAGCCCCATGACTGAACATTACCTCTCAACACATCTTCCCTGCCTTCCCTACTGCTGGGAACACACAGGCTTCCTCTAGAAACGCATCTCGCCTTCTCAGCAGCTCTGAAGGCCTGTGGTGGGTCGGCTCCACTGATCAGCTGGAGATTTTGTTTAGAAGGCTTCTTTATGCTGTTTATGTTGCTGTCAAGTCTAGCTCACCACAGACCTAACACTGCCACTTCTTTGTTTACATACCTCCACTCCAGGACATTATAACCCTCCTCTACTAACACTGCCCAGTGTGTGAGGGAGCAGCTTCTCTTTTTTATTTTTATAAGGTTTGTTAACCACATTGCTATAAGATATTAATTCAAATTCCACCCAAATAGACCTCTTGCTGTCAGCATTTAATTATGCTTGCATTCCTATGTAAATAGAGCGTTAGCCAAAATAGAGCCTATTATAGAAGATAAGGTTAGGCACATCTTTACAAGAAAAGGAAGCTTTGGAAGCTTCTGTACTTTTGACAAGAATAACTTTCTGAAGGCAAGAAAAAATGTAGAGAACTGAGCATGTTCTGCTGGGGATAAATCATGCTATTGAAAGTAGCACTCAGTCTGTCTTTATGCATCTTTCTTAGGAAGTTTAAGAGGACATATTTAATATGTGTATATAAAGTATGTCCTTCTAAGACTACAAGGTCTTTTCAGACTTCCCTTGAAAAATAATATACACTTAAGATATCTCTTTTTAAAGATTCACAGCTCAGGAAAGATTTCAACCAAGGTTTTATCCCAAGCTGGGTATCAAATTATTTGACAGTCGTCTTCTCAGTTTGGCTTATGTATGTAAACATCTGGAGAAACATTATGTTCTAAGTTTAACCACAGATTTCATATCATAAGATAAGCATACACTTTAAATCCTCATTTAAATCTTAAAATACTGAAATCTCATACATTCAAATGAGTTCCTGGTCTTCCAAGTATAAATGCCCATTTCCCTTTCAAATAGGTTTAGAAAAATAACATAATCCTTCAAACAAGAATAGCAGACCCCACTGTATTTAGATTGACAGGAATCACAGCAAGCTTCATATGATTCTTCCTCACCAACATGAGTCTTAACTCAATTGTCAGGTTTTCTGTCACCTCCAATCTAGATTACTGTGAAAGGTCATACAGATCTAATGCAGTGGCTCAACTTTCATTGTACTGGGACACTGTAGTTAACTTCAGATTCCCAGCTAGCATTCTCAGTAACCACACTGACAGGTATAACTGAAATCACACTGAACAGCTACAGAGCTACAGAGCTATTTCCGTGATAGTAGCTTTTGAAGCTAAACTTGTGCAAGTTTCTGGATGATGAGAAACTGCATCAGGTATTTCAGCACTTGTTTTGGTCAAATTCCATTCACCTTGAACAGGAACTAAATACCACTTAACCTGCTGCTGCTCCAGAAATCTATATAGAACACAAATCAGTGTACTCAAAATGAGACTTGAACCTAAGGTTCTGTTTACATGTTATTTTCTTGTGGCACATTTGCCTTGACAATACAATCTCAATTTATCCGAAGGTTCCTATGTTTCTAGTAGTGTCAGAAGTAAGTATCAGTATAATTTTTGCTGTAATAGTTTATATGGATCACCCAAGTTCTTTTTTCTGAGACATCAGTAGAAAAATCAGTGCAGAATTTGGCTCACTGTATTTTCACTTGTAGACCTCTAGACACCCTAAAAATGCTTCACAATGAAGATAATAATGAAGCATTTGCAATTAGCTTATTTTATTGCTGAGTACCGCCCCAGTACTGTGATGTAATTCACCCGTGCTGTTTGACCTGAAGGTAACTTTGGCAGTTGAAGCTGAGATGTATTCTCACAGATCTGCCCTGTTACCTAACGTTCCCTACTGCTGCATTAGAGAACTGTAAAATTTATTTACCTGTAAATATAAAATCAATTTTATACAAAGCACTCTGGACAAATGTCTTCTACTATATGCTTTAAAAAAAACACATTTTATTTGGCTGGAAATACTTTGATAAACAACAGGTCTCATTGACTGCAACACTGAAATGCTCTAATGAATTTTTAATGTCTTTAGCTGTTTAACTGGATCTTATTACAAAGAAGCTGAAGACACAGAAGCATGATGTTTCCTCCACTGGCACATTTAAGAAATCAGCAGAGGCATGCCAAGAAAATGTTCTGCTTTCAAAACAAGGCTCCAAGACTGAACTCAGGGGAAAAAATAAAAAGCGTTTTGTCGTGGTTTCTAGAATTAAACTACTGCTGTTGATTTGAAATCTATATTACCATTTCCTCAAACTGACTACACTTTGTTCTGTCCTTTACCTCATTGCTGGTACAATATTGCATCTGTGACTGGCTGGGCTGTCAGGTAGCAGAAGTTGATCACATTTGAAAACAAATTAAAGGTCAGACATCTCTGCACAGACAGCAGAAGCGAAATTCTTCTATTATAATATATGTTCCATGTCCCTGTGAAGTTAAAACATGATTTTCAAGACGATGCTGTGCTTCACTGATCGCTATTATTGCACAGGCCTTCGAGCTGGAGAGATCCTTCCACTCTGTTCAATAACCCCATACCGATTAACAAGATTGAACTGAGAAAGTTCACCTTAAAAATTTTCCTCAGGTCCTCCATTCAGTGCTATTGCATTATCAATGTCCCCGTGTCTGCTGGAGCTTTTAAAGCTCACATGCAGTCCTAAGCCATAGAAACCCATGTGCATTAAGATGATAGATCATTATAGACTCCTCGAGCATTCTGCTCTTTGTCTGGCAACTAACTCGTTCTGCTTTGAGAAGCCTCCCAGCTTGCCTGGAGGCTTTCTTTGCTGGAAAAACCTATGTATTATCATCACCAGCAAAACAATGGAGTTGGTTGCAGGCACAGTGGTAACACAGTGCACAAGCAGAGAGAATAGCCCCATGCAGAGCTTGCAGAGCAGTGATCGTGAGGAGTGTAATACAATGAGGCCTGCAGAGCGCTAATGCACGTTGGGGTTGCTGTGCCAGTGCTCCACTCAACAGGCTGCATCTCCTGGCAAAGTGACAGGGTAGTGTTAGTGCTGGTCAGAAAGCCAAGCTACTTGCTCAGTTTCTGCCTGTAAGGAGGAGAGGAGTAATACGGCAGGGACAGAAAGAGCTTCAAAGCATGCAAGGACACAAGAACTGCTTCCATAATAAAATTAAAANCTCCTTCCTGCAATGCCTTTTCTGAGCACAGTGAAGAAGGTCCCAAAGTTCATCGACCCATAGATTTCCTTGAATGAGAAATAACACGTAGAAAGTGGGTGTCTTCTTCCCAGAATACACTCCAGAGTGTTTGAGTATGTACCTCATCCTCCCCCACATTTGTTTGTTTTATCCATCTGTTATTGCCCCATATTTGATTATGAATTGAAAACATTCTCCTGGAGCTGCACTTTGAGCTTTTTAAACTGAAGTGTTTGAATAAGGCTTGTCACTACAGGAAGGATGTAGAGGGCATCACATTCCCCAGCTGCCTCCCATCACCCTTTCCCCCTCCCTGCACCTCAGAGCCAGTGAGCAGCTCGGATGCAAACAGGGAGAGCTCTAAGCAGCTGCTGCCTCTTCCCTGTTTCTCCTGCTGAGCAGCTTCCATGCAGGAGACAAGAGAAGAGCGGCTCTGTTGCTGGCTTTCAAGTGAGTTGAGGGAGCCTGAGGGCAAACAGAATGGTTCACTGGGCTCTGTCTAAGCCTACAGTGGCATATTAGTAGAGGATGGATTCCCCCATCTTACACAGCCATGAAGGAGAGGCAGACAAATATGTGAAAAAGGGGTCATGTGGCTCCCTGATTCTCCCTGCCCCAGCCACAATGCCTGGTTAAAGACATTATCCTAATTTTTCCCAGATGAGTATCCCAAGGAACTGTGCACAGTCCTACAATGTATTTCTTCTGGAAGGGTTTGCAGAAGTAGGATGTTTTGGCAGTACTCTAAGGTTGGGAAGTCCCCTCTTTCAGAGGACTTTCCAGGAAGGGGCATCAGGGGTGATTTCCACTCCCTCTGCACTGGCTGAACTGACAGATGAAGTAACCTGTTGAAGTCTTGGGCTGAGAAGGAGCTTTCCTGCTCCAACCAAGTGCCCTGCAGAGCAAGCTAAAACTCTTCTGCTCGCCCTAGAGCATGTCTCTCTGCCACTGCCGGAGTGTGACAAAAGCCACGAGGCTGCATGGCAGCCAGCAGAGCTGGGAACATCTGTATTTCTTGTGCACTGTTCTTGAGGAAGCAGAATATAAATCTTTTAAATGTATAGCCTGTTTCTTAAGAAGTTGTTTGGTTTTTTCCCTGAATTACTCCAATAAGACATTTGCATTTGATAATTTAACTGATACGGGGGCTGTTTCAGGTAGCAAATTTGCTGCTTTGTTCTTCACAACATGAGG
This sequence comes from Fregata magnificens, assembly GCA_013389945.1. Lineage (NCBI taxonomy): Eukaryota > Metazoa > Chordata > Aves > Suliformes > Fregatidae > Fregata > Fregata magnificens. Next base: position 176,836 of record WAAD01002623.1, read on the forward strand.
AAATTTCATTTTAAAAACAGGTTTGCAACTTCAAAGCCTTATAACCTGACACGAAACACAGCATGCACAAACCACCCGTGCTTCACATTTTGGCCACTTGCAGAGCCCAAAAGCGGTGTGGAGCCAGCTGACAGTAAGGGGGATTGAAAAAGAGTTTCTGTGTGGGCTTCTGCTGCAGCCAGATTAGATGAGGGAATTAGAGACAGGGTGTGGTTCCCACCTAGAATGCCTCTCCTGCAGTTCACAGACCTTCACGCTGTCTTATTAACGTGCACTTCCCTCTCTCCTTCCAAATATGCAAACTGCACCCTCTCCCAGGTCCCTCCTTAGCTTAAGGGTGCTGGCATGTTCTCTGATGACTTTCTGGAACCCAGGGATTTCCAATTATTTCCACATCCTCCTCCTGTTTCTCTTCTGGCTGTGGTGCCTCTGGGCTGCCTGCTCGACTTCCCACTCCACAGGTCTGCAAGGCAAGGGCAGAAAAGCCAAGAATTAAGAGCGCAGAGGGGTATTTGCACAAGGCAGAAGGGAAGAGGAACAAATATAAATTGCCTGGAGCCCGATCTGCTTATTCTCTCTATCTTGCCCTTCTCTACAAAAAGGGAGTCTTCATGTCTCCTCAGGTTCTCGTTACGTTTCCCAGCTATCTTTTATTCAGCATCCAGGTCTGTCTCTCAGTTCTTAGGAAGAGAGGAGTGTCTTCTTTGCCTTTAGGCACAAAAGGCTGCATCAAGGTGAGGTACAGGCAACGTGTTTTATTAGAGCATGTGGCATAACGCAGTGCAACACATCTGAGAAGTCATGAACATACTATTGCAATATTTGAAATTATTGCGTTAGGTGTCATCCCCCCAGATCAAAAGTTGATCCCAATCTAGATAAGCGATTACTCTAGAGCCTGCACCTCAGCCTGTCCATCGCTCCATCTAGCAATTCCCTCACCCAGTTATCGGCTTGGCCCAACTACACAGCCCTAACTCACTCCCTTGGCTTTCCAATGCTTGCTTAACCACTTCCATTTTGCACTATATCTCGGAGATACTCCCACTCCGTACCTTCCAGACTAGAAAGCTGGTGACTACAGGCAGTCTCCGCCAAGCCCTTCCCTGGCCAAGGCTACAAAAGACCTCCACCCTCTTGCATGCTCTGGGTACTACTACAAACAACCCCCTTCACCCTGTTTCCAAGCCAAGCATTGCAGGGAGGGAAAGGGAAGGAAGGAAAAGGAGATAGCAAACTGACTTATTGTTCGCAACAAGGGTGGGGGAAGCACAGAGAAAAGCTGACCTGAGCTGCAAAGCTCTTTTAGTTTCCTCTTTCTCCTGTAAGGACGATTTCTGCTGTTCCCACTCTTCCCCACCCCAGTCCACCTACTGTAATTCAACTCCTGCCCCTAAAGGAAGGGGAAGAACCAGGCCTGCCTTTTGCAGAGGTCCTGGTTTGATGCTTTTCTGTAGGAAGTCAGTCAATCAAAGCAGCACTTCCCACCGGCAAAGTTGGGAACCTTGTGAAGGCCTAGGGTCAAGGTATTGATAGCGGTGTAGGTTTTTACATGCCTGTGTGTTAGATTGCCAGAATAAGAAAGGAGCCAAGCATTTATCTGGTTAATTACTCCTTTCATTTTCTACATTATTCCCATTTCAAAATCTGTATGTATAGATTTGCGGGTCCTAACAATAGCATGTTTGTGTCGTTCCAGCTGACCAAACAACAGAAGTTATTTATAACTACAGATGACCAGACTCCGCTGTATTTTCATTTATGTAATTTTTCCTTAGATCATTCATTGGAAAATGGTCGCACTTTCATGTTTCTCACACGCAGAGGCCCTGTAGGTTAGCACACAGGAGATTAACCTTGGCAGTCTGCACTGCTGGACTGCCTGAAGAGGAATTCTCGCTGCAGCTGTCTGAACCAACAACCCACAGGGGCTGGGGGGTTAGATAGCTGTTCTCGGTGCCACGCCAGGCAGCAGGTGGCTGCAACGGCAGTACTGATGATTTTCAGATACAAAGCTTTGTAAAACTGGTACTGGTTTGTGATTTTTTTCTTTTGCCAAGGCTCGCTGGCATTGCAGTGGAATGGTCAATGCCAGAGAAATTCCAAAATGAGTGAGTGGGTTATTGAGAAGTGGCATTAATTAAACAGGATAAATGACCGTAAGGTGAAGCAGCTTCTTCTTAGACAGTAAACAGAGCCACAGAACGCCCATCCGTGATAACAGAGCAGCACTTCCCATCCGCATAAATGCACTAAATTCAAAAATATTTTTAACACTTTCAGATGCTTCTCTCTGTACAAGCTTAAATGAGGTCAGGCATGAATTTACATGATGAGAGCTGGGACATCAAAGGCTACCTCTTTGAAGCCATTCTACCTACAACCTTTTCACATTACATGGAAGGCTTACAGTAGATAGAGCACTTTCTGTAGACCCTTCACTAGCTGATAATGCTATCCAAGGCAAATTCATTCAAACAAGCATGCTATAACCAAAAAAAGACAATTTGCAAAATCCTTTATTTCTATCTAGTAAGTAGGCAGTTCTCCACAAGGCTCCTACAAGAGGACTGAAGTTCAGAAGAGACAAGGGACACAAAGGGAACTGCAATGTCCAAGGTCTCCTCTTAGGGTTGCACATCAAGATTTGGAGCAGCCAGACAGAGGCAGCGGCATATTTTACAGTGTACGCTGTATGAAATCGGCCTCACAACTAATCCAAGCAGACACATACCCAGCCAGAACAGATCTACTAAATAAAGCCACAAGATCTTTTCCTTGAAATAGAGAGTATTAAGGAATTTGGTGGTTAAAAATACACAATAAAACTCATAGCTGACAGTAAACAGGACAGAAATGAAGTCATGGAGGTTGAACTCCTTTATCTTAAAGCAGCATAGGCCTTCTTATTTGGTCCAGCCAAAATACCAGAGAAAAATGTATTCAGGCACTCAAAGAAAAAGCAGGGATCTTCTCTGGGGCCTTTAAATATTAACGTGCACTGAATAGGCTGTGTCCATGCAACTGAATAGTGGTGCTGTTCTCTAGAACAAAAACTTTTCCTACTTCCCTTCTTTTCCTTTTTGTTTTCTTTTTTATTTGTGGGCAATCTAGGCTTTTTCTGAAGAGTTCAGAAAAGGGAAGCTGGCTGGTATTGGGAATTCTGATATCACAGCCATGGAACGCCACACACTTATTAGCCAAGTATTTCCATCCCTCTGTATACGTGACTCTTCCCTCAAGCTAATAATTTTCGTAACCTTTTGCCCTTTCCGTGGCATCATAGCTATTTAGTAATATTTACTTTTTTTTTTCCCATCTTGTAAAATGTGTGACCCCATTGCCTTGCTAGTTTGTGGCTGATTCCCATGTAGATCAACTCAAACTCAAAGACTAGTTCACAGAGTCTGTGTTCTCTGACATACTTTCTTCCAAGTATGTCAGTCAATACCCACTAATGCTCCCTAAAGAAAAAGACATCCAAATGATTAGGAAGGAAGAGGAGGTACCACAGCTTTTTAAAGCTGTTGCCTGGTGCCTTTAGTCTCAGGCACCAGTCTCACAACTGAATTTTCTGGAAGAGCATTTCTCTTTTGAAAACCAGTGCCTTCTGGACTAATACTGAGAACATGTACTTGGCACCATATCCAACATAGGGTTGTAATTAGCAGCCAGTATAGCACTTCTGTTGACCAAACAACCAGCTGAGTTTATTGCTGAGGACCTATTCATAATATTACTATCTACTAAAACTAGACATTATTGTAACTGCTATATGGTCTAGGCCAGATAAAGTTCTATTCTCTTCCTCATGTCCACTCACAAGAACCATGAACACTAGCTAAAGTGCCAATATCCATCAACAAGTTAAAGACTTTCTTTAGAGAAGAGCAGAAAAGATCCAGCTGCAGTATTTACATCAGAAAGGAGATTGAAGGTACTTTTATCCTAATCCCAAATGTAGAATGGCATGTGAATGATTTTTTTCACCATATATATTCAAATGGAGGACTGTCCAGAAGAGCTGAATCCATTAATCAACTGAAGTGTCTACACTTTCAGTAAGAGAAAACTATGTTGCCTACTGACTGTTGAGAAATCATCTTGTAGAGAATAATGACAATTTAAGAATATAGTTTGTATTTCTTCGCATCCTGGAAAGTCCGTACGGAAAGAAAAACTGATTTGAAATATGCACACCTAATTTTTACTGAGTCCAGAACTGTGTCTGTAATAGTATGTGCCATACAACATTTATTTTGCCAGGAAACTCCAGGAGTATACACCTTCCATATCTCAAATCAGAACAGAAGTGTCACAAACCTGCCAAAGCTCCACGTGGTGCCATGTGGGTACCTCAGAAGCTTTGTGCTTTCCATCCTCTCTCTTCTACGTGGAGTCATCTGCAAACTCTGCCTCTGAGGAAGGTGCTTTGCGGCTCCTACTGCCTCTAGCAGACTCATGTAAGGGATCTGAAATACAGAAGCATAGTGTGTGAATAGAATAAACCAGAGTAAAGCGCCCATTATCTCTCTAGTGCATTGAATTTTAAAAAGTGTGAAAACTTTCTTAGAAATCTTACAGACTAAAAAAATGTATAGAATGAAGTGTAATACTGACCCCTAGTTCTTCTTTTAACCTTGAACAGAAAAAGTAAAGAAACAGTCAGCTTGGGAAAGCTTACAGAAAGAAATGCATTTCTAAAATGTTTCTAAGCAGTCTGGACTTTACAGAATTTCTGCACTCCTTGGTAACTTTGTCTGGATGATGAGAGTCTCTTCTTTATCTATTAGAGATCAGCCCTACCATGGCAAAGCGATCATTGGATAGTCACTGATTATGTAGTGAAATCAATGCAAATGCAGTAATTTTCAGGTGAATGAAAGAATAAGAATATAATAAATGAAGAAATGTTACGTCTGGAAGCCGTGTAAACATGGAAACACTACAGAGAATATCAGCAGTAGCCAGACACCAGGAGGAGCACAGACTAATTATACAGTATTTAACACACATACTTCCCCCCTGTATGGGATCTCAGGTGTTAAAAACATATTTTTCAATCAGGGTTCTGGTGCTGCTGTCGGGATTTGAGGTTAGCAGTTCAGCTTTTAAAATTCAGCCCAGCTTTCACAGACTTCTTTCCTGGGAAGAGAAAGAGCTCTGGGGAGGAAGCTGTAGAGAACAGGACCTGTGTTCTCCTCCAGGATGCTCACACTATATGATACGCTGACCACAGCATTGCTGCTAGAGACATTCCTGAGAAGCCTGAAGGAATGCAACAAGTGTCTGGTAAAATATGCAGGGATCTCCGCAAGATTCAGGCGAAGCTCTGAACTTTTTCTTCCTGCAACATTGCTGCCCTTTTGTTAGTTTGCTTGATAAAAACTGTAGTCATTCTTGTCTGGAGGGTTACTGCAACATAAAGGCTGTTTAGGCTGCCCATCACGTATGGGGAGTCTTGGGTAGGAGATCTGCCATACATGTTTGTGTAGCACCTCTCCCCCAGCTCCAGAAGTTGGAGGGGAAACCATGCAAGACAGTGTTACAGACCTCTTTAGTATGCTTGGTCTTGTCTATCCCTCATCCGCCACCAATACTGCAGATCTGTCCAATTTGGAAATACGAGTTCAAAAGCCTTACCACTCTCTCTGCTGACTTCTATGCAGCTGCTAAGCTTGTGCTTCATATGTTTATGTTAAGGGTTTGGTGTAAATGGGGCTTATTTTGCATAGCTGTCTGAAAATGTTTCCCCCCACCCACTTTTCAAAAATAGGCAAAAGACCAAATATTTCTGTAAAGCTTTTACAATCCTATAGTCTACAGAAGACCTTAAATCTTCTAAACCAAAACTGAACATTTTCAGAGAAAGCAGGCATTTTTCTGGGAAAGTGTTACGTTGTTAAAAATGCTGAGTTTAAAAGCATTCAGATAATTCTTGTCACTAAACTCATCTAAAAACTGAAGAGGGCAATTCTGCGTGAATTCTGCAGCTTCCAAATGGTTATAGGTTCCTTTAAAGATTTGCCTAACACAGGCAGTATAGTGTAAATTCTTAGTAGAAATTATGATCAGTAACAGCATTGCACACATTGATGAGTTTGTAATATACCTCAAATTTATTTTGGTCTCAGATCCAGCATGAGAAGAGAAAGAGCTTGTAATTTCTTGATGACGTAACTTAGTGAATGGGGAGGAAAGAATTTAATGACTGGCTTAAAGAATTTATGTGACGGCCATGCAGTTCTTTTATCCTCTGTTACACAAAGTGTTCATTTTTTTATGTCTAATGCTTTAACACAGTGTGTCACATTGCTAAACCCAAGATGTGCAGAAGACCCAGGGTCTCTGTGACAGAGAATCAGACTGCAAAGGAATTAATTCCTCCTTTGCTGTTTGGGATTGGGACCGGTAGGCACAGCTTTTGCCAAGTTTTTTTCACCCTGAACTACACAAGTGTACTTAGGCATTTTCCGGAAGCCAATACAGTATCACAGCAACACTTGCACTGGACAGTACTGAAGGACTCCAGAGACAAGGTGGGGAATGGTTTGAGCTGGGCTCAGCACAACACTGACATGCTTTTCTCTAGGCAGTCAAAAAATCTGGTGATGAGGGCCACATGCAGAGCTCGATCAGACCACCTAAAAGGATACTAGATCACCTTAAGAAAATGTCACAGAATAATCCAAGGCCACAGGTGGCTGGAATCTCAGTTTGAATCTACTCATTGATGTCATTAGGAATTTTCATCTCCAACATTGGTGAATCTGGCTTCCTTTAGCTCCAAGACCTGCAGACCCCTCTGCAGAAACATTTAATAGCCTTTTTGACATTTCTGGCCCATGGTTACAGCACTGATTCTGAAAGAAAACTGACCTTTTCTTCATACAGATTGCATTCAGAAGCTCCTGTTTTTCAGGTATGGAAAATCACAGGAGAAGCGGAAAATCAAGGACAAGAAGTAATCCAGTGTTATTACCTCTCTTCAAACACAGTATTTATCTTTTAGGCAGGAAAAAAATGAAGCAACGAGACATCAGTGAACCAAGCCCCTTTACCTCTCAGAGAAGATTACATGGGAATTCAAATGTCCTGGTATAATTCACAGATTCCTGAGTTCACATGAACAGCAGCAAAAGAGGAAAATTGCTCTATATCCTGTAGAGAGGAAATGAAAGGTATCAGGAAGAGAAGAATGTGCTGTGTAGTGCGAAAATGCTGTTTTGATTCCTGATGCTAAACATCTGCCATATTTTTGTGTGGAATCACTTGACTTCTTAGTGAGAGAATAGCATCTTCAGGATTGTGCAAAGCCTATTCCAGACTCAAGCTGTCTGAATTGGCAGCTGTGGGAACACCCACAGGAAACATGGGATCCTGGAAGAAAAAGTGTAGGAGTACATCCTGTGGGGATAGATAAAAGTCAGAGCCGGGCTATGGGAACCTCTTCAGAACAAACATGCAAATACAGTTTCGCAAGTCAAAGTCCCAACTGTTTGTTTAGGGATTTTTTTTTGTTATTTGTTGCTTTTATTTGGCTTTCACAGAACAGAAACAGAAAAAGGATCTCAGAAAAAAAGATGAATGAAATCAAAACCTTAGATGTTTTCTTTATGGTTTGTTGTGTGTTCATGTGTTTCGTATGCAGTGCCACAGCTTGCTCCCTTTGCCTTGCGATAGAAGAATGCCATAATATACCTATTTCTGGTCCACCGAGTTTCATAGTCTGTCTCCACACACAGCCGATAAGAGTAGTGCCAGAGCAGAGCTGTCCGTAACTTCTTCACTGTCACTGTTTCACGGACAAATGCCTTCTCTTGTATAATAATCTTATAATCACCTGCTATAAAACTGTTGGTGAAGAAGAGTAACAATGGGAAAGAATTTCATCCATTTATTAATTATTAAGTGCTCCCAGTCACTGAAATCAAGTAGAAATTGGTGTCCTGCAAGCAGATGGCTTCCCATGAATACTGACAGGTAACCAAGAGACCCTCTACCATAAGAACACATGGTCCCTTGCACTCCCATCGTCACAGTAATGTGCTCATCTTTCTTCTTACCTTTATATACCCTGCTGAATAAAGTTAGATGGGGGTTTTTTTATCTTATCTGGATGACATTTTCTTTTAATATTTGTGCCCAATATTTTTCTCAGTCTTTCAGCCAACTTCCTGTTATTTGTACAAATGATATCCTGCAAAATCGATGCCCACAGATTGACTACACATTATGTCAATTATTATTTCCTTTTGTGCCTGAACGTTCCTAATTCTTGTATCACTGGGAAGGTTGGAAGGGAGTTTTAAGTTGGCTTTCTGCCTACTATCTATTATTTCTTGTGTGATGCACGCTATAAGTTCTCTTGTTCTTTTTACTTTCCTGAGTAAATAATCCTAATCTTTTCAATTTCTTCCTACAAGAAATATGTTCTCTGTAGTTCTCTGATATTTTCACTGCCTGCCTGGACTTGGTTTCTAGTTCTGTGCGTGTCTTTTTTTAGATGGGTTTACTAGAACCAAATGCAATAATCAAAATGAGGACATGGCATCTTAGATGCAACATGTAATACTCTCCATGTGATTGTCTATCCACTTCTAACATGCAGTCTAAGAAGTCATTTTTTCTGTCACACACCCAGAACAGACATTCACTGTGTTGTCCATGAAGACTCCTAGGTCTTCTTGTTTCCCAGGAGGTTACTACTACATTCAGAACCCATTCATATGAAAGAATAATTTAAAGTGTATTTCCATGTCCTTTTGTTGTTAGTTTCTTAAAAAAAAAAAAAAAAAAAANATAAACCACCAGCTCAGTAGAAGTTTAAAGAAGTAAACATTTTACAAGTTATCATGCAGTGTGGAGAATTGGTGACCATCTCTCAAAGCGCCTTTTGATTCCCCAAATGCTGATGGGAAATATTCTGGAGGCACAAATAGACTGCAGATGTTGGAGAATACATCTTAGAATTCTGCTGAACATATTACCCTACTGGGAGGCTGTTTCGAGTCTCCGGGGACATTCCTTTGAGAGCCCAGCTGATTGTCTCATATTGAAACAACATGTCCAAGATACATTCCAAGTAAAAGAAAATAGAACAGGGGTACTTTGACCAAATATAAATCATGGGGCTAAAGGGCAGTTTATCTTCCTTCTTTCTACCATTCCTTTTCTCCTCCAGTGAATACTCCCCCCAGGGAAACAGACCACTGGGTAAATGACTGCCAAACATGATGACTCAGACATTAGGCACTGTCCCCAAGTGCTTCACAGATGGTGTCTGGATGGGAAACCCAGAGCTTTCGGCACCATAAGCCTTGCTACTTATTTTTTTTACTCTTTTTTTTTTTTTAAATTCACTGCAGCATTACTTCTGATCTCATGTCAAGCCCTTACAGCACTGTTGCCCCCCACAATGTATTCTGATCCTGACCTTATAACAACCGATGTCATTGGCACATAAAAAAGATAGGAGAGAAATCCTAGCAGACCTAGGGGAGTGGGAAAAACAAAGCTAAAATAAACACATTAGTTAAAAGATTATCTTGTGTCTAATTGAAAAAAAAAATACTAGCATACATGGAAAAGGAAAAGACACTTCTGTAAAAGACAGGCATTCTGTCAAGTACAGTACATTAGCACAATTGCATAATAGTAGGTGCTATGAAAGAAAATGTTCTCTGTACAGTTTTTATTGGTCTGCTTCCTTTTGTGGAATCCTGTTTGTTTCAGTAAAATCCTGTTCCTTTCAGTTTGCTTTATGTTCCCCAAAGCTAGCACATCTTGGGATGCACATCTGGACATGGGCAAGCCTGAAAGCAATGGCATATTTCTGTGCTTCTCCAGTACTGTATGTTCACACTAGACACTGGAAAAGTCCCCTGTGAAAAAAAACAGCTATTTTTTCTCCCATGAAGAGAAGCTCAAGAAAAGCCCTGTAAAGGCTTGCAGATTATGCACAATGAATCAAGCTATCACAACCCTAAACAAAACATATCATGGGAAATGTGAAATAGCCCTTCCCCTCTCTCTTTATCCCTCTCTCTCTCTCTCTCTCTCTCACACACACACAAACACACAAACCCAGCTGCAAAGGATAAAAAAGGAGGAATTGCACATTGAGAAGAACCAGGTCCAGCACGTACTTTTTTTCTTCCTCTTCTTCCTCTCCTTTTGTTTTTAAGGTTTACCACCAGTATCATCCATAAGAAACAAAAGAAGGATTGTTTACTCCAAGTGGAGAGGAGAAATAACTAGGTATTTTTGTGGATTTCATTATGTTTCAAAGGTTATGTAGCAATTCATTGAACTTCTCCGATTTACACAAATTCAGTTGAGGGGTAATTCCATTTAAATCAACGGAGTTATTTGAGCATGTGTATAAAAGAGAGAAAATTCAGACATTTTGCTTCCAGATTCAAAGTAAAAGGCCACAAAATTAAAAGCAGCAACTCTTAGGTCAGCTGATTTCTCTGTTATTTAAGAAGGATCCTCTGGTAAAAGTTGATAGCACTATGCAGAGCCAGTCTCCCTGAGCCCTGGGTTTTATGAGCTGCATGAACCCTTGCAGCACTCTGCCTGGTGGACCAAGCCAGGGTCACAGACACTGACCACTGTGGGGTTCCTCACTTGGAGACAGTCACTTCAGAGTCATTACACCTGGAAATACACATTTCTTAACAGCCAGTTGGTGAACTGCTAAGGAACCAACGGTGTAAATCAGCAGAAAACTAGCCAGGTTTCTAAAATGTGCGTGGCAGGCAGTTTTCAATCCCTGCCTGGTTTTGGAAGCAACTTTGTCAAAATTGGACCCTCTCCACAAAGTGCTTTGATGTTGATGAATCGGTAAATTCCAACGAAAACTTGTTTAGTCAGAATTTTTCTGACCATCTCTACTTCCTCCTTCTGCCAAGCCTATTTACAAATTCTCAAACTTTCTGTGTGGCTCCAGGCAAAGGTTTTCTGCCAGGATCATGACGGCTGCAGACCCCTGTGCTCAGGGGTCTGCAGGCCCAGCTGAACACAGGCACTCGCCCACCGGGGTCCTCCCCTTTCATGTCCCCATGGGAGAGCAGTGCCGTGCAGCAGCACAGCTCTCAGCCTCCCTCTCCAGCCATAGCACAGCTCTATCCAGACCTGGGTAGCTCAGGAGGCTTTGTCATGGTGACTGAAGTACCATTACCCCCACCTAACAGCCAGGGAGACTGAAGCATAGAGAAATAACCAGTTAGGGAGTGTCACAGCAGCATTAAAAGTAGACTCCCACTCCTGATGCCTGGCCCCGTATTGAGTCCAACAGTCAGTAACACCTATTTACACATTTAGATTCGCAGCTACTGTTGTGAACTTGAGTCCAGAGTGGATGTGGGTGAGCCTGTGGATAAAATGGGGAGGGAGGCTGGGGGAGAATAGGCCAAGATTATATTAAACCGTTTCCACTCCAAGCTTGCAAAAACAATGCATTGCGCTGAGACAAGGTGTTATTGTCTGCTTTTAAGTGTACCCTCCCTTTCAAGTTTTTCTTTCTTAATAAAGTATCTGAGGTCATGCTATTGTCATTAGAGCTTGGCGAGTGCTCAGCAGCTGTCACCGTGGCAGCAGGAGTGTGCCTGGTGCCAGTCCCCTTTGTCACGACAGCCGCAGCAATGTAAGGAGAAGGGCCTTGCAGGATGCAGGACAATACTGGGAAGGAAAAGGAGGGAATCCTCGACCTTGGGCCAGGGCCTGGTGGCAGACTATTGAACCCTGCGTGTCTCGACAAACCACAAGGAGTAAAAATTCTTGGAAGCTGCAAAGGTTGCAAGTGAAAACAAAAGATTCTATCGTGTAGGAAACAGAACAAAATGGAGAGAAATTTGTTTTGTTTTCAGAGATAAAATAAGCAAATAGCACTCTGCGAGGGTCAGGAGTGCTGCGCCCTGCATGCAGCACTCACGGCAGGGAGGAGGGCAGAAAAGCTGGAGCGAATCTGGAAGCAGGTAGAAAAGTGCTCTGTAGCCTTCCAAATCTTGCACTGTGGGCAAGGGACTCCCTCATGAAAAAAAGGACTATGACGGTCTCCAATAGAATCTAAAACATAAAATCACCTATCCAAACAAAACCCTGATGATGTAATACAATCAAATAATTGCCTTTTGAGCCCATAGCTGAGGCAACAGGTGATAGAAGCAAATGAATCACCGCTACTGAGCTTTGCCAACTGGGCGATCGGAAAAGCCCGGTGTGGGATAACTAGCACCCATTTCCTTACACTTCAGCAAAAGCGAGAGTAAAGCCTGCACCCATAAGTGGCTGCAGGAACAGACTCTGAGGATGGTGTTATTGGTCCATGTAGACTTGTTAACTTAATAAATGTTTCACAGCTGACGTTGAAGTATTTTGTCCCCTTTTTTAATTTGTATTTACATCAGCAACACCCAGAAAAGTGCCCTTGACTAGGAGCTGCTTAGCTATTGCTTTCCTGCTTGCTTCTGATCTGAAGATCCACTCCAGAAATATCAGCAATTGCTAACCCATGCCTAGTAATCAGTGCCATCTCTTTTGCACCAGAGATCCCAGCGTGCTCTGTGTGCACGACTTTCACAACTTTGTGGGTGTTCCTTTAGGACAGGAAGTGAAGAAATAAATCACATCCCAGCAGAATCACCAGTGGAGCTCTGAGCTGGTGGGATGCTACCCAGGCTGCAATTTGGCTGGGATGCCTGGGCTGGCACCCCTGTATTTTGAAAAATACCGTGGTGTTTTGAATGACCGCAAGTGGCCACAACCTCAGCTTTGTTCCTTATCCAAAAGAAAAATACCTTTTGGAGCAGAAAAACCCCACAGCGGGTGAGCAGGACTCACAGTGCCACCTGCTGAAGCACCAAGGCTGCTCAGGGCAGCAGCTGACATCCCTTTGAGAGGCCGGGGAAGGTCTGGCTCAATGGCCAATGCAGCCAGCCTGATGTTAGCACCAGCTTGTCCTGCCCAATTTCCTACGTGTAAAAATCTTCCCTGGGAAAAAAACATGCACCTCAACAGATGAGGTGGGGGGAGGCACAGGGCACTGTGGCACTGTGGGAAGGCGTCAAGGGATGCGGTTTTGTGACGTGAGAAAGATGCTCGCCTTTCAGCAAAGCTTTGGGTCACAGCAGTCTCTGTGCCAGCAGCCGGGCTGGTTATTACCCTGAGACAATACAACTTGTTCTTTTTCTTTCTCAGTAATTTCACAGCTTCCAGCCCCTGTTGGAGTTCTTCGCTCCCTTCCTCCCCACACTCTGATCTGTGGATCCATTGAAAAAAGATGCTGGTAAAGCTTCCTCATAATTAAAAGGGGGCAGTTAACTGCAACAGGCTAAGGACACATCTTTTACCCAGCTCCTTTTGCCTTTTTCCCATCCTCTCCCTTGTCAGTATGGGACTGCAAGTAGCTAAGACGTGAAAAAAAAAGAGCATCTGATAGAGAGTTCACCCCTACCTATAGTATTGTGTCGTCAGTCACCAGCTCCTAGGAGCTCACACCCAGTAACAGCAATAGGACAGACCCACATATTCCCCGACAGCAGGTGCATTATTCCCCTGGACTATTTCCATCATAACAGCTCCCATGTAGGCTGTCCCTCTCTAGTATGATACCACTATCTGAAACAATACAAAGCATCCAAAGAAGGGGAGAGTGTCCCTGATGCATTCAATAACAGAGAGGAATGACGCCGGGACGTGAATAAACAGGGCTGGTTTTGTCTAGGCTCAGGTATTGTAAGCCTTTCAAGAGAAAATTATAAAACCTCAAAAATGAAGCAGGAAGGTAAACGTACAGTATCTTCCCTGTGAGGGTAAGCAAATCACATGGATGACCTACAGAATAAACTGGTGCAGGGAAAGGGGGGGTCCAGTCGGTGGGCAACAGAGACATTGCGCAGTCTGAAATGACTTGGGGAACGTGTGTGTGGCATGTATTTTTCCAGGCATGCATTTTTCCAGGCATGCCTACAGCAAAGAGGTTCACATGGTACTTGCAAATCAGCCATCCTTTCCCTTGTACTCTGCTTAACCTTATTTATGTTTACCATCTTTTCCACTTTTTTTTACATTACTGGTAAAAAAAAAGAGGAAAAAAATCAGTTTCTCGGCTGTTCATAAACTCTTCTACAACCTTTCTGTAGAGAAGAAACAGAAGGGGGAAGGGACGAGCAAATGTGGCATTGGCTCTGTGACTGTGGTTTTTGTTTCCATAAACCTTAGAGCACAAGAATGCATGAGATATTTACACAAATCTTTCCACAATTCCTGTGGCCTTTGGGAGCATTGCATTTGCATGACTTCACCACTGTGGCTGATTTGTGCTTTCTCAGCAGCATTGCCTGCAACAGGGAGCAATCCTGGCCATTCCCAGTAGTTCTCCCTCTCCCACCCTCAGATATGATCACACCAGTGCATGTTCAATACAAGCTATGTTAATGCAGGATTCCTGTCCTGCTTGTTGTCCAGTTTCTCATGGACGGTACAGGAAGTTTCCCAATTCATCTCATAAATACAAAAAGAGAAAAATGTTATACTCAGAGAAAGTGTTGGTCATTTCGATCTTGAGGGAAATATCAAGGGATATGAGAGGGAGGAGGATGCTTCCGAAAGGATACTGAAGTGAGGTAGAAGTAAGTTGGTCAAACACATAAGGAAAAATGCAAAACATATAGCCTAGCTTTTGCATCAACAACTCACCTTACGCCTACTTGCCCTGCATCACAGGATGGTGGGAAGCCGAGTCCCATGGAGACAGTGTCTCCAAGTGAATAGGCTACTGAATAAGAACTTGGCTACTGGGGCTCCGTCCTCTGCTGCCCTAATCAGGGACTTCCAGCAATCGCTTTGATTTCTATACCTCATTTTCTCAATCTAATAAAGGGACATTGCTCAACCTTTGCAAAATACTTTGAGTCAGTGCACAAAAAGTGCCGTGTTAGGTCCAAGGCATTTTTTTTCACTGAATGGGAATATCAGGTCACTCAACACACAGGCTGCCTGTTGGGGAAACAAAGCCTCAATGTCTACAAGGCAAGGCGGTCTTGCCCATTCTCACTATTGCAGCTGTGATCATTTGGCTGTGGCAGCCCTGGCTTCTCCAGTGCTAGTAGATGTCTTTAAAAGGGAGGTTGCATCCTGGGTGTTTGTTCTGGAGGATTTGAGGGGGGAGGCTAATGAAGGAGAGCACACACCGCAACACGTAAGTCTCAGGACTGTTGCTGTGGACTTTACAGGGCAGCCAGGTTGCTTGAAACCATGTTCAAAGCCGCACTGCATCTCTCTTCCCCACTCTGGCTGAGTCTGCGGGAGATGCAGCCCAGAGGCAGAAGTAATAGCAGATTCATTTGCAGGAGTTTAACACTTGATATCAGAACCAGTGTGCAATGACATAAGGCAGAAGCATAAACACAGACGGCTTGTAAAAATTCAGCTTTGTCCCTTGCAAGCGAATCCATAATTAAAACTGCAACTATAGTCCATTGTACTTATCCAGCAGGAGGACTCACTCCCACTACCACTTGAGTCAGCAAGTTTCTCTATTTACAGTAATCCTTTACTTTGTCTTTCTTTCATTATTATTAAAACAATTTTAAACTCTTTAATGTCAGCCAAATGGTGTTTCAAATTATATTTTCCAGGAAAAAAAAAGAAAAAAGACAGTTGAGTGTTCAGAGGGGAACACTTAGTTATGTTATAGTTCAGCCTGAGACACTCTGGTGACTCTTAGAAAGTGTTGAAATTACAGGTTCATGACGTACACAGTGTTGAAACACCATGTTACTGCAACGCTTGGTCCAACACGAGCTTGCAATTTCAACACTTCCTAGGTCTTTTGTAAAACCCCATAACCGACCAGAACAAATGTAAATTCCCAAGAAGTCTAAAGCAATGTGCTGTACAATAGCACAGAATGGAAAACCCATTTAATTTCCAGTGCTGCTACCCTTACACAGGATAATCATTCTCAAAGTATGTTTAATTTGTAAAAAAACTGTCATCCAGGATTAGCTACTTTCACAGCAAGATACTGGTCTCAAGGCACAACTGGTCTGATCCGGTATGGTAATATCTGTATTCTTCCAACTTGTTAACTTTTTCCTTGGTGTCACAAAAAATCCAACAGGAAAGTACCTGCCTCAGCCTAAGCCAAGGACATTCATCAGCGACCTCCAAAATGTGCTGTCCTGGAGCTTAGCAGAGACCATAATAACAAAATATTAAACACAGGGATAAAGCCTTCTCGACCAAAGGGAAGCTGCAATTTAAAAACACAGCAAAATTTGATATTTAAAAATACACCATGGCATTATTTCAAAATACCATTTGTTATATAAGCAGGAGGCAGCAGAGTAGGCAGGATCACGGCTCGCATGGTGTTTGTTTTGAAGACGAGGAGAGTACAGGATTTGTGCTCGACCTCTTCACAGGTTACACTTAGCTCATTCGGTTTCATTTACAAAAGAAACGAGTTTTCACTCAGGGGAGCGGCTGAGAAACAGCTTTATGCCCCGGCTCCTGTAAGCAGCTCGGGTCAGGAGACTCCTACACCTGAAGCCAGCAAAGATGCAGCCACCTGGAGCGCTTGGCAGGATGGGGACATCCGGGTTCCTGCCCCTGTGAGCAGACAGGGGACCGCCCATGTGTGTCACCACTCCGGGATGGGGAAAGAGATCGAGTAAAACAAACCCTCAGGCTGAGAGTCCACACGAAAGCCAGGTCTCATGTGGGGGTTAAGTGGGACTGGTGGGGATGCTGGCCTGATGGAGGAATCCCACAGCCAGCATATATTCTCTTCAGCGCTTACGCAAAGCGCCATCCAATGATGGAGATGAAATGGGAGTTTTAACAATACATTTCCTTTTGTTTACCTGGCTCTGTTCTGAATATTTAACGCTAATTTTAGTACTTGAGCAGTTGGGAAGGGGTAAAACCAAATAAACATGTTGTGTGTATTGGGCTGTAAATATATAGCCCCCTACATACCCGCTTGGGTTTCTCCGCATCAATCAAAGCTGGAGTAACAGCAGAAATAGCAGTTTTGGTGTTGCATACAACTACAGTTCTCATTTATTTTTAGAGAACATAATTTCTTAAGATAGCAGAGAGCTTACTTGGAAAATCATGATAAATTATAATAGTCCCTCTTCTCCATGACTTCTTACAGAAGCTGCTTTTTTTTGGACCGTTGCAGTGTGCTGCGTACTAGGAAGAAGGTACTTACGATAGGATTTATTTGTAACTGTGAGCCAAAATACATATTGCCTTAGACGAGAGTCAGTATTATCACAAAGAACCATGCTGACTGGGGTTTAATGAAATTGGACCTGGGTGTCAGATTTTAGCTTGGTAAAGTTAGCAGCTGGGATGAATTGGACCAGAAATGTGCTGTGTAACAGGATTTCACTGGAATCCATGTGAAAAAAAAAAAAAGTATGTGGAATATGTCACGCTAACAGTTGACAGTGTAGCTGCAACACCAAACATTAAATAAATAAATTCCATACGTAACACAGGCACAGAAAAACTTTTCAGGAAAGCGCCTCAGAGCTGCATAGCCTCGCGTCTATAAATCTCCATTAAATCAGTTTGAGTGGGGCGAGTGTTAGAGACAGAGCTGCCAGAAATAGCTCTTTTCCTGCAAGATGTAGAAAAGATTACAGCTGAGATTGAGACGGCGGGGTGGGGAGGGAAAGCAGGGGAGGGGTGGGGGGGAAGAGAGGCAAAGGAGCTGGAGGAGGCGGAGGAGCTGTGAAAGGCATCTCATAAAAGTCCCATTTGTTGGAAGGCTGCAGGAAGTGGAGGCAGCTTTGGCACACGTGTCCATGGTGCTAAATTAACTGTTAACACAAATAATCAAAGTGCAAGGCCCATCAAGCCGCTGGCGCCAGCAAAATGAGGGAGCGGCCAGGTCAGCGCTGCCTCTTGAGTGAGCCTGCTAGCAGGTGGAGACCAACCAGGGACTCGACAGGATGGAAGTGCTTACAGAACACACTGACCCACTGACAGAGGAAAACACCGCTGCACTCCTGCTTTCCAGCTATTGTGTACAGCGCGCCTTGTGTGTGTATTTTTATTTTGCATTTATTTATTATATTTTATGTAAATTTCTTCCTATTTTATTTTATTTCTTTTTTTAAAAAACTTTTTTCACTAAGTCACTGCAGTTGAGAATTTGGACACCCCAGGGTGAGCTGTAGTACAGCTCAGCCTTTATTTGCCAGCATTGATGGAGGAACAGCTGAGCAGGACAAAGGAAGAGTTATCAGGCACAAAAGCACCAATTGCCCTCCAGCCCTACCCTTCAGAAGACAAAACACTGCTCTTCAGAAATAGATGCTGAAAAGCAATGTGGACGGGGGTATTTCTACCTGCTTTGTTGTCTCTCCCTTGTAGAGAGTCCAGAGCCCCATTCTGTACTGCAAATATGATGCAGATACTTCAGTAGGTATCATGGCAAAGCTGCCACCCCAGCAGTGAAGCACAGAAACCCACCACAGCCCACACTGCTCTGTGCGGAGCGGAGGCAGACAGGGTGGTGGTACTCACTCCCGCTGAGTAGGATTAGACTTGTAAGCAAGCAGGACTTCTCCTACAATCAAATTTGGACATGTTGAGGTTCACTGAAAGTCTCAAATGATCTCATTGTATTGTACTGTGGAAACAGAAATTGCTCCAACTATCACCCTGCTCCGCTCTCGGTGAGATAGTTCGGTGGAAAGGCTGCCTGGTGAGCGGCTTCCACCACACCGAAATAGTAGGAGTCCTGTGCTGGATTCATTGGCTGCTTCGCTCAGCTTCCTGACACAAGACAGCTGTAAACCCACTTTAACTGCCCAGTAAAGCCAGGTTTACAATTACTTTGCACGACCAAAGCACTGCAAAGCGATCGCAGTGCAACGGTGAATCAGGCCCTGGAATTACCAGGATCTTTTGCCTCCTTGCCCAGGTACAATACATACAGCTAGATGCTGTAATAAGTCACATATATATCATATACATGTCCTATGTCCATACATATTTACATCACACACTTTGGTTTGGTTTGGCTTTTGATGGCTATACATATATTCTCTACAGATACAGCTGCAGGCGCATATATTCAGCAAAAAAACCACTTGCAGTTATAAGGTGTTACAATAGAGAGCATGTATCATTGCTTAGCATAAAATATGCTCCAGAAAACAAAACCCAGAAATGAGCACTCATCCTGGATCAAATTACTTATAATTACTTATAATATATAATGAGTAGTATGACACAAAAAGGTATCATTTCAGTGAGGATACACATCTTCAGAGCATCTAAACCTTAATTATTCCTTTAATTCATAACTGAAAGTATAAAAATCTCATCTTTAAAAAATTCTCATTACATTTATCTCAGCCAACAGATAGCTAAATGCCCAATAAAAATATGGAGGGGGTGGGTGTATAATCTATTCATAGGGCATAGTCATTGTTTTTAGTGAAGAAGTTACTAAAAACTAAAATTACAAACAAAATCATTATTAAGTGTGGCAGTAATATTCACACATCTCCTAGAAACAATGTATTAGTGAGGTTTAAATTTATAGAAATTATACGTAATCTTCCCTATATTCCATAGGGTCACTTTGACATCTATCAGATAGGAAGTCTGTGGTAGATCCAAAGATGTATCACAGTTCTAACAGTATTTTAGAACAGCGCCTTTAATATAGGAGATCATTCTTAGCGAACTCTGTAAACTTTAACTGAACCGTAGCCAGCTGCGTGATCTGTACAAAGAACTGGAACTTTAGCAGCAGACATTTGATGTGATCCAAGGAGCAGGTATAAAGATAATTTGCTCATAAGTCAGTTAGATTTGTGTAGATTTTTACAGGACAGGAAAATGTAAGATCTCTCAGGAAAAGAAATGGGGAGAGAGAGAGAGACAGAAAAACAGAGACAGAGAAAGAAACAGAGAGAAAATAACACTGTCATAGGCCAAAATTACTTATTATTACCCTTTGCCCCCTTCTTGATAAGGGTTAAACCAACTTCACTGAAACAATCCATGTGTAAAAGTCAACTTGACACAGACAGAAGTTTTCTGTAAGGGAATGAGCAAAGTTACAAAAAACTGAGATCTGTGACGTACACCAGAGGTTAGGTGGCCGCTGTTGTACGTGTCGCTATCAGGTTTACCTCTATGGACACATTACGGCCCCCCTTAAAGATACCATTGTGTGTGGGTGGGTGAGTGCATGTATGTGTCAGAGACGGCAAGTGCTATCACAGCCACCAAATTAATGGAAAAATTATAATTACTCTGAAAAATGGAAGCCAAGCACTTCCTGAGTAGGCAGGAAAAGGGTAATTGCAAATTTTAAAGACTAGAGAATCTTTGTTAATTGAATAAGAAAATTAGAAGAAAAGCCCATGAAACAAAACGTGTATGATTAAGAGCCTATTTTCTGACCCTAAGCCAAGTTAGAGAAAGAATGTCATTGTTACAGTTTGATAAAAACTATTGAAGATACCAAGAAACCAAGTCAGAAAAACAAAGTTCCAGACATATAAAGATGAGATCGTTCCAAACACATCAAGATTGAGTAAGAGCTAACTTGGCTTCTCTCCTACAACTAATAAATCCAGCCAAAATTTGTTATTAGAGTTTTCAGAGTATATTATAGTTAGCACTAGCTGTATAATGTTTAGCATAGCCAGTTAAATGGCTATCCCTTTTCCAATACGCCTGTTTCTAAAGACACCACAACCTTGGGTCTGGTGTTCCCTGCACCCAAACCTTGGGGTAGGTCTCTTCACAGCACTTGCCTCCGTTCCATGCCTCCTGCCGCTTGTGGGACCTGCTGAAGCATGCCACTGCTTCATTTTGGCCTGGGTTTCCTTCCAAAGAATACTCTGGCATGAGAAGAGAAGTCCAACAAGAATTTGGGACATAACTGAGCCCAGCTCCTGTGAGAAAAGATGGGCATGGGGGCAAGTAGATTTCCTGTTAAGTGGTGCAATGTATATTACTCTGACCCCACTGCTGATTTACACCGGTGTGATACAAGAATGACACACACCCCCTTTACATATTTATATTTCTGAATTGTCTGTCCTTCCAACTGTCAGGAAGGAATTTCTCCGCCCCACTGCTCAAAGCAAAGACAACAAGACCCTCACTTCTGTGTGAGAGAGGGGGAACAAAAATTCCCGCTTCTCTTTACAAGGACCTTAGACAAAATAACTCAGGAGACTGCTGCAGATCCAGACCGGGAAGGAAACCAATCACTCCTTAACACATAGGAAAGAATGTCTCTTAGCCTGAAAGAATAAAGGTCAGATAAAAGGAGAAAGGGAGCCTGGGCCCATTTGAAAAGCCTTAGCCTGGGGTTCAGAGGCTTTTTTATTAACTAATGTCTAAACATCAGGAACCCTCCACCAACATCTGTACATGAAAATCATAGAAATTCTCATTCCACCCATTTTTTCTGTTCTTAGTAAAACTGAAAATATCCAGAATAGGAAATATCAATGCAGCGAGACATCCAAAACTGTAACAAACAAGGAAGAAGAAGCAGTAAGGGTTCACCAGAGACAAAGAAGTGGGTGGGAAGACACAGACAAAGTATTCTGTGTGGAGGTACATTCTTCCCACTCCCCATTGTTTGTTTAAATCATTTCTGTGTACCTTTTGCAAGCTCAGTTCTAAACTCCAAGAAGCTGGAGTTGTAACTGGAGAACACGCAGTGTAACGTGACCAGTACGTTTGGGAACGATCTGTGATTTGACCCTTATCTTCTACACAAGTAAAGAATACCTAGTCTGTGCAAGAGAGTCACAAGCCCCATATGACACCAGCATTGTGTAATGTCCATCCCTAATGAAAGCTCTTACACGTGATCACTGGCAACCAGGTTCCTGAAGCACAGGGGTACACGGACTGCAGAATTATTTAGCACAATTTGGGATGGAGGCCATCTACCAACACACTCTCTCAAGTACAAACAAAATGCAGTGGGTTTCTGCTGCTTACTTCTGTGTTTCATTTCCTTCAGTCATTTTCCAGACAGTATCAGTGAAGCTTCTTCCTCTACAGGGTACTACTACAAACCAGTGGCCTCCCAAAAACCATGTATGTTAAAATTGCAAGTTCTCAGACTTATATTAAATCTTTTCACTCAACTCATCCAAACAAATGTCAGTTCATACAACACACCATCTAATGCAAAAAGATTTCCAGATCTAGTTCCAAGCAAATTTTTGCCAGCCTCATTCTGACACAGCATCATGCACCATCACTAGCTCAGACCTTACAAGCAGTAGTCATGTTAGTACTGTATGGCACCAAAGCAAACTAGCCCTGCGTCCTTCCCCCCACCTCCTGTAGAGCTATACTAAATCTTTCAGATCCCGAGCTAGCTCACCTGATGGTGGTTCAGGGATGTCTACACTGCTTTACATTAGAGATATGCACTTTCATACCCCTGCCCTTTCTTATAGCCATGACTACCCATAGATGTAAACCTCCTTGGGCACAGTCAAATTGTCAGCTAGAAGAACATCGAGAGGTCTGACAGCAAGCCCCCATCTATGCAGCTCACATCTATGTGGTAACAGAATAAGCATGTATCTCATTTCAGCAAGTTAATATAAAGCTCATTTCTCCAATTTAGTTTTCTCACAGCAAAGATGAAGTGACACTGGCACACCTGTACCGGTCCAGAACTGGAGATACAGAGCAGTTAGAACCCTTAGCTGATACAGAGAGAGGCAAAATCCGAAGTGAGATACTCAAAAGGCAGCTCCTGTCCCAGCACAGACAAGGATACACCCCAGGGTACATGCCCTTAACTTCTTATTTCCCCCAGGTCATGCCAGGCTGTGAAACGCATTTCCTACCAAAGGCTTGAAAACTGTTTGTATTTGACCCACAGCCTTTAATGAACATGCAGGAAAACAGCAGAATGGATTTGTTGAAGAAAGCTTTCCCGTTGTTCTGAAATGGGTTAACAAACACAGGCTACAACTTTCGAAGAATTTACAGTTCCCAGTTCGGCCCCGTATCGGTACACACAATGAAAAGTGAACTTGATTTAACTTTGACTTCTCTTATCTTCAGCAGAAGTCCAAGAAAAAAGTGCTCACTGAGGACGGTCACTAAGACACTATTTTCTGGAAGACTGGGTAACATGGCTATTGTTATGGGATTTCAGAAAGGCTGACTGCAAACCACCATTTAGCTCATTTCCATCTTCGAAACAGGCAATTCTCAAACTACTGACAAGCAAACCCAAGAACTCCCTGTTTCATAATCTAGGTGTCCACCTACACTAACCTAATGTGGTTTGCTGCCTTAGTTTCCAGGCTACGTGTGATCCTAGACTTACACAATAGGCAGTACTTAATATTGCCCAAGTGGCCCTGAATAATCCTTTCATTTTCAGTTGCCATTAATCCATGAAAGGAAAGAAGAGGCCGCCTGAACTAGCACTTTCTCAGTTTGTTCTATCATGAACTGGTTTTTCTCAACGGAGTTGTGCACAAGCAGTAAAAATAGCCATGCCAGGAGAGGAGAGGGTGGAAAGGAAAGAGGCTTTTCACTCCTGAGGACTTTTCTTCTTTCCTCGTAGTTTTCTGCTTGATATAGCTCCTCTTTTCATTGCCCAGCAGGGAATCCCAGAGGCCAGAGGCAAATTTTCCCTTTGGTCTTAGAGCATTCATGATGGATTCTTGTTTTAAGAAGAGGTTATTAGTTGTTTGCTCTTGAGTATTATATCATCACCATTACAGCAAAGCTGGTCTCATTCTAAATTTCATTTATTCTTCAGCACACATGAGATATCTTGCATTACACAGCTAACATCCCTTTATGCACCAAAGTCAATGAAAACCTTTCCATTGGCTCCAATGGTGCCAGATGAAAAGTTGCAAAGGTGCTGAAAAAATGATCTCTTTTGGTCTTAATTCTGTTTCCACTGGTAAAATTCCCTCTGACTTTGACAGGAGTTGCTTTAAGTCCACTGATTTAAACAGCTTTTTAGAAACCATGAAACTATTCAGTTATCATATAAGCTTCTGCTTGATAAGGAATGCTCATAGACCTTGAGGTCTGTTTATGTTGTACTTTGTTAATAGAAGTTATCACTTAAAAATATCTCAGCTACTGTTTATATTTTCACTACTTATACTATAGTTCATATAAGTTACTGTAGAAGTAGCAAAAGATACAGTATTTAGAAGAGATATCCAGTTAGGGACAGTATCTAGTTGAATTTTTAAAACATCTTAGTGTTTCCAAGTTCTTGATAAATAATGCCACATTGCTGATCCTGATCAGAAATGTCACCAGTGAGGGCTCGTACCTATCTATTACCTTATACGGCCATTTTCAACCCCATTTTTATCTAAGTTTCACAGTTTGGGAAAACATAACCTAGCCTCATCTCAGTACTTAACTTCCCAAGGCTCATATAGCAAGCAAAAGATTCCTTTGATGCTTTTCCAGTTTTGTAATAACACTGATGTGCAGAATTATTCCTTTATTCAAAAAGACTCTGTAGTAGCCATATGCATGGATTAAACATTATTTTTATCATTTTTCTTTTTTCAGTAAGTCTTTGCTTAATAAATTAAGACTTTTAATGATGCACACAGAAAACCAATATCTTCCATGTACTTAGGGTCTGGGTAGGAGGTGCTTTCTCTTTATTTTGTTTTTTTTGTTGTTGTGCCCGAAGGATTATTTTTCCCCATCCCAAAATAGTTTGTGTTATCATGTATTAACTTCAACAAGTTCAAGAAACTACAACCAGAAAACTCTCAATGTTCAAAGAAGAAAAAAGGCATCTTTTATCTTATCTGTTCTACACATACTTTTAATTCTGAGTCTGACATCATTGCTGGCAAAACCTTCATAGTTACCAGAGAACTAACAAGTTCAGTACAGTAACAAGCTTCAAAAAGTAAACTTACCGAATCTGTGTTTACAGATGTCAGTATTGAAGAGTTTGAAAATTCAGAGTGTTACCTGATATTTCTCAGAATACTGACTTTAACTTTTCCACTCCCCATTGCTTTGTCATCTCTGTTAGCTCTGGAGACGGCGTGTGTAAGAACTCCAATACAAACGACCAGGTTTACTTTGTAAAGAGTTTCAAACCTGAATGCAGTTAAAACCAACCTAGCTGATTTCAAATTCTTTCAAGCTTGCCCTGTATACTTGACAAAATTAACTAACTCTCCCTTCAGTTCTGCCCCCACCACCACCCTCTGGGACTGGAGATTCCCATATTCCAATACTTTAATTCATAGTGCACAAGAGAAGAGAAATGAAATGTAGGATCTTGAAAAGAATATAATTTTACACAAATATTTCAACAGCTATTTTCAGATGTTTTACACATCTCTAGGTTTGCCACTTGCACCACAGCAGGATCTAGCTACGCCAGTTAACTACTTGGATAGACTGTCCATATTTATTAACCACCTAATTTTTGCAGCGAATGTCATCTTGACGCCTGATATTTGGGAATAATTGTTTCCACAGAAAAAAAGGTTTGCAGTACCTTTGATTTTTCTTTTCAAGGTTAACAGGATGAGGTCATTAAGGGAAGTCTGTGTCCTGTTATGCATAACAGCACTCCCATCTGCTTTCTCTGCTTTTGCACACTATTCCTGTTCTTACACAGGTAATGCATACTGCAGGAGCCAACAGCCAACTATGCCTTGTGTGTTTACATCCCAGCAGATGTTTGGTCAAAATTTTCAAATGTGGGCACCTGCCATTAGACCAAAAAAATAAAATCAATTTTTGAACGCCTACTTAAGTGCTGGGATCATAGGAGGTGCCAGCAAGCAATCACAAGGTTACACGTTACACTCTTTCCTTGGGCTGTGAGACAACCCTGTGCTATCTTCTACCTAGGGCTAAGGCAAAGCAGAAACACTAGCACAAAGGCCAGAGAAGGCAGAACCAACAGCAGCCTCCGGGGCAATGGGGATGGCACTGCAGCAGAGCAGCAGGTGTTCAGCTCTTCCTTTCCTGCCCCACCACAAAAGCTCAGTTTCTGTCTTTATTAATTTTTTTCTGAGTCAGTCATGCTTCATCTTGACTTTCTGTTTGTTTGTTTTGAGGAAGAACAAGGCAACAGCCTCACAAGGGCTTCAAATACTGCCATTATATGCCACAAGTGGGAAGGAACTGGTTAGTCGGTTGGAAAGGGAGCTGCTCGGGGAGGAAGGGAGGCGAGAGGGGCTGCGGACAGGAGGGAGAAGCAGGATGGTTGCCACTGGGCCCCTCGAGGCCATTACACAAGCTCTTCTGCTCTCTCTAAGTACCATGACCTTCTCTGGGTATTAAATAGGGTTGTTTTGTTTTCTTCGAACTAGGATGATTCCTGCCACGTATTTGATATTAGAATCTCTCTCTAGTGGTTTGCAAGTATTTGATCCCCTAGGGCTTGTGATGCTGGATCCACTAATGATTCACACAATGGCATTAATGCCATTCATGGATGAAACCACATTTCCTTACCCTACAGGGTGAGAGCAAGATGGGAAGACTGTGGCTAACATTAGGAAGGGACTGGGTGGGAAATAAAAATTGAAGTATTCAGGTCAAAAGACAGTGGGTGGCTAAATAAAAATCCGTGATTTCTGGTCATTTTGGAGGTGGGGTGAACAATAGAGATTTCACCCTCGAATGCCTGAGGACCCAGCACTAAAAAAATAGACAATAAATGACCCCCCAAGTGAGCAATTTAAAACCATTCTCTTTGAAAACAGTTCTTGAAAACAAATTGGCAGAACAGTTAGATCTCCCCACAGCAATGCATCATGAGATCACGTACAAGGAAACAGCAGAAGTATCAAAGCATGCTTTACTAGAGCCTGCCCTTAGTTGCTCTGCTCTCTTAAGCTAGGCAGCCCAGACTAGAGCCTAACAGCAGAGGCTGCGTGAGGAGCTGGGTAGACTTTGCCAGCTAAACAGTGGCTCAAATCCTTCTTGCCTTTGAGTGGGAAACGGGGCTCTAAAGTTTCAATTATTTAAAATAATCACAGTAGACTGAAAGTGGGAACTTACATTTAATTGCTAATGTGCATGCAAATTTTGAAGGAACGTTTCACACACTCATTTCCAGGGGAGCTTCCACCAATAAATGATATGAGGAAGGTGAGAAATAACACAGGAATGTAGGAAACAACAACTTCCAGGAGGACAGAGGGACTGAGCCAGCCAATTGAGGCTGGCATGCAGGAACACCTTTACCCAAAACACAAAAAGAAGGTTGAAACAAAAGCAAAGATAAAAAAAAAAGATCCCTGAAGAAGTGCATCAGAATTATCTGCCTGGGGGGGCAGGCGGGTGGGGGAGCATGGATGCTGAAAGCACCAGAGCGATCATCTCAGAAAAACATGCCAGAGAAATTTCCAGCAGAAAGGTCTGTTCCAAGGCTGGGACAGACCTAGGTGACTCAGAGGGCCTTCCCAGCTCTGGGGTGGAAGAAAGAGGAAAGATTTCCAGTTCCTTACAAGAAGAGAAACAACACTTGGATCAGATACCAGCCCAATAACCAAGGTGCACTTTTTTGTAATCTTGAAACGTCCAGACTGAGAAAATATACATTGTTCACTGGTTAACAAAACACAATAACTGTCAGAAAAGAAATATTTGTGGATATAATTTATACACAGGAGAGTCTCAGCTCCAGCTTCAGTTTTGTGGGTGCCAATCCTACCATTTAAGGATTTGGTCTCGGAGACAGCTACTCCTCTGGGCTACGCCACTGACGTAATTTCCCAGTGAAGTCCCCTTACACCCACAAATCAGGTGCTGAAATCCCTTTGTGGGATAGTAAAAATGCTGGCACAAGAAACTGCCAATGTAAAATTATTCCTGAAAATGAGAGGGACAGGTCAAAGCCCCTTTAAAAAAACAAGTCTTGGTGGCTATGCAGAAAAAGATTATATTATGCTTAGCTAGTGCGTGGGTGTAGAGAACAAGGGACAGAGACAGTCTTCCTCGGTACGCCCTCCCCACAGCCCCTTGCGAGGCAGAATATATAGGCAACGTTTCAACCTCAAATCCACAAACAGATTGGGATACAGTGGAGGAGAGAGAGACAGATTTCTTGTTTTTTAATAAAAGGTAGGATTAGGAAAAGACGTAGGTGGGGAAGGTGTAAAACAAGCAGGCAGGCAGTCCTTACTCAGCTTCCCTCTTATATTCATTGCTCTGAAAAGTGGACAAGCCTTAGGAAGAAATAAGACACATGGCTGTGGGTAAAGGGGGGGAGGAATTAGAAACTGTAATTCAATCTAATATTTGAGGCTTGGCAAATGCACCTATGGGATTTCATGAAAACCCCCGAATCTTTTTCATTTCGGAGCAATTAACCAGATCCCAGCATCGCTGGCTCCAGTGAGCCGCTTAGCTCTCTGTTTTATTACCCATTTCCTTTCCCCCTCGCCAGCACTAGCTCCCATCCTCACACTTGGGAAAAAAATAAAAAAGGGGAGAGAAAAAAAACCCTACACTGTTACAATGCCACAAAGGGGCCACCACAAACAAGTGCCAGCCAGTGCATTTCAGAGCAAACACAGAACACACATAAATGAGGCTCACATTTGGATTAAAACGCTGTTGTGTTCAGGCATTTATGTGTGGCATAATTAAAAACATCCAGCCGTAATTTAATAGTTCCCACCAAGCACAGACATAAAGTCTAGCAATTTTTTCCCTCTGCATATTTAACCCTTAGAGACAGAAGGAAGAGGAGGCAGGGGGCAGGGGGAGAGAGCAGGAAGCGGGGGAGAGACAGAAGTCTTTTGAACAGATTTTTTTCCCCTTCCTTGCATTACTCTAGTTTGCTTTTTACCTTCTCTGATCTTTTCCTTCTACAAAGGAAAAGCAAGTGTCTTCTGGATGCGATAGAAATAGGAATCACGTTCAGATAGCATTTCTGTAGTTCAACAGCGGTACGGCTGGATACGGGCTCCTCAATTTGCAGAGGATAACATCTGTAGCTGGATGCACTGATTCACAATTTGTGAAGATGCCAGATTTTTCAGGCTTAAAAATCAGCTACTAAAAAGACAGACTAGTTTCACCACCATTACTCACCCTGAGTACAGTCTTTCTATTCAGAGCGGCCCTTCTAAATCAAAGGCAGCAGTGACAGGACTAAGTGCAGTGTTAGGACAGGAAGGATAAACCAGCATTTGCAACACTAGCTAAGTATCTGGGACACCAGGGTGGGTTCAAGTCCCTCTCTGCCACGTCGCTGATTTTCAGAGAGACATCTCTAGGGGCATTTTCAAAAATGCCTAGCTACCAGCTATGAGAGTGAGGCACCTGAGTAAGGTCCCATCTGTACCGCTGGAAATCTGAATGTTTTAAAGTTTTTCACCTCTCCCCATGTTAATTTCCTATGAGGAGATTTGGGATGATAACATTTTCCTCCATCCCAAAGTACATTACAAAGAGAAATGTATTAAAGATTGGGATGTGCTCAAATCCCACAGCAAGGAAGGAACTTAATAAAGAGTAGAAAATCTGCTTGGACCTGTATTTCTAAATGCTGCAGTCTTCATTCAGGCAACAGCCCATTACCTTGACAAAGCTCAAGCTTTGCTTGAGCAAGGAACACAGAATCCCACCCTTATTCTGGAATAGTGAAAACTGAAGGAAATGCTCTGCATAAGTTCATAATCATGGTCAACTGTGTCCCAGTTTTCCATCAGTTGTGTATATAACAATTAGTCTAGAACCTTAAATCTATTAGTCTCCAGAGACAGAAGGCTACCTATGCATATAAAAAACATATAATAATTCTGCCACTAGCTGTTCAGCTCTACCCTTTAAACATGTTCCTGCCCAACAGAAGATAGGTGCAAAAATACAGAAAGGGCAAAGGAAAAGGACTTCCAGAACAGTAATGTAAAACAGAGGAAACTGAGAAGCAAGCCTCTTCCGTGCGTATAATTTTAAATTTTAAGATCATTCATTCCTCTCTTCAGCCTTTCTTCGCAACATCCAGGTTAATATCTACTGACATGAAAACTTGCAGAAAGTATATGTCAGTCTTGCCATCCTGAAGAATAAGAGAAAGCATCTAACCTCTCTGCTCTGGATTATGAAAGCCAGCAGTGCTGTGAACTTGCCCCAGCTAGGTCAGAAAGTCCTGGTACCTAATTGCAAAGTAGCAATCAAGAAGCCCAGTGATGCTCACAGAATGGTTCATAACCAACATATAGAGAAAAGATCTGTGAAAGACAGCTTTCTAAAATATGTAAAATAATGAATATGAGAAAATTATGACCAGCTCATAGATATCTTTCTTTTATTATATGCCTGTCAATAAAAGATAATACATCAACTTCATTCTGAACTATTTGCTCAGCTGTACTACCAGGTGAGAAGCACTGCTGTCAGTGTCAGCTACTGTCTTACTGTTAGTGTAGCCAACTAACCACAGCTGACGGGTAAAGAAAAGGACTGCCTAGTAGTTACAGCAATAGCTCTGGACTTGTGAAATGTAGGATCACAGGATCATACAGGAATTCAGGTTGGAAGGGACCTCAGGAGGTACGTTCAGCTGCTGTGAGGTAAGTCTGGTTATACATACAAACTGGGGGACGAGAGGCTGGAGAACAGCTCCGTGGAAAGAGATCTTGGATCAGCTCATCTTGAGTGCGCTCACCGGGCAGGTGCAGGACAACCTGGGGATCAGGCCCAGCCAGCATGGCTTCATGAAAGGCAGGTCCTGCCTGACCAACCTGATCTCCTTCTATGACCGGGTGACCCGCCCAGTAGATGAGGGCAAGGCTGTGGATGTTGTCTACCTGGACTTTAGTAAGGCCTTTGACACGGTCTCCCACGGCATTCTCCTGGAGAAGCTGGCAGCTCACGTCTTGGATAGGCACACTCTTTGCTGGGTAAAAAACTGGCTGGATGGCCGAGCCCAGAGAGTGGTGGTGAATGGAGTGAAATCCAGCTGGCGGCCGGTCACGAGCGGTGTTCCCAGGGCTCAGTTCTGGGGCCGGTTTTGTTTAACGTCTTCATCAATGATCTGGATGAGGGGATTGAGTGC
>WAAD01002623.1:208172-227344 GCA_013389945.1 Fregata magnificens
TACTGTGTTCAGTTTTGGGCCCCTCAGTACAAGAAGGACACTGAGGTGCTGGAGCGTGTCCAGAGAAGGGCAACGAAGCTGGTGAGCGGTCTAGAAAACAAGTCTTATGAGGAGCGGCTGAGGGAACTGGGGCTGTTTAGCTTGGAGAAGAGGAGGCTGAGGGGAGACCTTCTCGCTCTCTACAACTACCTGAAAGGAGGTTGTAGTGAAGCAGGTGTTGGACTCTTCTCCCAAGAAACTAGCGATAGGACGAGAGGGAATGGCCTCAAGTTGCGCCAGGGGAGGTTTAGATTGGATATCAGGAAAAATTTCTTTACCGAAAGAGTGGTTAAACATTGGAACAGGCTGCCCAGAGAGGTGGTGGAGTCGTCAACCCTGGAGGCGTTCAAAAAAGGTGTAGACGTGGCACCCCAGGGCCTGGTTTAGGAAGCATGGTGGTGTTAGTTGATGGTTGGACGTGATGATCTTAGAGGTCTTTTCCAACCTTAATGATTCTATGATTCTATGATCTGGGGGTTTGGGTTGATGGCAAGTTGAAAATGACTCAACAGTGTGCCCTGGCAGCCAAAAGGGCCAGCCGTGTCCTGGAGTGCATCAAGCAGAGCATAGCCATCTGGTTGAGGGAGGCAATTGTCTCCCTATGCACTGCACTGGTGCGGCCTCACCTGAAGTGCTGTGTGCAGTTTTGGGTGCCTCAATACATGAAGGACATCAAACTATTAGAGCGTGTCCAGAGGAGGGCGACCAAGATGGTGAAAGGCCTCGAGGGCAAGACTTACAGGCAGCAGCTGAGGTCATTTGGTTTGTTCAGCTTGGAGAAGAGAAGGCTGAGGGGTGACCTTCATCGCAGTCTACAGCTTCCCCAAGGGGGGCAGCAGAGAGGGAGCTGCTGATCTCCTCTCTCTGGTGACCAGCGATAGGACACGAGGAAATGGAATGAAGCTGCGTCAGGGGAAGTTCAGACTGCACATTAGGAAAAGGTTCCTCACTGAGAGGGTGGTCGGTCACTGGAACAGACTCCCCAGGGAAGTGGTCATGGCACCAAGCCTGACAGAGTTCAAGGAGCATCTGGACGATGCTTTTAGTCGTATGGTTTAGTTTTAGGTAGTCCTGCGAGGAGCAGGGAGTTGGACTCGATGATCCTTATGGGTCCCTTCCAACTTGAGATGATCCTATGGTTCTAAGTCACTCAGGCATATCTACTTTGTACTTCAGAGCACCAAAATGCTGACAGGTCTGACCCCCTGAGCACCATTTGGGTGCAGTGCAGTGCAGTGTGGTGCAGAGACATGGAGAAGTTCTCACTCAGATCTGGTGGCAGGACAGCCCCCCAGCACATCCCTGAGAAACATGGGTTTCTTCCTAGGAGGATCAGTTAACCTGGTATAATGTGGCACTGATGCAAATGTATCAGTGGAGCTCCTGCCTCCAGAGCCATTGCTACCATCTCTGTACTCCATACCTGTAATGCCCATATACCCTTACCTCCCTGCACTTCCCCTTCCCAACAATAAAGCCTTCTGGGCTGTTGTGAGAAAGAACTAAATTTAAGATTCTGATGGCCTCAAGTACTCCAAAGAGGAGACTCGTGTAGGTGCCTAAGACAGATAGCTGTGTGGGAGGGGGTTAGGTAAATAAGTTCCAAATGAAATCCCACAAACTATGGCTCAGGACTACTGAAGCGTTGTTTTTGATTGCCACTTTATTACCTGCTTTATTGCTTCTCAAATAGATTGCAGAGAGCATGGCATGCCAAGAGAGAAGAATGAGCCCCCCTGTCCTAGTAAAATCATGGGTTTCTTCCAACTAGAAATCCTAACCCTGATCTCTTTTTATATAAATAAAAGTCAGAGCAGGTCTAGCACTGTAGCAATTTCTTACAATGTCATTTTAAAAGTGCTCTGCTGCAAACCTCTCTGCAAATGAAAATAATCCATCTTCCCAAGGCACCCTGCAGAGTGTGTAACTTTTCAGGCAAGGCGGGAGTGGGTGATGCTGAAATGAAGATGGAACAGGGCGACACAGTACACCAGCACTTCATGAGATCTGTTTTCTGCATACTGACTCTTACTAATGAGAAAAAAGCTCCGCCGTGCCTCAAACATCATGAAATCGCGGACAAGAACAACTAGCTGGTGATGTCTGCCAACAGCACTTCTTTTCTTTCTCTGTACCTCCACACTAACCAGTGAGTGCTGGGCTTCAGTAACACATGTAACATGGACTAATGACATGGAGGCACCCAACAAACTCCCCAGCAAATCTGCCAACCTGCTGCTTTTAATGATAAAGTCCTGAGCGCACAGTGTAGGACAATAATGTTTTACGTTGCAAGATATTGCTGTCATAAAGTTTCCCAGGCAAAAATACTTGAAAGGCTCTAAAAGTGGACAGAGTCACAGAATGAACAGTTTTTATGCTTGACTGAATCAGAGCTGGTATGCTGAGGTTCTAGCCAGTCCTAGCAAAAAAAAAAATGTTTTGTCTTAATTTCAATAATATGGGCAAACTGGAACACTGCCACCTTTCTCCCATAGCTATTCTGCTTTACCTTCTGCTCACCTTCACCATCCACCATCATTTTAACACAATAGATTGAAACTGCATGTGGTACTACAAAGGTTTCAACAATGTTCTAAATAAAAAAAAAGCAATCATATCTGTTCTATACATCTTATGTCACCACAGCACCCCAACATCACCGTGATGAGAAGCACTTTTAGCACACAAACTGAACCAGTGAGTCCAGCTAACCTAATGATGTCAGCAACAACGCTTCACTATACAGCTAACTCACTCGCTGCTCCAGAAATCTGTATCATCACCACCAAAACGCAACCACTGCTGGACTGGAAGTCATCAACTGACTCATGTCTTGCTGCACAACAGTTACTGTGGGACGTAATTATAGTCAAGAACTCTGCAACAAACCACTACTCTTAGGAGAAAGCATAGCAGCATCTTTAATGTCCACACAGAGCAGATGGGGACTGGGAGTCCAGTCCTGCAAGCTTCACTAAGCACATTGGTAAGGCTGTGAGCCACCCCATGAAGCTTCCTGGCATGGTGGTGGCAGAAAGTAGGACAGCAAGTTGTGAGAAGCTGAATTCACACTTACAGTATGGCCCGCTGGCACCATGAGGCCGTAGGTACAACTGTAATTTACACTCATTTGGAAGGCCCTTTCCCTTTGCCAAACTGGTAACAGTATAAATAGGACTTGGGATCCAAGGCTTGAAAGAATGAACCATTGTTTTTCTTAAGGCCACGTTTTAAAAAAAAAAAAAATAATAATCCCCCTATGTTTTTCTCCTGCGCTCTGCATGCTAGTCAGAATGCACTTTCCTGGGAAATGCATTATAATAACGGGCAATGTTTAGCATCACATTTGAAGTAAGCACATCCCAGTGATTAAAATCCAGGCAACAGAAATAAACACATCAGCAGGACATGCTGCACAGTACTGAATTGGAACTTCTTTGTTTTATGACTTTCTTGAACTTTAAATACTGTGTGAGAAAAACATTGTTCAAACTTAACCATCTGTATTTGGTTTCTTTTGAGTGCATTACAATCACCAGTAATCATTTTAAGCTTAAAATCAGAAAACCTGGTTGTACTTGTGGGAGACTAATTGCAGCAGTAAAAGGTGGCTTATGTAGCAATAGAATCACTTTATTTATTTTTTAAGTGAATTTATTAGAAACTTCTTGTTTTTAAATGGGGCTACTCCATGTTAAAGTGGCACAGTCCGTTATGTTAAGCTGAGAGAGAAATGGTTTCCCTGTAAACAATTTTCTAGATATCAATAATTTTTTCCACACTTCAAAGTGGGAGGAAAGGTTTAAATTATTAAAATTTTCAAAAGTAAAGACCTAGAGCAAAGAAAAAAAAAAAAAAACTGGAGTTCGAGGTCAACATTTTGCTTTGACAATTTCAAACCATATCTTTTCAATGCAACTTTTTAAAGATGCTATTAAGTTTAATTTTCTAAATAAAAAGTAATTTTGAATGAGAAAGCCACTCAGTTAGAAACCACCAAAACATTCTGACAGTTCCAAAACTTTATTTCCACAATAGTTTTCAAGTCAAGATATTTGTGAAAGCCAACCCTTTCCCACAAAGTCTCAATTTCTGTGAATCAGCATGTTCCGTCTTTGAACACTTTATTACCAGCATGACACAAAGGCTCCCACCTCACAAGACCTCTTCTCCAAGAGCCTGTTACTCTCTGCCACTGCAGCAAATGCTCCGGGTTTAGGTTCTGCCCCTCATTGACAGATGACATCCTGCTGCCAGCTGCAGTTCTCAGCAGAAGTCTTCTATGTCTGCAGAAGTCTTCTATCTCTCCAGACAAATGCCAGAAGCTAACAAGATAGGAAGAACATAGGGTAAGAGAAATACTGCACCTGCAAGCATTGCCCCATACCTACCTCTCGGTTAGAGCTTCAGATCCTTAGAAAGGTCACCTGGAGAAGATCAGCATGAAGAGGAAGAAGTTGGCCATCCTACCCACAGCTCCTTGAAATCTCACAGTCTCCTGTAGAGAAGTACAATAGCAGCCATCAGGACACCTGGTGGTTTCACAATTATATTTTAATCATCCACACTGAAAAGCATTCAAATGGTCTCACCCATCATTCATGCCACCTCACTGGACAAAGTAACTCTGGCTTCCAGCTCACCCCCTGGGCCTTTTTGGCCAAGTCCCTGGTCACAGGATGTCTGTTACCCCAGATATGTCACCTCAAGGCTCCCCAGTTTTAGCCTCAGCACAGACCCCTCGGCACTCCAGCTTACAGCATCCCAGGGACCCTCTCATTCTCCTGGATCCTTGTTCCCCATACTAGAGTTAGCAGCTGCTCTCATTGCTCTTGAGCTCTGCTCATGGAAATCCCAGCCCAGGCACAGAGGCTGGAAAAAACTGCATTAATCCAGAGTAAAACTTTCTGCTCCACACATTAGATCTGCTTGGGTGCTGAACAAGTGACTAGCTGGTTGGATGTGCCAGAGTCATTCTGCAGTCTTAGTAACTTAACCAGTTGAGGGTATA
This sequence comes from Fregata magnificens, assembly GCA_013389945.1. Classification (NCBI taxonomy): domain Eukaryota; kingdom Metazoa; phylum Chordata; class Aves; order Suliformes; family Fregatidae; genus Fregata; species Fregata magnificens. Next base: position 213,226 of record WAAD01002623.1, read on the forward strand.
CACAGCAAAAGGCATGCAGGAGATACAGACGGTTCTGTACCCAAATAGGATAAAATCAAAACTTTGTTTCTAAACTGCATGCAGAAAGACTGCCCACACATCGCACTCTTCCTTTCTCTAGCACTGTCGGCGTTAGGGGTTTTCTGTGTGTCTTGGGTGATTAAAGCCATCCAACCTTTGGCCTCATGCCTTATAACTCCACCCAAGGCATGTTGTAATTCCCTAGAAATGCACTGTTTGTCATATTTTATTGTTTAATTACACTCTGGCTTTATTTTATTGATACATATCTGTTTCTTGACTAGCTACATGTGGGTTTTTATGCCCCTGAAGGAAAGACTGGGAGCACAGATGCCCTGCCACCATTGCTGTTACTAGAATTGCGGTGCTCAGCACCTGTCGCCTTCTATTTGCCTGCCTTACTCACACTACCACGAGGAGAAGCGTGGCCCTACGAATTAGCACAGTGCCATCAGCAAAGGCTATATTGTTTGTATCTATCTCAGAGTGGACAACGTCATTGTGTCACATTGTACATTCCCAGACTCCCAATTATGAGTTATCCTTTACAACATCTTGGTAATTCCTTAAATAAACAGAAGTGAGCATTGGTCAGTCGTTCCCAGGTCTAGGAATGAAGTTTGTACTTTCTAGAAGTATACAGGTCTTAGGATGGAGGAAAAGCAAAGCAGCCTGATGCAGCTTCATTTCTCACGGTTTGGCCTAGCTAAGCACACAGAGAAATCTGTGGTAGTACTAGACAGGCTGACAAGGATAGAAAGCTTATCACCGCATTACAGTTAAGAGCCAATGTCTACCCAACGAGAGAATTTCTAGCAAAGGGTAGACAGGAAAGTCAACTTAAGTCTTGTCGACACTGTCAGGCGGAGAATGAGTCCTGCGCACACATTACTGGATACAGCCCAGTGGTACAGGATGCTAGGATTAAAAGGCACAATCACTTATGTGAATTGTTGGCGGAGGAGGCTAAAAAGAAGGACTGGGTAGTATTCCAAGAGCCACTGCTGAGGGACGAACGGAATGAATTATATAAACAGGACCTGGTATTTGTTAAAGGAGACCAAGCCCTGGTTATTGACATCACAGTCAGGTATGAGAGTAAATTAACATCTTTGGTGGAGGCAGCAGTGGAAAAAGTTAAGAAATACCAACACCTAAAAGATCAAGTGCAGGAACTGACCAACACCAATATCATTAAATTTATGGGATTTCCGTTAGGTGCACGTGGAAAATGGTACCAAGGCAACTACGAACTGTTGAAAGAACTAGGACTCTCCAGTTCCTGGCAGGAAAAGCTAACTCGTCGTTTATTGAATCAAGCACCGTTTTCTTCAGTGGACATTACGCATGTGTTCATTTGTCAAGTAAGAACTATTGTAAGATCTTAATGTTTCAATGTATTGTAAATGTGTTATCTAATGATTTGTAAATAAACTGACCTTTCTCTTCTAGCTAGCTAAGGGGGAAGTCGGACCCCCCTGGGAAAGCCGAGGGCGACAAAAGCTTAGATCAAGAGGGCGATAGTATGGAGGGACGAATTGGGGCTTGGAATCATGACATGTCACTTATCCTGCCAAAGACAATTATCACCAGTCTTTACCGAGGTGTACGGGCCACCTATACTTAACCCAGAAAAGGAACATGTATAATTTTATATATGTTCAATAAATAGCATCCAGTAGGAGGATAATTATTTCCACATCAAGAGTCCCAAGGTCATTACTCATATAAATTCCCATAGAAGTTAGTTGAGCAGAAGTTGGAAGAATTCCCCCCAAAATATGAAAGTATCATAAGGGTATTTACAGTAAATTGCAAAACATAGTCAAAGTTAGATGGTGTGCTCTAGAATCACTTTCATTCTTACTAGCCATCCTGATCTTATTCCTGTCTTTATTTTCCTCTAGTTTGATCAGCTGCAAGAAATATAAGTCTCACCTAGCTGAGAAATTCTTTCAAATAGGAAACTGCATATTTAGAAGTGCATAAGGAAGGAGGAATAACAAGCATGCTCTGTAAACATCCCTTACCTCCTTTCCTTTTGCCCTTTCAGAGAAGGGAATTTGCCATTTGGAGCCAGCAATGTCTTTTTGTTGCCTGCTTCTGGGTCCCAGTTGATCAGTATTTCCCAAAACACAGCGCTGCTGTTTGAGAGTTGCACGTTAGGCATCTAGAGTTCAACAATAACAGAATTCTTTCTGTTTTGGCAGAGCTTGTCTCAGTTTGGAAACTTTCAGCCTGAGTTTGATGTCACTTACAGCAGTCAATATGCCCATCCAAAAAAATAATGCTAAGTAAACAGAGTTACTGCAACTTCAGCTAAGGCAACGGACATCAGTATGTGTTTCCAAAACTTTTGGTAGTCCGGAGGTAACAAACAAATGATACAGATTTCATTATATCTATATGCATATAGAGATATATTATACATACTTATTTACATAAACTGATGGATACTGTTAAGGATTAAATTTGTGTAACAGTCAGATCTCAAGTACAGGGAAGGCCAATTGTCCTCATCATTTCTGCCAGAGCCTACAGAATCTATGCTGACATTAAGGCAATAATAATAATAATAATAACCTAGTCCTTTTGGCTAACAGAAATCCTTCTGAGTGTGAAATTGCCAACCATGAACCAGAAAACTTTTGTGAGTCTGTAGAAAGAGAGGCTGAAACAACAACTGACAGGGTGTCTCTCCTACGTTAATTGTTAACTCAAAGGACTGCACCAGGACATTGAAAATGCCCATGTTGTTAACTATTTATTGCACAGGAAGGAGGGGGGAGACGTGACCCTCCCTCTTCAAATCCTGGAAAGCATGGGAATGAGAAAAGGAAGCTAAGGCAACTGTTGATAAAATTCTGGCTAATATGCATGACATTTGCATGACTATATACCTCTGTTCTCCTCCCAAGAGAACATTACCTCTGCTTGTCACCTTGCATCTTCTTTCTCTTTGATCCCTAATAAAAATTAACATTGAAATACTCTGTCTTTAATGATTTGCACATGAAGTGTCATTTGCTACAAATTGATTTTTAGAATTAGCTTGTAACCTCTAACATAAAACATTATTAAACATCACCTCATACCATTCCACGTCAAAAAACCTAAGGATGTTTGCCCATTCAACGATCATGGACAACTTTACATGCTAAGAGATATTGAAATGGCTCCGTAAGTATTGTGGGTTGCTCACTAGACTGTTTTCCTAACAGCCTGACGTTTCTTGGTAATTATGGTATGACACATCAATCACGACACTTTTTAAGTATAGCCAACTTACGGAGTCTGTGAATCCCACAGCTGCAAGGGCTTGGAGAAGCAACTTGCAAAGTGACTTCAAAAAACTTAATTTTTCAGGGGAAAAGTTTCATTTAGACATTTTGATGCTTTTATCACCCTTTGAGCCTGCTTTTTTTAAATTGGATTGGCTTCCTATGAAATCAGTCAATACTTAAGTGAACATCTATTTACTTGGCCTGTTACAAATAACAAGAAATCTATCCTGTGTTTAAGCAAAGTCAGGGATGGTTTCTGTTTAGTTGTCTGTCCCCTTCCTATTCATTCCTAAAATTTGTCTTTTTGACTAGCTGTGAGCTAAAGTTTGCATAGTCCTGCCTGCAACTATTTCAAGGTCTTTTCCCTGAACAGTAACAGCTAATGTAGAGTCTAGCATTGAATAACATACAGTCGCAGCTGGTTTTCCTCCCTACATTTATTATTTTGCATTTATTAACATAGAATTTCATCTGCCACTTTATTTTTCAGTCATTAAGTGTTATGTCCTTTTTCTATTGCCCTGCAAAGGACTTTCCTGCTTGAATAACCAACCTTGTCCTTCATCCTCTCATAAATACACTGATAGGCCCATGTACACAGACTAACCTAGTAAGACCCTCCTGGAAAAATCCCTTTATTCTGCAAACTTAGTTTTTTAGTTCTCACATCCTTCTCAGAAGGGAACTGTCCCACTTACTGAACACCACCATAATTTTATAAGAGGAATGGTGATGGTGGTGGATCATGTTTCTTGGAGAGGCAGCACACAGAATCCAACTACCCTACGTTGACTCCTTCAGAAAAATTGGTAGAATAGTGAAGCAGGGCTACAAAACCAGAATGGCAGTCTTTCACAATACATATCCCTGTGCCTCCTCACCTAATCTTCATTACTTAACTTCTAACAGTCTGCCTGCCGCAAAGTCAGACACTCTAGACTGGCAACACAAAGAGCCGCTTTCCATCCCTCTACTAATAACAGCTAGGACACATACTCCAGTTAACAATTTGGCGATTCCATATTTGTGTCCTTTAAACTCCTGGGTAAGCAGCATCTGTCCTCAGAATGTCATAAAAATTATGTTATATTCAGCCTAAAACTATTCTGCCTCAATTTGAATATATTTCCTTGCCTCACCTCCTGCAAAAAAAATGTTGTAGCAGCTGTAAGCTCCTCCATACTAAATATCAGTACAATGCTATCACATTTCTTTCATATATTGATTCTACAGATATACCAGTAGAGTTTCAACTTCTAATGTGTTTGAAATCGAACAGTTAATTTATTTACTTTTATATCTTTCACAATGTTCTTCAAAATCTTCTTGGCGTGCCTTACTATGGTTTGACACGCATCTTGTGAAAGTTTATTCTCTTTTGTATGTTCCTTATTTGGAATGACTTCCACAGTTACGCCTCTTTCTTTCTTTTATTCTTTTTTACTCTGTTTAGAAACTAATTTTCAGAGAGAAAATGCACACTACCCACCAAAAAGGCCCTAAAACCACCCCTTATGCTTTATGGCACTTCAAGAAATTTAACATTTTGGCTGTTTTAATTTCCTTTCAGAGAGGTTTCCTCAGTTTCATCTAACACCTCTGTGCCTCTTTCACTCCCACAAGAATGTTGAGCTTCAGTACATGGTGATCACTACTGCACTGACTCTGGTAGTTGTCTTTTGGGCCATGTCCGGCACAGTAACTCAGGCCTAAATCACAAGCTGTTTCTCCTCTTGTTTGTTCTTTGGCCATTTAGTCTAAAATGCATTCATGGTGTCAAAAAAAAAAAAAAGAGGCTCTGTCTTATACGCCTATATGATGTTTATGCTGTCTATACTGAAGCAAAGTTTTTCATTATTATTGTGATTTTTTACTCTCTCTTAGCATATCACTTTCTTTGTTAGTTGCCCAACCAAGTGATCAATATTGTAACCACAAAATTATAATACTCCTTCTAACTGGAATCCACAGGCATACTGTGATACAGTTAATTTATTTGGCTTGTTTGAACCTGAATTTTAATGTTTCATGCCACTTCTCCACGAGCAAAGCTATTCTGTTATTCCTGTATGTTTTCTATTCTAATATTACAGTGGCTTTCATTCGCTCTACCTATTGGCATACCTATATTAATATCATTTCTGAGCTTCTGAGTATGCCCAACACAAACAGGGTGCTTCCAGAGGGCTGAATAAATTTAGGGCACTTCTTTGTGGCCAACTATGGCCAGTGTGCCAGCCCTGCCTACATTCCACAGAAGTGGGAGAAGCCAGGTCTTGTCCTGCAGCCGTCGCAGTGGCACCAGCTAGGATGATGCTAGGTCCTCCCCATCTGGAAGGGAAGACTTAATTTCACAAGCAAAATCCCGTACTAACATCACTGCCATCATTCAGGAGATCCACTGTTTCTGCTTCCGGAACTGACAGTGCAAGAGGAGAAAAGATGAAGCCTTTGGTTTCTGCACAGCAAGGCATGCCCCTGAATTTGAGGTCAGGACCTGGACAGTTTCAAGAAAAGGGAGGGAGAGAACTTTCCTCTCCTACCCTACAACCTAAGCAAAGTCTCTCAACACTGCAAACTAGCACATTTTAACAAGTTTTAACAATTAAAAGTTATTAACATGGCTGGTTTTCCTGAAGAGAGCCTACCTTTTCAGTTAAGAATGAAATACAGGAAAAACCCATAGAGTTTAAACATTTACCATTCTTGTCAAGATACAACCCATTTTTAATAAGGCCCACTTGACAGAAAAGCCAAGAGGTGTTGGTAACTTAGAAACCACCATCTCCATTTGGACCAGCCTCCTGATCACACAGGCTATAACTTCAGGTTGATTTACAGCGCACATCTTTTAGAGAGATATCTTGTTTTAAAGACTTACTTATGGATAGTGCACTATACACCTTAGCAATTTTTCAATAATTACTTCCCTTGCTTAACTTATTTTTCAATTTATTCCCAGGTTAAATCTAATTAGCTTTAAATGTCTAGTATTTAGACTTTGTAAACCCCCTTTGCCAAAGTAAAGAACCCTGAAGTATCACCTACTTTTGCTCAGATACATGTTTAAAAAATTGAGATCAAGCCATCTTTAGTCTTTTTTTTTCTGCATAGACCAAGTTATGATGCTCTCCTGCTGTTGCATTGAGGAAAAGAAGTGAGAAGCTAAAAGAAACCAGAGCAGAATCAAAGCTGGAGTGAAGATGAACGGTGATGATGCCAGCGTTGATTTTCTCTTGCTTCCTTGAGGCAACTGCTGTCCCAGTGTCCCATGATGCTGTGAGATGTGGAACACAACCAAACCCTCCAGCTGCTTCAGTAAGTAGGTCCTCCAGGTATCAAAGCCAAAAACAACAGCATGGGTGTGTCAACTTCATTAGTGATGATTCAAACAATCACACAATAGAAGCGTTTTGCATGGCTCAGCAAAAGATTATTCGAAGACTTAAAATCCAAATCAAAGACATGCACATCTTTGTTTTACTGCTAACTGTTTGGCTATTAATAATTGCTTATATGATTCCACAAGTGAATGTAGCATTTAAAAAAAAAACAAACAGAGTAAGACCTGTTCTTTACAATGAAACATAATTTTAGCAGAACACCTGCAAAACAGCCATGTTTCTGCATTCAAGGAAACTAGTAAGGAACCTGGCAAATTAACCGAGCAGATTCTGGATGTAAAAACAAACATGGGATCTCATTTCCCCCAGTCCTACAGGACATGCATCGTGCATACATGTGAACAGGATGTCTCCACTCCACAGTCCATCATTTGAATAAAGAAGGCACCTTTCAGCTGCTGAGGCAACACACAAGCCAATCAATAGCAGACTTTTTTGAACCTGTCTGTCAAGAGAGTCACAAATACACTCCTGTGCCTCCTTCTTTGGGCTCTGAAAGGAGGGTACTGACTTTGCAGTCTCCCTTTATTGCTCTGACCATCATGCAAGTAGCTCGATGAGAAGGAAGAGACTTCAGGAATAAAGCAAATTCAAAGAGCAGTTCTGGAGGGCCTGACTGATGCTAAAGATTTTGGCTTACCAGTTCAGATTGTAACCAGACAAACAAGCACAGTGATTTCAGCTGCACTTCTCTAACAGACATCATGAACTCAGTAAGGCATTACCAAGAGCTGATACCAGGAGACCACCTGTTGAAGTCACTACGGCTTTTCTCCAAAGTAAGGACTAAATAGGAACTGCAAGATTAACTCAAGGTGCAAAAAAAGAATATGAACTTAAACTAAGTAGGAACTGATGACTATAAAATACGTGGGTTTGGAAAAAAAAGTAAAAAAAAAAAAAAAAGTGGTAGAATGTGTTTGGAAGTATAAGCGAAAGGCAGAGAAATGACAGAAGTGTACCACAATAAATGAAATACGCTTAAGCATGTTCCCAGCAGCAAAATAGAAAGTCTACTTCCTTTTCTATCATCAGTCATGCTACACAGCAACCAACAAATCAAAGCAGATAAAATGTCATATAAGATCTGCACTGATTTATTTCTTTGATTTGTTATTTTTTAGAAAATAGTCATCCACAAATAAACCCAAATCAAGCCTGCTATTGCTCTTCATCAGCAGGAGGGCGGACTGTAAGATTGGGAGCTTTTCAGATGTTATTTCCCTGCAATGCCGGTGGTCTTAGGGTCCTGGCCTTTTTAAACTCTTTGCGTAAGCCAGACCAGCATAACAGAGACTGAGAAGAATTAACACCATTACAATGGTAAGAGTCCAGAGCATTATTAGTTACACCTAAAGAAATGGATCGTATTTCCACGTTACACTGAAATATAAGAGTATTTCATGGCAATGTGTAGACTCAGTTTAAACAAAAATCATCAGTCACCATAATGCATATTGCTGTTTTCAAAAACTACAGACTGGATAAAAAATAACATGTAAGAACATGAAATTTAGCTAAGCAAAAAAACATAACCAGGGCTTCTTTAAGACCAACATCTAATTCACAGAGCACAGAGATACTACATTTATCTGTTAATTATCTGCTCCTGAAAGCTTAATTCTGCTTGACTTCAGCATATGCAATTCCCAACAACAACAATGGAGAGCTGTGAGCATATATTGAGAGAACAGACAGCATTGTAAATAAAATGTTGATACAAATGTTCAGCTTTTAATAATTTTCCCCCTCAAGATACTAAGTTTTATGAAATTCTTTAATTGCCTATATTCATTGCTGGATATATGGCAGATTTTAAGGACTGTAAAAGTATAAAACCAAGGAAATTAAATTCTTGAGCATAAACCATGTGTGCCAAGGTTGTAAGAATGATATAAAAGACAACCATTATATATACCAATGCCTTACAACATCACTATAACTTCGGGGATGTCATTTGCTTTCTAAGTATATACCTCTTTCTAAGAGTACATGCAAGTTGTGCTGAAGCAGCGCTGCTTATCTTGTTATGTGCACTGTGTGACTCTAAAACTGTCATTTTATCCTGATTAAAATGCAACATAAGAAAAATTTATTTTCACACTCGGCACTCCTAGACCTAAGATGACGTGCACTGAAAGACAGACGTGCCTTATTACTTCTACGTGCACTGATGTCTTAGATCAAAGATGAAAGAACATGGAAATTATATCTCAAATTCCTGGTATCCTAAACTGTAACTTCCTTCTCCGCATTGCACAGGTTTATGTATAAGGCAGCTGGGATTCTGGCTTTTCTATTTCAAGTCATGCAAATTGCATATTTTCACAAGATTTATCTTAAGGTCTTAGACAAAGATTTGATAAAACATCAGTGATTTGATTTTATTAATTATTCACAAGTATTTTAGTGAAATTTCATTTAGGTGATTACTAATAGAAACTAATAATCTGACATTTCTCTTATTTAAGCAGTAGTTCAAAACCAAATGCCAGCTCATTAATAATAACCAAAATTTACCTCATGTTCATGTTTTCAAAGGCTATTTAGAGGACATTTCATACGGCCCAAACAGATATGTTTGGTTTTCCCACCTTGTTCAGAGGGCATCAGTAATTGATCCAGATTTGGGGTTAGACCACTCAGAAATGTACCAGCAAGCCTTCTCAAAATGTTTCTGCTATCCTTATCCTACATAAAACATCCTAATCATGATATATTATCAGTAAAAGCTAGACAATACTGAATTATTTTCTGCCCAACAAGCAAAAATAGATGACAGACTCATAGTTAGGACACTCTTAAGTCCTCTCTAAATCTATGCCCATTTTAAACACAGATTTCCATTGTCAAACTGCTGATCATTTTTTATGTCTGTGGAAAGTTTCTGTCCATCCAGTGCATGGAGAGTCCAGACAACCAACATAAAATAGAAAATAGTGAGCTCCACTGTGGAAGCTGGGAGAAAAAAAATTGCATATCGAATTGTTATCAGCCAAAAAACATTGCCAGATCTGGACCTGTGTATGCTACTTGCTCCAAATAAGGTAGTTTCTTCAAAAGGGAGGTTAAGGAGGTTCAGCAGTAAATGCATAAATAAAGTTGATACAGGAATCTTCTGGTCTTACTGCTCGATACACCATCAGTGCCAGAGAAATGGCTTCACAATAGTCACGTCAGGAATATGAATGAACAACCTCTGTGCAGTCACCAGAAGTGAGACTAGCCACAGAAGTACCAGCATAATAAGGCAGATTCAGTGGAAAACTTTATTTTCATCATTTTCTTCAAAAGGTTTGGGCTCCTTGAAAGTTTCTTGCGTTTTGCTTCTTTTAAACACAAAGAAAAACATGCACCTCTTAGAAGTGCCTGTTTCTCTGACAATGAGAAACCACTGAATTCAGGTAACTTCAAATACGCTATTCTGTTTCTCCCCACTAAAGAAATAAGAATACCGTGAAAAGGAAACAGGTATTTGGAATTAGTGATCACCTGCATCTAAGCAGGTATTACCATCTACTAATTTAGACACAAATATACACAATGTTACTCTAACCATGTCCTCCCGTCACCTTGTCTTCCCCACTGACTAGCCTAATCATTTCTTGGTCAGATGGCTAATACTAGACTCCAGTCCCACAGGGTATGGGACTGTCTTTGACCTTTTCATTCAGTCAGTGTTTACAGCACAGAAAATGCACTAGAAATAATAACAAAAATTTCATTAAAATCATCTTCTATACTCCTAAACCACCTCAAGAGGAAAACTACTACAAATATCGAAGTTCAGCATCAGAAAAATGACATGCTTTCTTGTTCGCACACAAAGGTTCACTAGGTCTCTAAAGAAAATGCATCTGACAGAGGTCCTAACCACCAGCAGAACAACCACAAATGTGCCAGGGTCTGCCAAAGTCCTTGCAGAAGACAGGAAAGTGAGAAGCTCCCGGTTCTGATTTCCATAGTCTCACTTTCTCCTCCCCGCTCTTGGTACCTGGGACTTGGGTTTTTTCTGGATTACAATTGGTGAGGCACAGCAGATCTCCATGAGCTGCCCTGCTCACTGCAGTTGGGTAGCAGCCCTGTGACTCCTTGGTGGGCTGTTACAGAGCTTACCCGGGGACCGAGGTCTCCTGGGCAGCTCGTTCCTGCCAGTTCTCCAGACGGGCTGCTAAGGCCAGGAGGGCAGACCACACAAGCTGCTGCAAGCACTGCCACAGCAAACGTCGCCACTCTTGCAACACACTAGATTCCCATGCCTGGGGAGCTGCTGCTGTAAATAGTTGGTCACTTTTCATCCTCAGACCCTACCTCAGCAAAACATTTACATAAAGAAGTGCCCGCTTACACACATTGCTATGCTGCAAAGCAACACATTAAAGACTTGGTTCAATCAGAGTTTTACTTAGAAGCAGGTTAAAGTTTCAAGCATTTTAATTTTTTTCTTGAAAGATTAAAACTCAGAAAACAGAGAAAACACCAAAGAGGAAAAAAAAAAACATAAAAACACACACAAAGACCTTTTCATCCAACCAGAATCTTGCAGTAATTATTTCAATACTGGTTCAAATACTTCACTGGATATTGGGACTTGGTGGGAGTACACAGTTGGTCCAGTAAGCTTGTCCACCTAAACTAAGCTTTAACTTGTAAAAAATTTGGCCTTTAGGATGAATACTCTACAACGCCCTGGTTATTTTGCAGCCTCAAAATAAATTAGCTCTTCATCCTTGAACATCTTGGGTGAGCTGACAGCAAGCCTCTTATTTGTTTTTCACTCCTGGCATTTATAAGAGAAGACAAAAATCAAAATAGTGATGTTACTTAACAATTTATGGGTTTACTTATCATAGACTTGAAAGTATCTTATATTTGCTATATGAGCTCTTTTGTTCTTATATATTTGTCTTATCATACACCACACATCATTTCATGGCTACAGCAGCACATGGAATCCACAAATACCATAAACCATTGCTCTTTGTCTGCAAACTGATGTGTGCCAACTACAGCATATAAGATAATGAAACACTTCACATATTATTGGCAAAGTATATGAGCTGTTAAATATGGGACCTCACAGTCTTACAGCCAAACACCTGGCAAAGTTCAAATGAATTCCACAGGTTTGGTAAAAGCTTATTTTTCGTCACTTGTTCCATGTCTACTCAGAGGCATTTCGGTTGTATAAAAGTCAAATATTTATAGTTCGGTGCCTGGGGAGGAGCATCTCTCCCATCAACCTCCCAAAATGAAAACCAACCCAAAAAGCATCGCTTAACATTCTGCCAAAATAAGCCTTCTTTGGAGGCTGGAAATGCTTGGCAAGACCACCATCCCACAACCAGCATTTTCTCTCCTGTTTTTGCCCAGCCACTGAACTCAACCTGGATCAGCAGAACATCATGAAAAAGGTCTTTCTAAACACCTTCTGTTCAAGGCAAAACAGGAAGCTCTTGTCATAAATGAACCTGCTCATCGCTTCCTCTCTTCAGCCTGAGAAGTTCAGACAGCCTGGATGAGTCACAGAGAACTTAAAGATGACTTCTGGGGTATTCAGCCAAATAAATCCAAATTTCAAAAGTCTTGAAGCCTAACCATCTGTATGAGCACCTCTTCAATAAGGCTGTTTCTCTAACTTCTGAATGAACATTACAAGGCTCCTTCTATACATGGACAGCCTGCTCTGCAGGATCAAGTGGTCTGAAATTCCCATTTGACTTCAAAAAGTCTGGTGAGTACTCAACCCAGCTTTTGTTTGCTAAATGCATACTAACGTATGTGAAGAGCATTCTTTTTCCAAACCAAACATTTCCAAGTCTATGGTATATTTTGCTGCACAGGTATGCTTACTCATAGCCTACCGTCACCTTGAAAGCGACACGCGTGCCCATGCTGACAGAAAAAAATTCTAAGAGATCTCAGCTCATCTGCCATTACAGTTGCTTATAAGGCTATCCTGGGAATCCTCTGTTCATAGTTTTATGATTTTAAGACATAACCTTGTACAGCATAATGCAGCCTGTCAAAACTAATATCACAAAGTCTCTTAGAGATGAGACACTAATGGATAGGAGATGCATAGAAGAACTGAATGGATCCACAGCGATCCAACGAACTCAATGCTCCTGTCTAATCTACTTGAGCTCTGCAGGAGGCTAATATCCAGCACACTGTTGGGGGTTGTTTAAAAGCCTACTAAGAGACTGAAAACATATACCTGAAAAGGATCCAGTCCAAAACCAGCAAAGTCAAGCAAGGATAAAGGCATTCAGAACCTCTTGCATCTAGGACATTGGTTAAGACATGTGATAACCAAAGTTATTCCCATCTGACAGCTGTTCGGTAGCCTACACAAAATGAAACGGTGGTTTCAGTGCAGTCAGTAGACAGATGTTTACATTATAGATGGAACTACGTGGCAAGCTCAGCAGAGGAGTCAAGCAGTTTTGCGAGGTTAACACACCAGTGATAATGGAAGAAAGCTTCCAAGTCCGATGCTGCTCACCCCCACTTGCCATTCATGGGGTCAGTCTGGGTCACAGTCAAGAAGCCATGCAGGAAGTGTTTACACTTGTGCTATCGGCTCTGTATGCAAATACAGGAGTCCAGATAATACAGCATTTCATGCAGATGCTGAATTAGCAATGGTAGGCAATTTTTAAGCAATACAAACCTCTCCCTCAAAAAAAAAACCCAAACAGACGTGGCAATTGCTTATATTCCTTTAGCTCCTAAACAATTTTATATTGCAAATTGGCTTTGAAATATGAATCATCCCAAATCTCAGTGGCCTTGGCCTCCTTGAGAGCCAGTCTTGAAGTGTGGACTAATTGCTCTTGACTTTTCCCCCGATGAATGCACACAGCCAGACGGCTGTTACAGCATGGGGCTGTGTTCTTCAGATGATTTTGCTCCCAAAAACCATGCACGCAGTCAATGCATCCGTTCTTTTAAGGAGAATACTCGATGAGGGAAAACCAAAACACGCAAGGTTCAAAAGGGCAACACAGCCAACTGCCACTGAAATTCAACATCCAGACTACTTGCTCTAATCCATTTGAGGGCTGCTTGTTGTCGGTTTCTCTTAAAGATCATTTGAGAACCCCTCTAATGAACAGAGCACTCAGTTTCAGTCACTGGCACCTACCCCTCTGTCACCACGCGATGACCCCTGCGCTGGTAGCTGTGCACTCCCTGAAGAAGCCTGATGCATCCAGGCCAGGGCCAGGGCCAGGAGCGCTTGACTTTAGTGGCCTTGCCCAGCCTCACCGGGGGCCACCCCAACCCTCCCCGTGGCCCAGGAGCCCCATTTCATCACAGCTCGAGGCCACGAGTCCCAGTCACAGTCTCCACCCCTGCCACAGCCCTGCCCGGCCCGGCCGCGGGCCCCGCCGACCCCTGAGGCTG
>WAAD01002623.1:227640-260897 GCA_013389945.1 Fregata magnificens
AGGCGCCGGGAGGCGGCCGGCGCGGAGGGAGCAGGTGGCGCCTTTATGCCCCGTCGGCTGGTGTCGCCCGGTGGTCTCCCGCCTGGCGCGGGCGGCCTTTCAGCCCCGGGTGCGGCCTGCCTCCTTTCGGGTCACAGTTCACCACAAAGCCTAACTTCGTCCTTTTAATTAAAACCGACACAGATATGAATGCGGCGCTGCACAAGGTGCCTTTTCCAAGCAGTGACCTGAATGGCGGCCTAAGGCTTGCCGCTGCCTGCCTGACCGGTCACTCCATGTACCCTCCTCGTAAGCATCCCTGCAATCACCAAATAATGCTATTAACCCTCTAACAGCGATCTTTTCTTTTCCCAGTAAGCCCATCAAATGTTATAGGAAATAATGTGCGTGTAACAGGAAATTACAGCTACTTAGCAACCGTGCAAGAACTGGGTCGACGGCTACGCCGTGGCTTTGGCAAGAAGCGAGGCGGGTGAGCAACAGGGCTCGCAGCACCGGGGTGGAAAGCCCGGCCGGAAAGGAGACACGGTGCATCCCCGCACGCTGCAGAGAGAGGCGGTTGCAAAACACACACAGCCACGCTGGAGATCAGACCAGATGCAGGATCTGAAATCCATGCTCTCGAGAAGAAACAGCGCATAATGCTTAACGACATGGAATGCTCGTGACCCAAGTTTGAAATCTCATCTGAAGGAACAGCATCTCTACTAATCCAGTTCCTGCTATGAGCACAGCGGGGCAGCGGTTCAAGGATGACTCGGAGGGAAGGCTGCCATTTCCTGACTCACCATCCCCGCTTCCTGTAGCTTGGCCTTTCAAGTCTCTGTCCCGTTACCAGCTCCTGAAGTGAACCCTCTTATCGTGTGAAGTGCGATGAAGTCACAGGCCCCCACAGACTGTGTCTATACATATTCTCCCTCCTCCATGTTTTTGTCTGGAAATTTGTTGCTCATACTGTTCAGATGAACATTTTTCTCACTAAGATCCAAGTAAAATTATTCATAAAATGATTCAGGTTTGCCAGTAACTGTGTGGATTGTGAGAGTTTATTAAGTTGTTCTGTACCTATGGATGTTGTGATGCTATGAAAAGGCTTCCTATTAGCTTTTATTCATAAAAAGTTGAAAACTCACCTGACAGTGCTCTTCCTGTCAAAAATGCAAGTAGAATGAATGCAGAAGCGTTTAGCAAAAATAACTCCCATTAACAACAGCGGATTTGAGATAGGGATGCTGCTCCCAAATGATAAAAAAGTATTCCTCACTATCTCAGTGATATAGTGCATGCTTTATCTGCCTCCTCCAAAAAAAATGAAGCACAGACCTAAACAAGAACATATACTGAGACATTTCACAGTGAGAGGTCACGATCTTTTAGCTATAATCTTCACCAATTAGCTCTGTCTGTTTTAGTCTGTCCAGGCAAACCTAATTAACAACTTCAAACAGCATTTCGCAAAATGCTAGCTCTAATCTTAAAATATATAAATCACTAGGGAAAACTGCACATAGCCCCTGATCTACTGTGTTTATTTCTGCAGAGACCTTTCACACGGCTCTACTCGAGTCCACTCAAGGGTACAAAACTCTAATGAAATAGGTGAAATTCACTTAGGTGACATCTCACCCCGGTGAGGCTGTGAGTCTGCCTTGGGTAGCCTTAAGGACGTGTATTCTGAGCCCACTTGGGCTGGACCTGTGTAGTCATTAGCAAGCGAACGGACACAGAAGGCAGCCATTCTGACCACACCTGCAGTGCCAAGCAATGGAAATTCAGAGCCCTCTGCCTCAAAGCAATGGAAATTCAGAACCCTCTGCCTTAAAAGTAAAAACAGGAGCACTCAAAGCCTAGCACAAGTCTGGAAAATTACTTTGTAACAAGGAAAAGCGAGCAAAGACCAAAAGCGATTCATTTTCTATGTCAATATCCAGGCTCTGAAGTACAGCAAGCAAAATTTCCTGAATTTCTGCAAACAAAAGAATTCCCATGCAAAGCAATGAGGAAGAGGCAATCAGTAGCAAGGATGAAGAAATAATGCCCAACAAACTATAAAAGAAAGAAAAGAAAAGAAAAGAAAGCAGAAATATGGAGAGAAAATAACAGAGTGAAATTCATTGTGGAAAAAAGCTGTTAATACAACTACACTGCAACTAATAGGAAATAAAAAGATGCTGCATGAGAGAGAAGCAGCAAATGCTCATAATATCAAAGAGAAGGTGGCCACAAATGAACTACAAACTGATGGGGCATTAAGGCATCTGGCCTGCGGTACCCAAGCGTAGTTTTAGTTCCCTGGGCCATGCACCGATCTTAACAATATCCCAAATCCATGCCATGGGAGACCTTAGTGAGCACCAACCCTACACAATCGTTTGGTCTCTCAAGAAGCAAATGCAGGTGCAGAGGCCAAAAGGGGCCTATAGAGCCCTTTGACCTGGCCTCCATCTATGCCAGTAGCTTGCTTTTCAGGGAAAGTCCCTTACTGCATGCCGATGCAGCCACAGGTCTGCTTCCTCTTGAGGTGCTCTCTAAACTCTTCTGGCTCTCATTGCTGAGGTCACTCCCCTGGAGGTCTCCCTAGTGGTGCTTGCAGCCTTATTTTCCATGCCACACACTGGAAGGACCCCATTTTCAACATTTACTGTGGATCTCTTTATTTTGTTTGGTCTTCCATCTCCGTTGCCACCAACATGCAAACAATTTAAGGAGAATTCTTTCTGGCTGAGGGAAGCAACATAACGAAGCAGGGAATAATAGATGCAAAATGAGCATCTGTGGCTGAGAAGGGTTCCATGTTGGGCAGACGTAAAAAGAACAACAGCAAACAAATACAAAATCAATTAACCCATACCAGAGAAATTGCTGAGGACTACATGAGAAACAAGATGCAGAGGTACAAAGCTCAGCCTGTCCTGAGAAAGCCAGAGAGGCTGTTGACAAGTAAGTTTATCATTCTGTGTCCCGCCAACCTCCTATTACAGCATCTAGCAACCATCAGCCCACCCAAGTCCTACTGTCAAAAGAGCTGTATGTTCTTGCTGACAAATATAAAGAGTTGTGGAAAAATATGTCCAAACCCCAAAGCCTCACACACAGCACCTTACGTTTTTTGACTGTTATAAAACCACCCTGAGTAATTTCCAAAATCATGTCCAGACCCTAATGAATAATTTTTCAAAATAATGTTGTGGGTGTTTCTGTTAGCATGTTGAGTGTATAATTTTAATTTCTTCATTTGGAGTTACTCTGTGCTAATAGGCATTATGTTCCTTTCAAGAGACAGCAGAGAACAATGAGGCTGCACTCAGTCAGGGGGCATCTTCTGGAAGGAGGAGGAAATCGTGCTTTTCCAAGAGCAATTGAGCAACTTTTCGGGGAAAAGTTTCTGGAGTGCAGAGCAAGTCAGAGTGGAAAAACGCGCAAGAAGGAGGAGCCCGCAGCACAAGCAGAGACGGGAGAGCTCTGGGAGAGGCAGAGGAGACATACACAACCAAAGGCCCAAGCTGATGTAAATACTTCTCCCAAGATGCTGAGAGGGGATTGTGAAGACTTCCTTACAGTGCAGGAAGCCACTGAAAATTGTGGGCTGAGAAAAAGACCAGAACATAAGGACACATTGGGTAATGGAGGGGAAGGCAGAAATGGGTTAAAAGCCTTTCATTTCCATTGTCTCCAAGTTTCTTCTTTTTAAAAAATTCAGTGTTCTAGCTTATCTTCTAATGAAATCATGTCCTCTTTGGCAGCATATATACTAAAATTTGAATGATACAGAGATTAGCATGGCACCTGCACAAGTTGGTTTGGGGGTGGTGGGAATGCCCCACAGTGCAGGAAAAATATGGACGTACTGGAGCAAGTCCAGCAGTGGGCCACCAGACTGGTCAGGGGGCTGGAGCACAGGCGTATGAGGAGAGGCTTGGAGAGATGAGTCCATTCAGCTTGGAGAAGAGGAGGCTCAGAGAGGACCTGACTGCTGAAACTACCTCACCTCAGGGTACAGAAAAGACAGAGCCAGACTATTCTTGTAGGTGCACAATGATAGGCAATGGACACACGTTGGAGCATGGGAAATACTAATTAAATATAAGAAAAATATTTTACCATGAAAGTGGTCAAACACTGGAGTAGACGATGTGGGTTCTCCATCTTTGGAGGTGTCAAGGGCTTGACTGGGCATGGCCATGAGCAACCTGATCTAGTTAGACCTCCTCTGAGCAGGGGCTTGGACTAGATGACCTCCAGAGGACCCTTCCAACATAAATTCTTCTGTGATTCTGTGAAACTCAGCTTTCTAGGTTCAGAAAGCTGATGTTTTTAGATGTTCTTCACCTTAAAGGCAAGGTGCAAGAGATCCAACCCACCCAGGCTGACTAAAGAAGTGTCATAGCATTTTTGTGAATACTGTTTATGTTTTATACTGTTGTTGGCATTTCAGATAAATACTTCTCCTTCTTATTTGTATGTCCTGCAAGACACTGCTATCTTGGGCACTTGATTCACCAAGCTATTTTAGATCCCTTCTGTCTGTTTTACCTCTGTGCCCTGCCCTCAACCCGTAACTTGCCTCAACACTCATCCCTATCCTGTTGCTTACACCCTGAGGATTAAAAAGGTTTCTACAGGTAGTGGTCTGTATGATCGTAACAAAGTTCAAGATACACATATTTTTGTATCCCCTTTTTGAAGGGGTTTTTTGAAGAAACGTTTGTTTCCCCCTTTTTTTTTTCATAAAAGGAAATGTATATCCTCATCCAGTGCTTAGCCTGTCTTCTAAATTACAAATGATAGTTACAAAACAATTAGGTTCCTTACCTGCATACGCGCGCGTGCACACACATACATGTTCACGTCTATACATCTACACACATACCAGACATATCAAGTCTTGTGTCTTTGTTGTTTTCCACCTCATACTTTCATAGAAACCCATACCTTCTGCATTTGCAATGCAGTGACTCAGCAGTGGTCGCATCCTTTGCTGTGCTGACCAGCTGTACCCAGTGTATCTCAGGGAGGCTTCCAGGCTGCATTCTCATTGAGAGCACTTATACAGGACTACAGTGCCTCCTGCACAGGTGCAGTCTTCACAGCCCTCCCTGTTGCATAGGTGGCTTTGCTCTGTAGACCAGGGACAGCCCTATCATACTAGAAACACCTCTGTCCTGCATATCAAAGCTGACAAAATGTGAGAGGACATGTGAGTCACACAGCTTGCCATGCCTTCCGTTAGTGCTAGCATTTGTGTCTACTTTACAAGTAAGAGATCAATATTGAGAAGAAAAGAAGTCAGGAGTCTGAAGTTTTGCTTTCAGATTTGCCACAGACTCACTTTCCGATCCTCAGTAGGCTACTTCATATCCACATCTCAGCTCCACCATATACAAGAGGGCTGATTACAGCAACATCGCAGCAGAAGCTGTGCGACTTCACATCTACAGAGCTCTTTGCAAATATAAACTGCACAAAAATATAAATTCTTTTCTGTAACCCCTTCAAAACCCCTTCAAAATAAAATAAAATATGCAGAAACTGGTAATTCCTCACAGTTTCTCTGCTGGGAGTGGCAGAACTTTGAGTCTTTGCACACAATCTCTGATCCCAGACAAGCAAGATTCGCCAGTTTAATGAGATACTGCAAGTTAGTCAACCATTTCATTGCTTTGGCCCCCTTCAGAAGTGTGCTAGGCATTGATTACAATCACATAGTGTAAGTTATTCTGGTTTGTTCAGTACCTCAAGTAAGCAGCAGTCACTCCTCGTGTTTGAACTCTGATGCTGGCATTCCCACGCCATACCGTGTTAGTCATTCAGACAACTCTGCTGATCACATATTTCCTCTTACTTTAATAGGCCTTTCAGGAATGAACAAGCATTCCCTTGTATACTGCTATAGTTCCCATCACTTAATGGTCACACTTAATTAACCACTAGTTTAGTAGAGAGCTGGTTACACTTCATTTCATTAAGTGATTTCATGATCACCAGAGGTACACTGACAGCTCTGTTAGCTGAAGCTATGTGAAAAGGGGCAGCAGAGACAACAGTAACATTTTGCAGCACTTCCTCATCAGTGATTTTCCAGGCGCTACTCTTGCAGAGTACAGCTAGTTACATTTCCATTCCTGTTTAGCTTTTTGGCTCAAGGCTATCTCAGCCTTGAGGTAAGACAGACCATATCCTATTCCTAGTACCTTTAGCAATGTTGGTCCCTGCATCCTTAAAGTCATCATTTTTATGTAAAGTAGATACTAAGCATTTCTTCATCTGCCTTCCCTCCTTTAGGCTTTTCTGTTCATGGTCAGCAAATAAATGCAATTAAAGGACAACATCCCATTTAAAAATGTAAGCAAGAATCAACTGGAAAACAAGAAAATGTTATCAGGTTCTACAGCATGATAAACGAGGCAGTTTACAAACACTAGGCAATTAACTCTGAAGTATGTAAGTATCACGTGACAGGAAAAACACCACCAATGTTACACACATTTTAGCATAAGTACATAGACATTACAGGATACCTGTAAAACCATACATTAAAGCTGCATACCACAAAAACCTTCTCACGATAGTTTATGCTCTTTCATAGAGACATGTAATGCACAGATGGTTTAATGCTTCTAATGTGAAAGCATTTTTTTCTAATTGAATGGGGGGAATTTTGCATGGCTGAACTTCAAACCTAGATCTAAAGTTCAGTCTGCCTGTGTTTTAAGCCATATTTCAGTTTAAAAGAGAAAGAAGTCTTAGGAAAACACCATCATAAAGGAGGGTGAGATGAAGGATGTATAGATGTGTAGCACAAACCAAAAATAATGCCAATGACTTGAATTTTGTTGTGAAGCCTTTTATCTCTGTCACAGAAATTTGTGTTCAGAAATTGTGAAAATTCATAAACAAACTGTATTTCGTATAAAAATAGCATCTTTGCTCTAACTATCAAGTCTTTAGTTCAAATCATATGAAGAAATAGCAGAACATTTACCATTCGCTATAAGCAGACAAGAAGAAAAACAAAAGTATCCTGTGCCAAAGAGTCAAATGATATGACTACTTGTTACTGCCGTTCCTTAGAGACCTGTTGTAAGGATCATAAGAATCACATATTAATGGAAAGCTTCCTACAAATTTCATCTGTTTTCACTTTCCTATCTGTATTATGCTATTATGGTTTGTGATGAGACAGATTTGTCACTGATGTCCAGAATATAAGGGACCCACTTGTTTCAGGAAGTCCTGGGAGGGATTCTGTTTCGTGTGTCTTCACAAATACACATATATTACAAAAGACCTCATTTAGCAATGAAACTAGATAATAACATATGGAAAAATGCAGCATGCCATCCCCCACCCAGCTCACAACACAGTTACGAGAAGTTCCATGTAAATTGCGTGAACTTTTCCTTAGAAATTACACTTATTACTGATGAGGGGTGGGGGCGGGGGGGGGGGAACAGTCCCACACTGCTTTTTACAACTGGCCTGCACAAAATGTTATTATAAATAGTTTATATTCCTATAATATCTTTCACACATGTACTCTTCACAGCAACTATGGTGGATCCATATCACTTTTCCAACTTTAAAGGCAGAGTAAATGATATGCCAAGCATTTAAGTGACCTGTTCAAGGTTGTGTAATGAGTTGCAGATATCCTGGTTGTCTCTAGCCCTCATATTCTGCAAAATACACTCCGACTACAGTTTGTACTGAGTCATTTAGCCACAGATATTGTAAGCAAAAAGAAATTACATTACTCAGGTCCCAGAAGGGTGATACTTTGTGTACTCAATAAATCAAGGAAAAGGAAATCATCAGTGGGCTTTGAACCAAAAATGGAAATTCATGGCAAGGTTATTCAGATTTGATTATCAAGAGAAGAAGAGATTCTCACTGCCTTAAGGGGAAATCACGAGGGGTTTCTAGGTTAGATCTCTTGTTCTGCTAGCACACAAACCCTAATTCCTTCAAGAAAAACTTTGCATTTTTCAGGTAGGTGAGGCATAGATCAATAGTGACAATGACCTTACTAGTATACTAATGAAGAAAAGATTACTAACTGTAACAGGATCTAAGTAAACATCCACCTCCCCGTCTCTTGGACGGATGATTTGCAAAGCATTTCTCGCCCTGCATATGACATATTTTAACTGACCATTTAAAGAGCCTTTCTCATGTACCTTCATAACTTTCTGGGCTGCCAGCTATTTGCATTGACTGGACACTTAAGTTTTAAAGTGTTCTGCATTCTCTGTGGTGCTACAAAAGCAACATTATTGATAATAAAGAAAAGATCCAGCAGGGAAAACAGGAGAAAATCCAACAAATCTTTGATTCACAGGAGACTCAAAGCTGCATGATTAAAATACCAGAAATTCACTTTCAGGAATTTTGGCAAGTTTTTATAACCAGTAAATTATTACTAGTTTTCCTTGGTATTCATTATAACAACATTAATAGTGGTGGATTCCTTCGTACATGTTTGTTTTTAATATCCAAATCTGTGGGAATCCCTCTGGTATTTAACAGAACAAAATTAAACATCAATTACAAAGTCATAAAAGGAAATCTAAAAGCGTCTTTATCCAAAAAATTGTTCACATTACTTTATTAACAAACAACACTTTCCAAGGTTTCAAACATTGTATAACTCCAGAATTATGAAGAATTATTTAATTTGTGCTCAGTTTGTAAATATGCTGCTATATACACAAAAACTACTCCCACAATTTATCATGTTGCTTCCCCATTATCAGAGTTTGCCCCATACCTCACTGCATATGAACTTAACTAAAAATGTTAGCGTATCAGGTGGAAGGAGAGAAAGAGAGCCTGTTCTAGGAGTTGCAGGAATTGAAAGAAATGTAGGCAACAGAAAAGCATGTCAAGTTTCTCTCACAAAGAAGTGTGATGGGAATTTGGCAGGAGCCCCACAGTTGATATCTTTCTCTTACATACAATTCTCCCTTTCAATTTCTAATGCACGTAGGCCAATAAGAAAGGCCAATCCCTTGTTCCTTTCAGTTGCCCACATCTCTCAAGGCAGTATTTCCTCTCAGTTAAACATAGATATTTCAACATTCTCCTTTTTAACAGGCAGTTACTCAAAGGTTGAAGATTTAGTCCTCACTGAAAGGCTTTGCCAACATAACTGCTACTAATGGTTATGACACTTTTTCATTGGGAGGCATAGACACAGTGTGACAAAAGCATTCTTGACATCCATCCTTCACATCTGATTTTATGCACATCTTCCATAAACACATGAATTCTTATTTTGTCTCACAAGCATTTAAATTAATTAATTTTGCAGTCACCAAACAGCTGAAGGGACATAGCCCTGGGCTACAATCCCACAGGTCTAGATACAACAGCTTTTAAGCATCTCTTCTCCAGAAGGGATCAAGTGGAAAAGCTCTGATTATTTTTTTCCTGAAGAAGAACATGGGCTCAAAAAAGAGTGACAAAGCCTAAGAACGCATCCATGGCCTTGAATCCAGGGGCTGCTCACCTGCATCAGGGCTCTGTGGCGCCAGCTGGAGCCTGAGCCTCTCCTCCAGTGGGAAAGGCATCAGGTCCTTCCTGGTGATCACCCCGACCACGCGGTTCTGTGGGTCAACAACAGTGAGGTGGCGCAGCCCCAGGGTGCGAAAGATGATGTAGGTGCGTTGCAGCGAGAAATGAGCTTGAACTGACATTGCAGATTTGTTTATGTATGGCTCCTGTAAGGCAAAGAGAGAAGACATAGGGAGAACACAAAAGCATGAGTGCACCCCTGCCACAGGGGTGGGAAGGAGAGGCAGAGGAAGGAGGCCGGGGGGAGAGAGGTAGCAGGCTTGAGGGACAGGAGCCAATAAGAACATTCGTTCTTCTCTCCCTGTTCCCCACCCCCAATTATACCTAAAACATCAGGAAATACCATAGTAAAAAAACACTTTCTTTTTTGGTAAACCATCAGGTTCCCTCTAAATAAACTATTATGACTGGAATCTACCCAAATCTCACAGGCTAGAAAAGCAAAGTTGAGCTCCATTGATATGATCTGAGTTTTTACTTGGAAATAGTCAGTGACCCCAATATTTATTAAGTCTTAAGGTTTTTTATAGCTGCTATCTCATTACACAACCATTTATGACATCCTGTAGTATTTTGCAGTAAATGCTTATAAAAGTCAATTCACACAGAAACATAAACTGCGAGGAAGAGGACAAAGAAAACAATCATATGGCTCTGAGAAGAAGAGGGCCTGCAAGTACTACACTCTAGTCACGGAAAACTATGAGGGCTGTAGCTGTTTCTTGACAGGAACAGAGCTAAAGAGCATTTTATTGTTAACCAAGCTGGTCTTTGTAGCTTATATAGGTGTTCACTAAGTTTTTACTTTTCACATAATTCTAGAGTATCCTTCTTACGACTTGGCCAGTTCTGTCAAGGAAGGTGTGTTATGCTTCCCAAGTGTATGCTTCCCCAGACAAAGGAAAAAAGAAGCAAAGACATGATAAAGTAATATAAATAAACGCACAGTATAGAGGGACACATCTCTTCTCCCTCTTTCATTTACAGGACTGACGAGACATTCAAAGACATAAGGAGGAAAAAAATTAAAGGTAAAAAGGTTTCCTCTTTCTATACCACATATAATTTTGCTATAGAACTCACGGCCACAGGAAATCATTACACCCAAGAACTTCACAATGGATATTTCTGTGGATATCAGAAACAGAGCTTTCATGAGTAATAATAACAAGTTGGTGGAAGGGATACTAAACTTTGTGCTTCAGGGATCATACCAGGTACTAAAAAGTTAGGTATCAATGTGAAACCTAAATGAGTGCAATAGGTTTCCCATGACAAAAAAGTTGTGTGGCCCAACGGTGCAAGCACTGGACTGGGTCTCAGCTGAGTTGGCTTCTACTCCCATATATGACCTCCTCTTGAACTTTGGAAAGCCACGTGTCCTCTCTCCACCTCAGTTTTCCCATCTATCAAAAGGAATCCCTTAAACCAAATTAGATAACGGATATTAGAAGCATTGTGGTTTTTATAACTTTTCTCTCCTTCTAGCTATTCTCAAAGCAAGGAATTCAGACTAGATGGATCTCAAACTCAGTCCCATCTTTTTTACACATGAGTAAACAGGAGCAGATTTCATATCTTTTTAAATAAAATCCATCTGAATTGGGCTCTCTGGCCTGGATTTCCCAGTGTCCCCCCACCGCAGTTTCAATGCTGTAGAATGGAAATTCACCGAGGCAGAAACTACATTTATTTTGTTTATAACATATTTATTTTAGGCCTTATTCAGTATACCAAACACATTATTGCTTTTGGACCCAGTATTTGAGTACAGTATTTAGGAAATAAATGTGGCAATGTCATAGCAGGGATTAAAACAAAAAAAAGGAAAGGGGAAAGAAATATAGCTTTATTTATAAGTTGATGTATATGCACTGTACTGTAATGGAGCCTAAAATCTCAAAAGCGTTGCTTTATATTTGCTTTATAGGACTATAAGAGCCAAATAATGACATTTAAATGATCTATTCCATTAACATTGTATCATTTTGTCAATCTGGAATGTATTTTAATCAAAAGCCCCCTTGAAATGGTCTCCTTTGTTGTATTTTCTTTTTGGCTCATTTTATCAACATCTGTTATGTTTATACAATATGAATTAAAACTTTGGAATGCTGTTTGTACTCAGCTACTTTTGTTGAGAAAGTAACGTCCCAGGATTGGCAGTGTTTATGTAAATCAGTGCGGCTGACACAGCCATCATAAACAAATGAGAAAATATAACAAACACATTGTTCATGGAGGAAATGTTTGTTTTTAGAGTTGGCTTCAGTCTTACCAGATTGATGAAGAGTTGCTGATAGCGGGGATCTGTAGTGTAGCGATTCAGCAGCATGGTTAGGCGTGACAGATTGGGCAGCTTCTCCACTGTTATCTGGAATAGGCAAGAATCCATTTCTCTTTCCTTCTCCACTGCACATTAGAACCCAAGGTTCAAAAGCTTTCCAATTTGACTCTTAAGAAAAAGTTTTCTAGCAGAGCTACGCTGGCAGAGCTTGTCCAAACTTTATAAATTCTTTTGCCAATAAGGCCTAAATTAGCAATTTAAAATAAAACACACTTTACTTACAAAAAAATTTTTTTCCCTTAGTGTAACTCCATCTCTATTAAGACAATGTAAGTTATATTGGCTTAGGGGTGAGGTTTTTCATGCTGTGAAAATTCACACACTAAGTGGTAATTACATGATAGCATAGTGCAGAAAAATGCAAAAAAACTGGTATCAGCCATCAGCTGAACTTCAGCCCTCTTCATAGGAGTACCCATTTGTATCCTGGCACCTTACCCCATACATAATTGCCCTGCTCCTTCTCAACCTTGTTTTGCCAGCCAGATTCCCGTGTGCAGACCAAACTTCAGTAATATATGATGACTTTCCAGCTGTGCCTGTATAAATTGCTCAGAACTACATTAACAGTCTTGCCTTGGTAACACATGATTTTCTTCTACCACGCTTAATGTTTACTATTCTTAAAAATCCTTTAGTCATCTATCAAAGGGAAGAATGCTACATGCTTTTCAAGTTTGAAAGCTTTTATAAATACTCATCATTCAGAGAGGTGTTATCCCATACAGAATTAAATATTATAATAATTCTGCTATCCATAGAGAAGTTGAGAGAGAGAAGATTGGGACAGCCTATCTGAGCAAGGAAATTCTTTGCCAGTAGTCTTGCACAACTTCCAGACTCTGAGTGGCATTATAGTTTGACAGCTGTCCCAGGAAGGTCTCTGCTCATTCTTTAATTTAAATTGTACCTGACCACTTTATCTCAACCACATATATTGCATCATTGATTCGTTCACGGAGAGCTCATCCTAAATCACCCAATATACATGCTGGTTAAACAAGGAAAGAATTGAAAGAAAAGGGGTTACCTTCTCATAGGAGAGAGGATGAGAGGAGGAGAAAGAATCATCATTTGTCTCTGGTTCAAAGATGTGCTCATTCTCCAGCAGCATGCACAGCTCTAACCTAAGGTTAGAAAAGAGGAGTACATTCATTATAAGTGGCAAATTTTAAAAAGCAAACACACAATGCTTTAGCATCAAATATATGATGGTACCTCAAGTGCTGTGTGCAGTTTTGGGTGCCTCAATACATGAAGGACATCAAACTATTAGAGCGTGTCCAGAGGAGGGCGACCAAGATGGTGAAAGGCCTCGAGGGCAAGACTTACAGGCAGCAGCTGAGGTCATTTGGTTTGTTCAGCTTGGAGAAGAGAAGGCTGAGGGGTGACCTTCATCGCAGTCTACAGCTTTCCCAAGGGGGGCAGCAGAGAGGGAGCTGCTGATCTCCTCTCTCTGGTGACCAGCGATAGGACACGAGGAAATGGAATGAAGCTGCGTCAGGGGAAGTTCAGACTGCACATTAGGAAAAGGTTCCTCACTGAGAGGGTGGTCAGTCACTGGAACAGACTCCCCAGGGAAGTGGTCATGGCACCAAGCCTGACAGAGTTCAAGGAGCATCTGGACGATGCTTTTAGTCATATGGTTTAGTTTTGGGTAGTCCTGCGAGGAGCAGGGAGTTGGACTCAATGATCCTTATGGGTCCCTTTCAACTTGAGATATTCTATGATTCTGTGATTCCAGAGTATTAGTGGGCTGACCACATATTTCACCTTCCTAAATTTCCATCAGCAATAGCAGCATCACACAGGTGTTTTCTGGTTTAGGTTTGGCTGATTAGATTAAAGGACATCACCTATTCTACGTGTTCTTCTTGACATGGTTCAACCTGCTTGGCAGGACCAGCTCATGCACTGTCTAGTTTGCACCCAACAAGACAATACCAATAATAAGCAAATACAATTTTCTGAATATAAGTAGATAGACTGTTGTTCCTTCCCACATCCTTCTTAAGTAACATCTACATTAAAACACATATTTTAAATCATCAGTGAAACCTTCTCTCACAGTACTGCACTCTAGAGTTCAAGACATTTAATATTCTTGCTTAGTCATGTGAAAATGGATATCTTTATTAATTATTGTATCATTTCCAACCTTTCTTTAGAGTTCCCCTTCCCCACTACACATATAAAGCCTTGACAAGCAATATATTTAAAATTATCATTTACATCTTAGTGTTTCCTTGCTCCACACACACACACACACACACTCCATCCACACTATCCACTTCCAGCCTTTTAACTTATATTTAGATAACAAACACCTTGGGGGCCACCACAAAGCTTTTTGTTTTGCAACATACTTAACATCATGTTAGCCGTGGTCTGTGATTACAACTAGGAGCTACTACAGTAGTACAAAGATGTTCAACACACTGCTAAATGATGTGCTTGAGGGACCCAGAGGAGGGCAGACACACAATCTTCATTAGGGCATCAGAGAAATACAAGTGAGGTACAAAGTAGCTTTTGTGACTGGAACACCAAGTGTAAGCTGAGAATTTTTCAAATAAATATTTCTGTATGCAAAAATATTGATTTGTTCAACCAAAAATTGTTATAGGAATTTACTAGTTTTAACATAATGTCTCCTGGGAAAGATTAGTCTCCTTCAAGGTGGGATTAGCACTCCACAGCAGAGGACTGACTGACTTACACTAAGACAACATGCCTGCCAGATCCAAAAGCTGGTGGTTAGTGCCTTCCCCAGAGACAGGATATGGAAGAACTAGGATCAACCCCTTTCTCCACACTCTCCTTCATAACAAGCACATTAGTGGCTGTGTATGGCATGTCTTAATGTCTCCTGTTGGAGGGGTTCCATGCTGAATAAACAGGGATCTGTACAACCAGGTCCCCGCCGTTCCCGCTGGCTGCCCTGACCAGCAGGCTATTTGCCGTTCTATTATTTTCTTTCCAAACAGTCTCCCCTTTGCTATTCTATACTTCTTTGTCCTGCGTTTGATGAAGCTGGATCGAAACTGTAAAGAGTGAAAAAAAAAGTAAATTTATTATGAAATACCATTGAGCTCTCACACATGGAGAGGTAACATTAAACTAGTTTCCAATGTATTATATTGAACTGCAGTTTCATGTGTTTCGGGTCTTTTATATAGTCCACCTTTTCTCCAACTTAAAACCAAGATACTTTGGGAGCATCTACCTCCGCATTTTAGTTCATATCTGGAACACACATTTGAAGGAAACTATCCTATCACCTCCGCCTCCCATGAGTTGGTTAGCATTGTAGAGCAGTCCCCTTTCTCCTGAAACAGTTGGCTGTTTCACTCTGTAGATCCAGTCTTGAAATCTGCATTTTGTTAATGCAGACATGGCTTTGGTCTCTCATATAAGGTTCCCAATGGGATTTATAAATAAGTATGCCTGTGGCCGGGATATAGGTATCATCCTTTTACAGGTGAAGACCTGAGTGTGGATATACCTCATGGAAAAACATCAGTTCTGAAGAAAATCAGTGGCACAGCCAGGAATACTAGGAGTCTGTCACCTGCTCCCACCTTTAAAGCACATCCCATTCACAAGGCAAACAAGGAATTCAATATCCTTCATAACTATTGAAACTTTATTTGTCTCAGTTTAATATCTGACTGGCTTTGGTTTTCATAAAATCTCTTTCAGATTACCAAGGAGAGCGCAACACTGCAGCAGAGCTAACTGCTGAGAAAACTCCATTGAGGAAATACTCTGCCCTGGGCTCACATCTCCCCTCCTGGGAAAGTCACTGGCTTGCCCTAAGCCTCTTGCCGTGTGCATGCCAGCATATGGACATGTCACATAGACAATTAATGGGCTTGGGTTTGAGGACAATCATGAGAACACACTAAAAAGAACAGTATAGACATGCTACAACAGGCAAGATCTATTCCCCTCAGGCTACATTTGAAGGAGGAAAGGGAGGAAAACACAATATACTTATAATATATTCACTACAGCAGAGGACATAGAGAAGAAATTAATCCAGTCATGCCCTATGAATTACCTTTGGTGCATTACACACTTTGTTCTGCAGGGCTCTCTAAAGGTTCACATTTTATGGTCTTTCACAAACAGGTCTGTAATCGTTCTAAGCAAGATATAAGTAGAGATCTAAATTCTGCTCCGAGATCATCACGTACAGCTCCAAAAAGCTGATTTCAAGAATGATCACTGGGCCAGGAATACTCTCAAGACTTTAATCCTAACATGAATACATAGACGTCAAGTGCGAAAGTTATGATCCACCCTGGTCCTTTGCCAGACTCTGTATGCTCAGGTCCAAAACACTGTTCAGGCCTGTCCGTAGTCCAGGCTTCACCATTTTCCACTTGAACTTCATGGGCTGGAATTAAAAAAACAGCAACATTCACCATGAGCTGAAAGAGCAGAAACATTTGCTCATCACCAGTGGTTTGTTGGCCGGTTTTGGCAGCTTGCAATTTGCTCGGCACTGCTCTTAACTAAACCCAGCAGGCAGTCACTTAACAGGGCTTTGGGAAGTGTGAGAGAAATTTGGCTAGTCAAAAAAAAAGCACACGCAAACACAATGAAGGAAATCGTTGGAACGTTTCTGATAAGAATCCAAGCCTATTAAAAACTGCCATATTCAGGAGAAAAATGAACATACATTATTTCACTTGGACTTCCAGAAGTCATGCTTCAGAGGTATAACAACATCATGCTTTGATGTTACATACAACATCCTTCCTATCACATCATCAAGCCTTAGAAAGCAGACCAAACATGTTTCTTGCACTATTTTGTGAGGTTTAACAGGAAGTGCTAGGATTCAGACTTGGACTCTGCAATTGTTCGTTTACTCTTTATTTATTTAAGAAGGAAGAAAACCCTTAAGTAGGGAATCTCATTTCAAAGATACCCTGGCAAGGCATTGCAGTAGTTTCATATGCTCTATCTGTTATAAAGCATGCATCATGAAGATACACCTAATTAAGATAACATGTTATTATCCCAATAGCCACATGTCAGATTTGGCATGGAAGTCAGGAATGAAAAGTATCTGACAGCTGATTGTGTCACTCTTCTTGTCAAGATGGCCAATTATCTGAGGAAACTACAAACTCTAAATATTGGGGGAGTAACATAAAAGGAACTGCAGCTCCAAAGTAGCTGCAAATGAACAGAAGGAAGATTAAAAGGTGATGTCACTGGCAAAAGCATTCAGGGCAGGACTCTCCCAAATTGGATGGATAAAATTGCTACACAGTGGGGTGGGGAGAGGCAGGAGGATTAGAGAACCTGAAGCATCATTTTTAGCTTGCTTCAGAAAGCTTTAGGCTTATTTCTCCTGCATTAATCCACCAAAGGTACCTGCATTGTTTTTATTCTTAAGCTGATTATATCTGATGTTTTGGCCAATATCCAACTCAGTGAAGACCAGTGATTAACATATTCTGACCAGAATAAAACAAATGTCCCTTCCATGTATTAAAAATCTACTGTCTCAGGGCTTCTCTCAGACATGTTTAAAACCCAGTGACATCAATTACTACATTTTGATATATGTCAGTCAGTTTGAAAAAATGATGACAAAAGAACAGTAACAAGCAACAATAAATTGCACACTAAAATAACCGAATATGGCACCCTGAAACTCTTCATGGTCCTTCCTCGTTCTAATACCTGGCTGGTGTAAATTATTTTACAATATCAACAAGTCTCTGAAAACTTGCTGCAGCTAAGACTTAGTGTCTTGCACTTTCAACTTTCACAGCAGTCGAAATGAAAGGAGTGCTTAGAGGATTTTGCAGGATTTGATCACTGCTCTGCTCTCAGCAGAAGTTCTAGCATAAGCATGCAACTCTTCTAAAAGGGCACAATGACAGAAACTTTTTACGTGGACTGTAAAATGTAAATTCTATGTAAGAATAGTTGTCACTTTATGTTCTTGGTAAGATACATGCTAGTATACTAAATGCATTTTTCCTGACTTCAAATAGCATTGTGCCTCTTTTTAACTGGTAAAAAAGAGTATTCTGCATAAGGTGAGCTAGACAGTAGATAAGGACTAGATCATCACATACCAGGAACTGTTTTAAAATCCACCAAATCTTCATCTTACACAGCAAAATCTCAGGGTTACAGTGTTGTTTTAGGCTAGGCAGCCTAAATCATTGCTGTTTACTTAATATTTTGTTCTTCAAGAAGGAGCTTTGCATGAATTTTTGGCATTTTACCGACAAGATGATAAAAATGTCATTATCAAGTACTGACTGAGGTTTTCCAGAGCAAAGATCAAATCCTGTCCATGCCACAGCCTTCCACAGGGTGCTGAATAAATATTTAATCTCTGTACCTCAGTTTTCAGATCTACAAAACAGGGATTTCTTCCACCTCAGAGCTGTGTTTTGAGGTTAATATTCATTACTTAAGTTGCCAGCTGTCTGGTTTATGGGCACCATCATCAGGGTGAATGAGCAGACAGTAAGTCCGCAACCTCAACATGAAAATGCAAAGGCAGCTGTTAAATTGTAAATGCAAACTTAGTATTTCAAACCTGCAGAAAGGCTAGATTTTAGAAAATGATGAAGACTTAGGATCAGATTTGTATTTCCCTACAAGATGGCTTGTTACCAGGCAGATTTTCAATTTCAGAGGAACCTACCACACATTTAAATGACAGAACAAGGATGTGATCAGTCTTTCCATTCACACACCAGTTTTCCCCATGCCTATATTTGATTTCGACATTTAACAACGCTCTGCACTTGCCTAAAAGCCACCCACATGCTGCAGCAAGGCTGCATACGTTTTTAATTTGGCTTTTTGAGTTAGCACACAGCCTCTGCAACACTCCAGTTTTCCCTCCAAAGGGCTCCATCACAAAGTCCTACAGCACCTGCACAATTATTTGTATGGCCAAACAGGCCTACTAATTTTAAAAGTATCATATAATGTTGTTCTTTGGAAGAAAATTTTCACACTTTGGGTACGAAATAAAACCACTGCCACAGACTCTATAAACCTTCCTCCATCTGTGTTATTCGTGAGCTGCAGTGCCCCAGGACCCTGACAATACATGGGAGGATCATAACGTCAAGGGCTTTTGTTGAAAGTGCTGGATTCCATTTATTTTAATAGGCAAGATTACCGTATAGTGTATCATTGAAATTAACTGGATCAGCTTTTCAAAAGCAGGAGTCCAGACAGTAAAAACAAACAATGTGCTGACAGACTCTACCCTCTAACATGAAAACCAAGTAATCACAAAAGCACTTTGATATTGCCGTCAGCTCCCTAGTCTGCACACCTAAAAATAGTTTGCAAGTCCCTAACCGGCTCCCCCTCCCCTTTTTACTTCTTTGCCGGCTGAGTTTAGATGCAGCCTTCAAACCACTGCCAACGGTGTTTCTAGCTTTGATCAGACCTGGTAGAATCACCATTGCCCAGAACTTACAGCAAAGCCACGGGGAGGAGGAAGGGGGAAAGCTGTCCATGATCCTCTAGTAAGAAAAAAAACCTCATTTTTATCTCCATTTATTGCATGAACTTTGCAGACTTCTGTGTTTGATTGAGTAACTTTGCATTCCTGTGATCTAAACTTAGCAACCTCTCCACAACAGTGCCAGAAGGAAAAGGCTCTCCAAGAAGCTTTCAAATCTTTATCAGTTATTTCAAGAGTGCCAGCAGCAAGGCTGTCGCAATATTAAGGTAGATATCGCTAAAGTCAGTAATGAACTTATGAATTAAATGTTTTGGGTCCCAATTCATCTTTAACTTTCCATTTGTCCCTAAACTGTTGCACTGCATTGCTTACTGAAGGGAAGTACTTCTCCTCTTGCTAAGAAAAATAAAGGTATTGCCTTATTAAACAAGTGTGTGTGGACTCTCTGAACACGTGCACGCGCACACGCCTTGAGAGTAGTGTTTCATTAGTCCCAACTGGGAGGGCAGATTAAAGAAAAATACCAGAAACCATACCTACAGCCTGACATATCTATGATATGTTGCAATGCTAGATCTCCTTTCCCACAGCACATATCAATATGCTATGCTCAGTTTTACTGAAGTGCTTGGCAGAAAGCATTCCTGACTCACAACGGTTTCTGTTCACTGGACTGACCGGAGGCGAGTCATACCTAATAAACTGCCATAAAATACACATACAGACACCACTTTGGATCAATGATTTCTCTGCTAAAGGATGTTACTGTGTAATACAGCTTTAAGTTTTCAACTTTGTCATATTTTCTAAACTCTGATCTCTTCAATTTACTTTCAGTTATGTGACATTCCCCTTTAGCGGAGTGAAAGCATGCATTAGCTAAACAATGTGGTTTGGATTTAGTGTTCCCATGCATCATCGTGAAAATGTTTGTCTCAGCAATAGTGTCATTATTGTTACTGGGAACAGCTGCTCTACCATGTCTTCTGATTGTGGAAAGCAGGGTATCTCCCTTCCCATACCAGTTTACAAGCAGGGAAGTTAAAGCAGGACCATCGAGTAGGAGGTTTGTGAGTACGCACTGTTCTGTACCTGGCTTCCTCCTACCACCAAGGAAGCAGAAAGTGCAGCACAGCAAGAAGAGCAGCAAAATAAATATTGCAAATAGAAATGTAGTTTGGCTCCCTCCACTGGCAGTTCTTCTGACTCCAGACCGGGGACTAACCTGAGGCAGAAATCCTCCTCTCAGGTGCAGCTCTCTGGCAGTTCGGCTCCATTAGATGGGACATCCTTTGAGCGAGAATTAGAGTGAGGAGTTTGCTGCTGATCGAACGGATGTTTAATATCTCCCCTGAGTTTCTGAAGTGGAAAGATGTAACCCTCAGCGTTCTTGCCGGCGTTCCCAGCCTCACTGAAGTAAGTTTCCACATCCAGCTCTGTGTGAGCGATGGAGTCCGGCTGGGTTCGCCAGGAGTGTCACAGCGATGCTGTGCTCTGTGGACCCGTGCAGCTTGGCTCAGGACATTTTTAAGGAAAGCTCACAAAACTTAGAGCTATTTATGCGATTACACAGAGGAGCAGGCTCTAACTCACCTTTCAGAACAAGATTAGGCTTTATTTTAAGACGGATAAAATCTGTTTTCCAGAATATTATACCTTTTGGAATGTCTTCAGATGGGAAGCTGTGCTTTCAGTCACTAGGCATTTCTGATAGTCCAAGCTTTAGTAACTTTTCAACTACACGAAGGCCACAGCTTTTGAATGTATTTCTTTTCTGATTTAGAGTGCAAAGTTTATTTTTTGAAAGGATCTTAGATTCCCAGCTTTGTTCCGAAAGCGGGAATTAGGCACTCTGAACACTTCACTTCACTTGTATCAAACAAACTTAGTTTGAGTAAGGCAATTACATAGTCAATACACTCCCATATAGCATATCAAAATGTGTAATAAAACAGTTCAAACAAACATGGTAAACTACAAGGATTTCTGACAACTTTACCTACAATATTTTTATTGAAATTTCTTTTTGGCCCAAAAATAACAATTTCCATCAACCACAAATGCTGAAGTTTCAGTAAACTTGATGGGTGGGAAGAGATGGGGTTTCCTAGGTGAAAAAATACACACAAAAATGCAGGCACAATGCCAGAAATGTCACATCCTGTAGACATGTAGCAGAAAACCAAGTTTTGCCCATTTCTGCTTAGACAGATAGATTCTGTACAGTCTGCTTACAGTCAGAGATATTGTGGTTTCTGCATAATTACTTTCTCCCTATCAAATTAAATCAAGCAAAAAAAAAATTTCCTTCAGCTAAAGGATAGACAAACAAAATGCAGAGTAATGGCTAACAGCTGTGTAGGTAAGAGTGCAAAGGCAATAACAGGGAATCCAGCCTTCAGCCTTACAAGAGGAGAGCTATGTATGGTACAGATCTGAGAGGTTCAGGCATGAACAAAATGGCTTATTTGTTATGGTAAAATTCCCAAACAGGCTACTCAGTGGTATTCGTCAGCCCAGTAGTTTCTCCAGGAAAATTGTATCATAGCTGTGTTCAAGGCAGGAATTAAGATTGCCGGGCAGCACTCCAGCTTCTGCCTCTCTGCACCACTTCTCCTCAAAGGAAATGGAGGGGACAGATCCTGGCCTAACAAGACACCAGCATCCACCTGCTTTTCTTCAGTGAATACCGGGAGGATTTAACTACAGTATGGAAACCCCACTCTTCCATTTTCCTTGGCAGAAGTGAAGTAAAGACAAGAAAAGCCGCCAACACCAGAACAGTCCCTGGGAGGAACATGGTATTCGTCAGTCACAAATATGCAGGAAACCTACGTCTAATAAGGGATAAACAGCATCTCAGAAAAAAAGCACCTAGGTAGAGAGCACGTTGTCATCCATTTTGGTGGAAGAAATCAGAGAGTACATGAGTGTCACGCATACACGTGGAGGGAAGCGATCAAGCGTGGGAGGATGCGCAGCATGGCAGCAAAGATGTTGCTGGCAACCATGAGGTATCATCACCCTCCGTGTTATATCCCAGCCATGTCCACAGCCAGGGAAAAGAAATTCGTTACCTACAGTTTTCCTCTTCAAACCCTCTGTGTCTTCTGTTTTTACTGTGGTTTACATTATAAAGTAACCTCTGGGAAAGAAGATGGAGCAGCAAAACACAAGTGATCATGTGTCTAATCTCTTCATCATGTCAAAGAACCACTTCATTGCCCCACAATGGCCCTACACCAGAATATTGTAACATATGTGGAAGTGAAAAAATAGCTCTTTTTTCAGTTTTGGTCTCACAGACATTAGGCAGAAGCATAACTCTATCTTTTCCCACTGGAGGAGGATCTGGAGCCACAGACTAGAGCAGCCAAGGCAAGAGAGAGCCAGGGGACCTCCCAACAACTCCTCAATATGCATTTACAGCCTCATGCAGTGTCTCTGGCAGAAACTTCCTGGGAAGGCAGGCAGTGGTCCTATCCTCAGGTCTCTCTGAAGAATGAATTCCACCTAGCCAGGAGGGCATGCCATTTAGGGTATGACATTTATAGCTCTCAGCAGACTCTGGGCTAACACATTCATAACAGCCCAGCTCCCTCCCTGCAGTCGCTGGGGGGAGACGGGGGAGGCATTTCAGCTGCAGTGCAAAAGAATAGTTTGTTTTATTCTGATGTGCAAGTATCATCATTACTGTGGGAGAAATGAAGGGGGGAAGCCAGTCCCTCAACCCTCTGCGTTGCACACAGTAAGTCAATCATCCCCATCAATATGCCGTGCATCAAGTTCACCAGCCACACGTTCCTCAAACTGAATTCTGCAAGGGTTTCCCAGGCATGCACAGAGCTCTGCCTATGGCAAAGTGTCAGAAGTATTACTCTAAGGAGATCTTTGTTTTGGAAGCTTGCTTCTCAGCTACAGTTTGCTTCCTCTTTAACAATTTTAAAGCCAAGGAGTTTTCTTTAGTAGTTGTTTTTGGGTTTAGTCTCTACTGCTTACTCAGCGGGGGAAGATAACAGCTTCAGATTTAGGTCACCCATGTAAAAATGTCTGTGGTGATCTGATCTTGATCCCCAGTGGGTAAGCATCCAGATCACAAAGAGGAGGAGAAAAATCTGGCCCCACTAAGAAGATCAGAAAGATTTGGGGGGGTTTGTTTGGGGTTTTTAAATAAAATTGGAATATCTGGGTGTTTGCTACAGGCCAGCACTGTGGTACATTTATAGGCCCATGTAAGTTCCAGCCAACATTGCTCGGCCACAGTCCTTGCTTTTGTAAGAACTGACATTGACCTTTTCTCTTCAAAGGGTCAGAAACATTCGTATGTACTACAAAACATAAGAACACTTTGTCCTTGTACAGCAACTCTCATCACTACAGTTTCCAAGTGTGCGCAGGTACTGAATAACTTTTACATTTGGTCCAAATTTACAGTGTTTCATCCATGCTTATTTCACAAGAAGAAACAGTACAGAAAAACACATAAATGAGAAACAGTATTAAAAAATTATGCTGCCCTTCATGCAAGCTTAGCAGATTGTTTGCTTCTTTCCCTTCATTAGCTTGTTGCCCCCTTCTTTTTAACCTAGTAACAACATTTTTGCACTAGGAAAAAAAAAAACCCACATTTGAGAATCAATAATAAGGTCCAAGGTAACTCTCAAGAAAAACATCATGGCAATTATTTTTTGCATCTTCCCCAAGCCACCTTTTTTCAAATATGCCAGGCAAGCCACATTTCCTCCACTTTAACATTATTGATGTACAAGATGGAAAAATAACTTATCATTTTTCTGCCTGTGGCCATGTCACCTCCACATGCGATTGCATTAGATCTCATAGGGTAAGAGGTTGAACAGCACCCTTCTCCTTTAAGGAGTTCACAGCGTTTCTCATCTTGGTCTTAACAGTTACGTGCTGCAAGACCTGTAATTTTATGAGTAATGGAAAACCCGAATCCTAACTGCTTATGGTTATGAATACACAAATTCCATGACACACCACATTTTTGGAGGCTTGTTTCAGAGGATGGCTGTAGAGAATTCCCTTCCTGGCGTTGGTGGGAACAGCAAAGTCACCCGTGGTCCCTGCCTGGGGACAAGGCACCCAGAACTCATCACGCAAGCACTCAGGCTGCTGGGCACCCACTGGGGCCAGAAGGGGTGTCGTCAGAGCACCCCAGAACACAGTGCTTGCTCCCAGACAACACCTCTATATGGGTTTCACTGGAGTGAGCAACCAACTAGCCAAAAAAGCCAGTTGCTGCTTCTTTGTCAACCATTTAAACAATTATCTTGGTTTTACTCAAAGCAGTCTAAAACCAGCTCATTTATGCTGAAAGTGACAGGGAAACAAACTTTTTCGTTCATCCCTTTAAAAAGGCTCTAATAGAATGTATCATAAACGAGCTCTGGGGATTAAGCAAACCACAAGCCTATCAGAATTGTCAGGTAGCATCAGCCTTTCTCTAAAGGTGCCTCTCTTTGGGAGGTGCTAGTGATCAGGCTTCCGTCCCCTCTTCTTGCTTACTCCCACACCACTTTGCTCCGCATTACAAAGCAACACAGTATTTGCTCCTCAGCAGCTTGGGATGCTCACTGCATGGTGATTTGGTGAATTAATAAGGAAATGATGAGACTATAAATTGAACTCAAAAGGAACTTTGGCTGCATCAGTTGTTAGTGTGCTTTGTAGTTTTATTGCTGTGGACAGCTGAGAACTAAAAAAGCACATTAGTTTATGCTATATAATATCTTCAGACTGGTGCACACTGCAGACTATCAATCAGAAATTGAGGTTGCGGTGCCTTAGCACATTTCTTATTAATAATGTTTATGATAGCATCACCATGAGGGAACAAGTATACATATCATACACAAGTATATGACACTGCACTTATTGATGTCGTTACTCCTGCAGGCCACTGTGACCCAAACGATTTCCACCTTACAGTTCTCATTCCAAGCAGATATTTCTCTTCCTAAAAGGTTCATACAAACTGTTTCACTTGTCAATGAAGCAAGTTCACAATTTTTATTAAATATTCACTCCCTTCCTATCTTCATGCTCCAAAAGGGCAGCTATGAGGTAAGTTCGTGTGATCCAGCTGCCAGTGGTTCATCTTTGAAAATTTGTTATAAAGTAGGCAAGCAGACAAGTCCTAACCAAATTTCCACTGATGATGCACGAATAACATTTTTCCCCATCCAGGTCAACAGAAGAAAATACTTTTATCCTTGTTTGCTCACAGATAGCTCCCAACTGCCATGCAGTTAAGGCATTAAACCAGAAGTGGATAAAAAAAAATTCTCTACAAGAAAAGATGTAGAATACTACGGTTATTCAGGACGAAAGGCATGATGCAAATTATGAAAGATTATGGTATTACAATACAAAACTGGCCATGTGTTTGTATTACAGTTATTGGAAGCATAATTCATAGGGCTTTGCTCTGTGAACTCCTATGCAGTAGGAGTTGCGTATGCATCTTCTCCTTTCCTCTAGGATACTCAAGGTAGAAATTAA
Organism: Fregata magnificens; assembly: GCA_013389945.1. Classification (NCBI taxonomy): domain Eukaryota; kingdom Metazoa; phylum Chordata; class Aves; order Suliformes; family Fregatidae; genus Fregata; species Fregata magnificens. The sequence continues at coordinate 253,551 of WAAD01002623.1, forward strand.
GTCGCTGCCTCTCCCACTCATGACACACCACTCAAAGGACAATCTCAAGATACCTTCCTGAAAGGATGAATTCACTCTTGTAGTCTTATGAAATACAGTACCATAAATACTTCGTTTATCAGGAGATTTTATATGCCTTTTGAGAGTCCCCCGTATGGCAAGGATTCCTTTAGTCTAATTCTTGTTTACCCTAGCATGTTACTTGCAGTGACTTTGTTGCTTATCTCGTCTGTGATATGATTTATGTTAACTCATTTCCTGTAAAAGCCTACACTAATAAAATGAAAAAATTGTGAAGAAAGAGCGGGCCAGCTTTGAATTGCCATGGGACATTTCATGAGTAACTAGATTCAAATCCTTTTAAATTACTGTTTCAGTGAACCTTTAAGGCTCTGAAGGGCAATTTTCCCTTTTTCTACAGTTCCCGTGAGATCATTTCATTAGTGCTGTTTCAATAAATCCCTGATGCAATAGATAACCTTGTACTAGAAAGGACCTAGGTCCTTTCTTTAAAGGACACCTGCTGTTCATACTAAAGAAAGTAGGAACAAGTTTCATATCCATCCCAAATAATCTTCACAAACAGATGCTTAAAGAAAAAAAAATCTGATAAATGGCCAAAACCATCACATGACATCAATTTGATAGCATTTTTACCTTTTAATAGTTCCCTGGAACACCTCTGCATGGTCTGGCTTGGGCCTGCAAACCACTGGGAATCCAGCATGGCTTGTACTTGCAAGAAGCTGAGCCAAGGAGGCAACGTTTTCCTTCAGGTGAAGGACTCTGACGCCAGGCTCCATGACATCCCTGGCAGAGAACAATTCCAGGTCCAACCTGGAAGACACAAAGCAGACAGCCAAAGGATTATTTAGTAAACAGGAAATGAGGCGTACTGTACCACGTTAGCGTTGGACGAGTTTATAATGTGTTAGTAAATTACTTCAAGATGGAAATCAAGCTGCTTTATTTGCAAATGTAAAAAAAATGTAATTACCCAATAAAACTGCTTATCAAGCATTGCCTTTCTTTGTGTGAGATACATGATAAATTCAACCATATGCATGACATGGTCATCCTAGACAGGCTATCATAAGACTCATTTATCAATTTGCATGACTTTTCACATTAAAAAAAGATTTTTAGTCTGAGCTGAAATCCTCTGGAATTCTGGCTGATATCAAATAGTTTAAAGTTAAGCACTTTGGAGAAATTCAGGCTTATGGTTATCATTGCAATAGGGTTTTTTTGCGGTGGTAGCAGCTAGAAAGATAGCCCCTTCAAAGATAGCTTACAAATCATAAATGGATTTTCCAGTATTTTCTAACACTTTTCAGGTTCTAGGCACAGTTCCAGGAAATACGAACACACAAAATTGAAAAACATGTGTACCCGCTATTTCCGACAGTAGGGTGAAATGAAAAATAAAGATGCTTTCTGCAAAATTCAGGAGTAATTTCTATGGAATTACAGTAGGCCAGATTCTTACAACTGACGTCAATGAACTACTCTAGTTTTAAGCTTGTTTTACATTTTTCCATTTTCAAAAAGATACATTAATTATTCTGACTATCATCTGGACACACCATAAGCCAGAATCTCCTGTTCAGACACAGGCTGACACAAACCACAGACAGAGACAACTGGAGCATAAATTTGCCCACATCCTGTTTTACCAATGTACCTTTCATCCCTGTGGTAAAAGCAACTCTTTCCATATGCTGTTAATTATTGTCCTCCCTCCTGAGAGACACGAGGTTATTTTTTCAAGCCAGTTACTCTGATGGTCTGTGATGTGACCACCTGCCTAAGAGTAACTGAACTGAGAAGACAATGTGCTTCATACATGGCACCTACACAGCTGTGAAACAAGATGATTCTTCTGGGATGGATTTCAATGAATTCTGAAAAAGAACAGTCTTATATGCATCGAATCGCATTATACCCATCCCCAGTTATACGAAACAGACTGCAGGCAATGAAAATTTGGAACACCATCTTATTACATTCAAGTTTGAAGGGACCAGAACACCAACTTATGGAAAAATGACCCTCTCTGAACCGCATTTTGCTTCTGAGTTAAAATGAGCAGTAGTTTACCCTGCAAATCAAAACAGCTGAGTGCAGAATTTAGTGTCAACTAATGAAAACAAAACCTAAAAATCCTGAGAAGATGGATTTTTTCATTCTTAATCTCACTGAGTGCTACCAGTTGATGCAGTACAAGTGATGGAACTCGGTGGGAAACACAGATGCTGCTCAGGATGAGTTGCTGTCAGAACTGTGCTGCTGTGGCTGTTGTGTAAAGCACTCCACCAGCGAAGTTTTATTTTTCCTAAGTGAGTAGATTCCTGTTCATCTTCTGCCTCTTTTCCATCTCCATAGGCCAGATAAAAATCTGTATTCAACTGCCTTCAGCTTTGTCTAGAAATACTATACACTGTATTACTATTGAAAGTACTGTACCTAGCACAGTGGACACAATGTGAAAACATGATTACTGATAATAGCTGCTTCCTGAATTACATGAAATATGTGCAAACCCTAAATGATTTTTAAAGAGCAGCAATGTGAATACTGTTACATTCCAGCAGTTTCTAGAGTGTATTTCTTAGCAGTATGTAGGTTTTCCATCTTCACAGCTTTACAGTTTTGCTCTATTGCACGGAAAGCAAATGTTCCACATTATTGCAGAAGTCCATGAAACATCCTTAGGTTTTGTCAAATCAGTCATTTTTATAAAAGCAAGGGATAGCTTGTTATATGGTTCTGTGATCTTGGCTTTGTCTGGGATTATAAAGTGTCTGTATTGTCTGCATCAACTATACACCTTGCATTATCATCAGTCAGCTTTTTCAGATGTAAGAACACACTAAGGACTGGTGCTGATTCACTGTGTGTTGTCAGTGACATTTCTTTCAATGAGTCTTCTGTCTGTTGGTGTAAAGAATAACCTTGCTTTGGGGGTGGAGGAGACAAGCAGGCGAAAGAGTTGTTTTATGAAAGACTGTTACAAGGCCAAGGCATCTTTAAATAGAATCGGCTAAAGAAAGCCTTTACCAATATATTGCTTCTCAGAAAAACACCAAGCCAAACTGGAGTTGTATCTATAGGATCATAAGAATCAAGGATCATTCAAGTCAGAAGGGACCTTCAGCAGTTCTCCAGTCCAACTTCCTGCTGAAGGTAGACTCAGCCATGAGCTCAAACCATGTGCTTGGCCCTTTCTCCAGTCGGGTTTTAAAACCTCCAAGGATGGAGGATGCGCAACCACCCTGGGCAGCCTGTGCCACTGCCCCACTGTCCTCATGGTGAAAAGCTATTTCCTCATATCCAGTATGAACATCTCTTGTTTCAACTTGTGCCTGTTGTTTCTTGTCCACCATGCACCATTGTGAAGACCATGGCTCCACCTTCTCAATGATCTCCAATAGTTAGGGGGAGAGGAGGGGCACACTGTTAGGTGCCTTCAAAGCCTCCTCATCTCCAGGCTGAACAAGTTCCAGCCCTGCAGCCTCACAGCTCAAGTGGTCCAGCCCTGAGCATCCCAGTTTGGCAACATCTGTGATTCTGTTGAAAGCACATTCCATTGTCTCCTCCATGTCATTTATGAAAATGTTAAACAGGCCAGGTCCAGGGATAGACCCTGCAGTGCTCCACTTCTTAGGCCTCCAGGCAGAGTATGATCCATTAACCACCACCCTCTAAGACCAACCACCCAACTAGTTATTTTACCATCTGGTTGTTCAGCCTCTAAACAGTAACATCTTACCTTGGATACAAGAACATGACGGAAGACGGTGTCAAAAGCCTTGCTAAAGTCAAGACAAATGACATCCACTGCTCTCCCCTCATCCACAAACCCACTCATTTCCGCCTAGAAGGCAATCAGGTCAGTCAGGCGTGGTTTACCTTCGGTCAATCCATGCTGACTGTTCCTGATAACCAGCTTCTCCTTCATGAGCCCAGAAATCTGTTCCAAGAGGACTCACTTCATGATTTTCCCAGTGACTGAAGTGAAGCTGACTGACCTGTAGTTTTCTAGGCTGAACTTTTGGTCTTTTTTTGAACACAGGCATAATACTTGCCATTCTGCCATCGTTGGGGTTCTCCTCCAGTCTCCACAACCTTTCAAAGATGAAAAACAGCAGCCTTGCAAAGACATTGGCCACCTCTCTCAGTACCCATAGATGCAGCCTATCTGGTCTCGTAGACTTCTATGGCTCAAGTTTTCACACGTAATCCCTCACTCAGTCCTTAGCTACTGCTGGTAATTCTCCTTGAATCCTTACACTAAATTCAGAGACCTAGGAGTCCTTGTTGGTAGACAGTGAAGCAAACAAGGCATTGAGCGTGTCTTACCTATGGCTGCTGTCGCTAAATCATGTGTTCTCCTCCATCTGCTTCCAGAGCACTAAACCTATTCTGCAGTTGCAGAGCTGAAAGTGGAGAAGGAACCACTTTCTTGCTGCCAGGAGTCACAGGTCTCCAGCCTTCCCCATCACGGCAGTCTCCATTTGCTACCCACAACCTACCATGGTCTCCTGGTGCCCCTCCTTCTGTGTAGCTGGGGTTTCAGGCTGTTGTTAAATGGTTGCTTAACATGCCTTTACCAGGATCAGCCTTCCCAGCAGCAGCCATGATCCAAAGACGGCAACGAAAACTCACAGAAGAGCCAGAAGGAGAGTACAAAGAGTGAACAGGAACCTAAAAACCATCCCAGGCACCTATATGTGCACTAGCCCACCAATGGCCATGCCAGCCACTCAGGCTGTGCTCACAGCCCTCCAGGTAGCAGTGCTGCCCATCAGCCAGTTAGACAGCAAATGTACTCTGTGCCCAGGCATCAGCCCCTGTGGGCAGGGTCCCCATCGTTGGTGGGTCCCTTCTCCTGCACAACTACAAGCCTGCCCAAATGCCTCCTAAGGACGCTTTGCTTAGCTGGTGAGTGCCACTGCTGCTGCACGCTTGTGTTCATGCAACAAAGCCCTCAGTTTCACCATGCAATTTCAAGCAAGGACTTTTCATTTACCATTTTGAAAATGCCTTTTTGTATGAAATAACAAGAGGTACTTACATTTGGATTTTGTCAAGTAGAACTTTCCTACATGATTAGATTTACCTCAAGGAAAGACACAGAGCTGTAGCCATACTGCTAAAATAGATCTAGTGCAAATTTTTCTTTTATAGGACTTGTGAGAACATTTTCTCCAAAATGTAATTTACTATAGTAGCGTAATGTGTTAAAGTATTAAGGCTATTTTACCAAAGTTATGATATCCAAGTTTCAGGTTCCTTTCAAAAGCACATCCATAAGACTGGATATAACACGGAACGAAGACAATCTGCCTTATGACCTAAATAAGACAGTCATTTGGTAAGAAGCCAATATCCCTGAATGGTAAACTGTCTTGAAATGATTCATGGAAATGTAGTTTGGGCCCTGTTGCTATTAAATCCAATGGAAGTTTTCCCACTGAAATAAATTGTTAAGGATCTAACCATAACAGATCTAATCATAACATGGAGGTTTCCTTAGACAACACACAGTACAAGAGAACTTTTTCTTCAAATAGGATTTACTCTATATTTTATGCAAGTTTCACATGATTAAAAGAACTTAAAGGGGGGTGGGAGAGAAGCTTAATCCTAACTCAAACACATTCCAAGGACCAAGGTACATGAGAACACAGGCAGTGCTGTTTGCTTGGATTTATTCACAGATTTGCCCTCTTCTTTTTTAGCTGTCGCTCCCGTCCTCCGCTTTCTGCACTGAGAATGTTTACCCATTGACTTGCCACAGGCCATCCTCCTCAGGACAGCCCTAGGTTTTGTTTGGGCTTCTTGTAAACCATTGTTTTATTGCCCTGACTGGCCACCACATCTTGTATAAATAGTTCTCAGGAGGTTGTTTTGGGGTTTGTGTAATGCTTGTGGTGATTTTTAGTCTGAGCATAGTCAGGACTCTGAGCAGTTGAGAGGGCAGGCTGGTTAGATTAGGGGAACATCATCAGGTTAGAGGTCATTAAAATTACTTACCTGTGTTATAAACATTGGCAAGTTTTAGAGCTATTCAGTTCTAGTTTCTACTATTCATGCATTTTCTGACACTAGGGAATTCTTTTTTTTTTAAATACACTTCATTTGGCCACAAAAACTGAACAGATTTATTTCATAATTTTCATTGCAGTACAGAACCAGCCACACTGCTATGAAGACCTGTAGCTGCTACTACATTATAAATAGAGTTTATTTATATTAGCTTTCTTTCGCTCTGTCATCTTTAAAGAAACCACATTGTGAATAAACTCACGACATTGCAGGAAATTGCTTACATTTAAATACAAATTCTTTTTTTTTCTTAAAAAGTTATTAAAAAAAATTTCTACATACTTGTCACAGGCCCACCAATTTTCTTTTCAACAAGACATTTGGTAAAAGCGAACTATGGAAAAGTTTGTCCAAAAGTTACATGCCAATATTGATCTCACTATGTAACAGAATAGTATATATGTGCTACAGAAATGTTAATCATGTGCAGATGACTGAGTTCAGTAGTTTTGCAAGTGAATTCTGTGAAGAAAATGGTTCTTTAAGTATGTTCACAGAATACCACTGAGATCAATAAAGGGAAACAAAAAGCTCTATAAAACCTCCTTACACTGGAAAAGGACACCATTTAAATTAATTTTAAAATTGATTTGCTCCAGTTAGCTCAGTGCTAACCCTGGAAATAGACACATTTAAAGTTAAATTAAACCAATGAAATCACTGTGTCCATTGATGTAAGTGCATGCATGCTAGTGATGTGCTTTTGTTTAATTAGATCTATTTAAAATCAATTTTCAGTGGAACTTTGCACCGCAGATAAGGCCTACCACTCTGCTGTCTCTATTTTAGTTGCACACTGAGTGAGAAATTCTTCTAGTTAAATCAGGAGCCAAAAGTTTGGCAGAGTTCAGTCTCCATTCAGTATATCTACAAATATTTACATTGACTGTAAGATGACAAGCTTCCCAGCATTCCCTGGTCCTGGCTCCCTCAATATCCTTAAATGAGGGGACATTTAGCTACTCACTCTAAAGGCCTTTTGATAGTACAGCACTTACTGTGAAATGTGTTGTTTGGGTTAGCTGAATGTCTCTGTCACTTATTTCCCAGAGAGGATTTGAAAGTTATATATGTTTAGTAACTACTGTATGCTAAAGACAAATGGATTTCCACAAGGTCTCATAATCTGCTGGGAAACTGTCTCTCTCTAATGCTTGAAAAATTGCAGAACAAAAAAAAGAAACAAAGGAAACAGATAAGAAAGCCTTTGTGTTTTGGAAAAGAGATGAATTTTGG
>WAAD01002625.1:3483-17089 GCA_013389945.1 Fregata magnificens
AGCTTCTTGATGCCTTCTGAGGCAGGATGTGCCCTCTTATCAGTTCTTAGTTCTTCTTCAAGGGTATAGCTGTTAGTAAGGAATGCATTGTTTATACAAAGTAACCAGGCCTACACACTAAAACTACTGATCCATGGCCCTGCTTAGAGGATCCTAAATTAAGCAGTGTTACTATGACCTAGGTATTAACTTAAACACGTTGGTTTGCTTGAACTTCAGATATCAGTAGGAGGTTTTCTTATTGTCTTCTGACTGTTTTTAAGCAGTTGTATTTAATACTTGACAAAACCAAATATCAGAATGGTGATCTAAAGCTTACTGGACATATAGTCAAATTTCAGCACATCTTTAACAGAACAATCCATAAAGAAGAAAAATATATCCAGATTATTGAACTGTGTGTTTTGTCTGTGTATATACAATCCGTGTTGAGCCTCATGTATCGTTATATTTAATAGACCAAGCAAAGTTAACTTCTTTCGGTTTATTCCAGCTCTTCTGACTGAAAGTTGGCTTTCAGTTTTGGGTAGGATTTTCTGAATTGCGTGGCTTAGAGAAAGCATAGAAGGACTAACAAGAAGCTTCTTTTACAGGACAAATGAGCAGTCTTTATCTCTTGCCACGTTGTTGTGCTGCTGCCCACCAGAGCCACCCTGCGAAAGCAAAAAGCTGTGTTTGTGATGTTGCTTCATATCCTAGTAGATTGGTGTTTTCCAAATGCTGTATGCTTTGATTACTCCCTACCTAAGTAATACAAATAGGTGCTTTTAAAAAAAAGTTATTAAAATTTCCAGACAGAATCAGCACAGTTGTTCAGAAGCTGTGGCTTGTGGAGCGCTTCCAGACAATGCAGATTGAAGCCAGCTCAGGGAAATTGCTGAGCTGTGCTTGGCCGGAGGAGACAGGAGCTGGGGCTTCAGTTGCCCATTCTGAGAGCACAGCTTCCTGTGCACCATCCCCCATTCCTCCCCAGCCTCTCTGTGTTGCTGAGCAGAAATTGAAGGCTCTCTGAGTTTGTGCTAATGTATATGAATTCAGCAATTTGTTTCCTGTGGTACCAGTACAGGAGAAGCAGCTGATGATAAAGCCCATGTGTTAAGTGACCTTAAGAGAGTAGAGCTGCAGAAGCTGGTGGAGGTGGAAACGAGCTAATAGAGAATAGCAGGAAGCCTGAACAAGCAACCGTATTTATTATGGCAATTACTGGACAGAAATAAGGCACCTTCTTGGGTAAGATGAATGTTAATCTGCATTTTGTTCTGTTGATGCAGTTTGTAGTGCAGGTGGCTGGCAATCATTTGTAGGTGCTATAATCACACCAACAACAATGGAGGAATTCAGACATTTGAAAAGCAACAACAAAAAAGCACCAAAAGCACAGTGAACAGGCTAGCATTGATTCTTTACCTTGCATAAGATTTCTGGGATGCATTAAGGGACTAAGATGTGAAGAGCAGACAGTAATTCTAACACAGTAGATCAAGGATGGAGGGTACGTACTTCTAAGTGAACAACACAGACCTTTTTGGATGTTCTATATTATAAATAGTTGCTTATTGGCAGCTCTGGCTTTGGGCCTTGTCTTTTGACCCCTACTGCTCTTACCATTCATTCCTTTGTCTTTGTCTTAGCAGAGCACTTCAGTTAGTACAGAGAAGGACTAATGCCATTTATTATGTTGTTTTGTCATTCAAAACAGTAAAACCAAACAGAACTGCTCATATTCTCTTGACTTTTTCTTCATAGACCCGTGTGTGTCTAGTGGGTGAGGGATGATGCTTTTAAAACCATCCTGGTAACTCCTTTCTGAAGAGTGACACAGGACCTTACTGGACTATAGGTAGGGAACTTTATACAGATAGTGTTACAAACTTTGAATGTATTTTATGTAGTGTTAGTATTTCTGGCCATTGTTTGACTCAAAGACCTATCCATGGATGTTAAATGTCTGCTCTTCCCTTTATTACCAGCAAGTCACTGCGTAGAACACAGTCCTTTAATTGTAATAAATTTAAGAAAATGTTGAAACCATAAAGATATGCCATGTGGGCCATTAGAAATAATTATCATGGGATCAGGAAGACCCATAACAGTGTTGTTTCATCTTCAGTTATTAATACAGTCAGGCATTGAGAAGCTGTGAAGGAAATTCAAAACAATCTCTCCAAGTTTTGCCAAGATTACTCAGTGGAATCACTTGTTGCCAGATGCTGATGCTGGATGGGAGAGAACAGTAGCCACCGCTGGGGGGATTAGTTTTCCGAAATTACTCAAAGTCAATTATCAGTCCAGTTGTTGTAGGGGTTTATTAATACTCTGTGGACTACCCTACAGTTTGAATGAAAAGCAAGCAGGTAGAAATGATATTTGAGGAAAGTGTTTCTCACCTATCCTGTTAGCTCTGGTAATGCATACAGCATCTTTTATTTGGGTGTTTAATGTAGCTGTGAAAATGGGATTATAGCATAGATTGTAGGATTGGAGTGAAAGATTTGGTCTGTGTTTCCCAAGCAGTAGCTCCTGGAAGCAGTATGCAGCTTGTGGCTAGGAACAGGGCCATATCCCCAGCCGTGACTGCATGGGAGGCTCTGCAGTTGATACCTTGAACAAAAGCTAAAAGATAGAAGGTTCCACTGTGCCTTTTGTGGTGGACATAATTGTTGCCTCAAATGTATATATATTCTTCTTGGATGAAATGGAATAGCGCAGGAGTTATTAGTAGTTAGTAGTAGTTAAGAAAGGATCACAGTTAGGAGTAGAAACTAACACCTGAGAATTTTAACAAGGCAGTAAATAATGCTTAGGCCAGATAAGAGGGTATTAGCAATGAATGCCTCATTAACAAGAACCTCCTAAAAGAATACAATTCAGTAGAACTTCAAGGACTAACAGTGGAAACATCCTGCTACAGAGAAGGTTGTGAAGATAAGGGAAGGCCACAAATCAGTCAGCAGTGATAAAAGGGAACTTCTTGGCCCAGAGGGCACTGAAGCACGGAAACTGGGGAAAAGGTAATTCCAGCAGGGGGAGATTGTGACCACCGACTCAATTGAGGGACGAAAGGACTATCCCTCCCACTCCTCTTGAGCATGCGCGGTGAATTAAAATTGCACTGTAGCTTTAAATTTAAGTGAAGAAGATACAGACCAATGAAGAAGAGGATGCTTGGTCAGGTTAATGATTATGTATTAGGCATGGTGTGTTAACTTTCATGTATAAATGTCAAAAATGAACTCCAGTAGGTGTGCACGCTAGGAGGAATTATCCCCCGTATATTCGGTGCTGTAATAAAAGAATGCCTGCTTTCTAAAACTCCAAAATTGAGTCTTGGAGAGTTCTTTTAACTGGCTTTTACAGTATCACTGTGAGCTCAAGAAGACCTCAGACAGATGTGAGCATTCAGAAGATGTTAAGAGCGCTGTGCTCATGGCACTGGTTTCAAAACCATAGCAGAACCATTACAGCTGTTCTGTTACTTTTGTTTGGTTTGGTTTTGGGGTTTTTTTTGGTTTTTTTTGTTTTGTTTTGTTTTTTTCTTTAGAACAGGGGAATACTTGGCAAGTGTTTGGGTTTTGTTTTGAATGTGTTGTGCTCTTAGTTTTTATGCAGTCTTGGAATTAATAATAAGCCGGGTGCTGCTTGTATTTCAAGGCTAATGTATCTAACCCAAGATTCCAGGGAATCTAAAACCATGCTATTACTTTTCTTCAAGCCATTCTCTTTGGCAGTAGCATGAGCTGAAAGGTTGTTGTGGTTTAGCCCCAGTTAGCAACCAAGCACCACACAGCTGCTTGCTCACCCTCCCCCACTGATGGGATGGGGGAGAGAATCTGAAGAGCAAAAGTAAGAAAACTTGTGGGTTGAGATAATAATTGAAATAATAATAAAAAATAAATTAAGAAAATTAATGAAAAGGAAAACAATGAGAGAGAGAGAAACAAAACCCAGGAAAAACAAGTGATGCAACAGCTCACCACCCACAAACCAGCGCCCAGCCAGTCCCTGAGCAGTGATCACTGCCCCCTGGCTAACTCCCCCCAGCTTATATACTGAGCATGATGTCATATGGTATGGAATACCCCTTTGGTCAGCTGGGGTCAGCCGTCCTGGCTGTGCCCCCTCCCAGCTTCTTGTGCACCTGGCAGGGCATGGGAAGCTGAAAAATCCTTGACTGGTGTAAGCACTACTTAGCAACAACTAACACATCAGTGTGTTATCAACATTATTCTCATACTAAATCCAAAACACAGCACTGTACCAGCTACTATGAAGAAAACTAACTCTATCCCAGCCGAAACCAGGACAAAGGTTTATATGAATTAAAGATTTGTGGTGGAGTATGAAGTCAGGCTATTAAAGTTTTCTTACTGCTGGTCAGACCCCCTTGAGCAGTTTGTTAATAAATAAGTGAAAATCCAGCACTATACTGCCTAAATATATTAAATTGCTTCAGTGGTAGGTGCTGCTGGAAGGAATCTAGCATCCTTTCTGGAGTCTGGTTTCTTGATTATTGTATGACCGAGTTGGCAGCAAGCTGTCTTGTGAGGCACAGGACAATAATATCCTTCACAGCTACTTTGCTAAGTAATTGAAATACACTGCTAGTATTGTTTGGGACAGATATGTATTGGATAACCTATTGCTGCCAAGTTGCATGATAAAAAGAACTTTTTGTTTTTTTCCATCATAAAACTTTCCTGCATTGTTCATCAGCAAGCTGAGCCTGAGGAACTCTGTTTCTGGTAAGATTTAAGTTAAGGTGTCAATAGGCATGTCCTGTTGCTCACTAACAAATCTGCTTATTTTGAAGTTTTCCATGCCGTACTAGAAATCTAGGCATTTGCTCAAAATTCATCATACTTTCAGAAAATTCAGATTGCAATGTCAAATTTATTAAAAAGTTACTTTCATAAATCCAGAAAAACTTAACCAAATGATGCCAATAGATATCCTCTTAGATAATCTTAATTTCTAACTTGGGTCTCTGCCACATGATGACCTATCTACAGGAAACGAGCACTTCTTCATCAATCTCAAAATGGCTAAAAGCTCTCTCTTTAGCAAAAACAGGAATCTGGCAGGCCCCAAGTGCAAACCAATCTCTTTGTAGAGAATTATCTGCAGGCCCTCTGATATGCTGGTTCTTCCTCTGCAAAGTTAATGTAGCACCTGGTGTGGTTAGCCTGGTCCTCTGTTTGAATTTCTCTGTTGCCTGAACTCTGCCTGAAAAGTAGATTGGCACATGTTCTCTTATTTTTCAAATTAGTCGTGCCAGCTATGCATAAAAGAGCTAGAGCAAAAGCATTCCATATCTGTTGTTAAGTGGTTTATTTTCCAGACTAAAAACTGAATACTTGCAGCTCGCATGTCATTATATGCTTGTCATTCCTAATTACTTTCTGGCATGTTCTTGGGTGTTTTGTAGACAGGAAAATATATATTTGATTTTTTTTTTTAAATACACAGCTGAAATGCCTCCATAACTAGGCTAAAAAAAAAAAAAAAATTCTGAGTTCTGTGAGGTGGAAAACTATTGTGAGAAATAAATGTGTGGACATATTAACTTGTTCCTTTCTGAAGGAGTAACTTGCTTCATCTCTTATTATCAGTAACTACTTTGTCCTGAAGGAATGAGACTGTTACACTCATTAAGGTGGAAATTAGTCATCAAGCATATTTGGTTATTTTCAGAGCATTTAAGTGTGTTATTTTTCCCTGTGGGTATTCTGTATACTGCGGCATGTTTTATCAAAGGAAAATGTAGTGTTTGCATACCAGATTTTATACACACAAATTCATAAATGCACATGTACACAGAAGCAGATTTATAGTTCTGACCCTTGAGATATGCTACCAGCGAGTTACAATAACTCTCCTGAAGCTGGTGGTAAATAGAAACTGCATCAGTGAAAAACTGAGTTTCTCAGCTGGCATTCCTTTTGCTTCATGGGATTTTGTTCTCTCTTGACTGTCAGTTGACAACTTGACTACTCTGATAATTTGCTGGAGTATAAGAAGCCTATTATTTCTCAAAAGAGCTGCAGTTCCTGAATCTGAAGTTAAATCTTCAGAGTCACCATGCTTAAGAGTGACACAGCTTTGTGGAGTATATGTCAATACACAGTCTGCTTAGGATAGATTCAAACGTGAAATACATCTGAAGGCTGTGGCCAGAAATTAAACACAAATATATTATACGTAAGATTCATTCATTTGGGAGACTCTCTTTTATCTGCCACGGGGGCTGTAATGTATGCTGTGGTGTAGAGTGCCTGAGCTGCTTCCCTGGTTGGGAGCAGTTTCATGCTTGGATCAAGCTGAGCCAAGAGTCTTCCCACTCCAAAAAAGGGGGTTGCGTCCTCTCTCCCACGCGGGTTCCTAGTTCCCACTCTTTGCCGGTGTCAGCGCAAACCATCGTGCAAATATCAGGTGAGGCAATTTGCATTTGAATCAATGAACTCATCTATAACTGAGTAAAAAGACAACAGTAACAAAGACTACTTTCATCCAAATCATTAAGCTGATACAACTTGTCCCACAACTGCCTGGTAGCAGGAGAGGTTGGGAGCCCAAGGCAGCGGGCTGCCTTGTCATCAGGAAGGGCTAGTCAGCTCCTTTTGGCAGCAGTCCACAGCCAGGTTGGGTTTGATCAGGCATGAAGCTGCTTTTCAACAGCCTCACGTACCAGATGCTGCCAGCCTTGTTGCAGGGCTGGGGCTAGAGGCAGCCTTGGGGCAGCTGGAGCCCCATGCACCGGGCAAAGTGGGGCATTGAGATCTGCTCTCAGTCACCTGCAAGGTGGCCCAAGTTCATCATGTGACCCAAAGGCTCATGCATCCAGGGACAAGGGATCTGAGAGTTCTACAGCCAGGGCATTGCGATCAAAGACAAATCTTAGTCAAGCAGGGATGGGTAGGATTTAGCTGTAGCAGCAGATGGGAAATGTGACCTAATGGTGGCTGGTCTGTCTGGGTGATATTGTAAGTTTGTTATTCTTCTATTTTGAAGTTGCTGAAGAGTACTCACATGATGTAATATTAAGTATCTGCATTAAATACCTGAATTATTTGCCTTCTCTAAAGACTCTACTATGATAAACCTAAGACCTTAATTCAGCCACCTCAGTTTAGTGCCTGTTCTTCAATGGTATGTGCAGTATTTCCCTGGTATGCACTGTCTGCTATGATAAACAGGAGCAAAGACTCTTGCCTCAGGTGACAATAACTTATTACTAATACAGTGCCATAGCCATAGTTTGCAATTCAGTCAACTATGCTAAACAAATATGAAGATACGTGCCCTGGAGAACTGGCAGGCTGCGTTCAGGAATGGCAGAATAATTTACAGTGCCGAACAAAACAAATACAGTCGCATGTGGCTGTGCTGTGTGCTGATTACTTGTGCTTTTAATAAGGTTTGGGGGTTTTTTTTTGGCCATATGCCTGCTGAAATCTGACACTCCCTGGTATTAATTGTCTCTTTATGCCTTGCTAAAATAGCTGTAGGGAAATATTTTTCTGAAATCTCAGGTTTTAAGGGAATTTTGAATATAGCTTGATGAGATATGACAGTGAAGGAATCCTTGAATATTTAATTTAGAGTGAAGATAATTAGTCTCTTCTGTGCAATGAAGTATATAAGCTTTTCATTATAAGCTTGCCTCTGACACTGGATGAAATAAAGTAGTAATTTTTCTGGAAAAACAAAGTTTTCAAGAAACCAAGCCAGTTTATAATTTTGGTTTGAATTAGACTAATAGTTTCATCTCTTATGAGTTATATAGTCCCAGCTACTTTTAAATGCTGGACTGGTTAAACACATTTAAAAAAAAAAAAAAAAGAAATTTTCAGTCTGAAGCATGATTTTAATGAGTTAAAAACAGCTAAACAAAAGTAATTTAAAATAAATTCAAATAATAAGTTAAAATATTTTCAAGTATATTCAAATAAATGAAAATACATTTTACTTTGTAAAATGTTATGGATTGACTAAAAATAAAAATTTCAGATCTCTGTTAAAAGTATATATATCAGTACGAATGGAACCAACTGAATTTTTTTCATCACACTAAAGGGATCTGTTATTGAACTGGTTTTTGCTGTTAGGCTAACTACTGTCAGTTTTCTTTTATAGAGAAGCTAGTGTCTTTATGATGTTCATGAAGATATTAAAATGCCTTTAAACAGATACAGTTTTACTAAATGAATATTTACTGATGCCAGGTATTGATTGTGCAAGATAATAATCTCGAATAAGGATTACGATAGACATAACGCTACTGCTAATGATAACGTGGTAGACACTGAGTGGACACACCTCCCTGTCCTTGAAGAGTTTGCAGCGTGGATAGGAAAGCTGTCACCCCTCATGTGGATGGGACAGCAGAGTCCCGGAGCACCACCGAGTGAGCTCCACAGGGTCTGCAGAGGTTCTGCAGCATTGCAGGGTTGATTTGATTTTCTTAATTACCTAGTTGGAAAGTTATTCAAAAAAACCTTCTTCACCACAGTTGGTGCTGTGTTAGCATGGCAGCCACGGAGAACCACCAACCACTGCTTTCTCTGCAACAGCCTCTCCAGGCTGCGAGGCTTTCTGCTTCCCTTCCTCCCTTCTCCTCCCTCCTGCTCCCCCATATGTCTCATGTCTCTTCTCTAAGCCAAATGCCACTCTTTAAACCTTTCTCAGTTGGTCAGGTTTTCTGAACTTCATATCTTTATTGCTCTATTCTGCGCATTCTTTGGTTTGTCAACAACCTTGGAAAGGAGAAGCAGCCCAAAAGGGAATGTGGTGTTCAGTAGCACCTGGGGGCAACTAATTTCCCATCCTGTGTGTGCTGCTCCCATTAATGCATTACAGAATTCCTGGTGCCTTTGAGACGATGACATTGTGTTGTTGGCTCACATTCAGTTTGTGGCTTACTCCAAACTCCTCTTCCATTATAGGGCTGCTTCCCCCCCCCAAACTGCTGGCTAGTGGTAGAATATGATGCTCTGACATTTAATCTTATAACAAAGCAATGAGAAAACTGTCATGAATCATGGGAATTCCCTTGATATAATCACATATACCCCTGTGATTTAGCAGGTATTATTCTTTTTTTGTTTTGTTTTTTGTTTTGTTTAAACATTGCCCAAAATAAATGTGTGTTAGAAGAAGCTTCAGACTGAAAAATGCTTTAGTGAAATACACAAAATCCATCTTTATTTCCAGGTTAGGGATGGGCGTAACAGGTTTTGCTGTGGATCTGGACAGGTCCCACAGCTGCATTAGCGTGACATTGGTGCCCTGCTGCTGGCACTGTCCTATGTCAGAGCAAACGCTCAAAGTCCTGTTTGGTTTCTGGTCAGTAAAGATCCCAGTGCTGCTTTTTTTCATGGATTAAGGTGATAACTCTGGTGGCCAGACTAAGTTTCTGACAGTATAGTTTCCCCTTTGGCCTTAACTGCTACTTATAAAACTTTGCAAATAAAACTCCTAAACTGGCAGGCTAGTTCTCTTCAGCTAGAGGGTAAGCCTTTCTAAGAGCTTTTGCTCTCCCTGAGGTTTATTGCGAAATGAAAATGTTCTCTTTGTCTCTGGCATTAACTCAGGTTTGTAAACTTTGTTAACCAAAGAAATATTGAGTTCATATTCCAAAATACTTGGAATCTAGTTGTTGACTTTTGGGTACACAGGGCCGTTGCTCTCACTCAGCACAGTTTTGCCCTTAAACTTCCGGATGATCCCTGTACACATTTTCTTGTTTATTCCCTTTTCTGTCAGAGGGCTCTTTCCTGGAAAATCGAACGTGAGCACAGTTTCCAAATTGTGCTGAGGGTGATAGTTCTCTTTTGCTGTAAGAGCACTTGGTGGGATGGATTGTGGACATTTTGCACATTACTGATTTTTTAGCACTGCAGATGGGAATATTTGAATTACCAGAGACGATGAATGGATGGGGTGCATACCTAGAGAGGGAGATCGGCAGGTAGGACATGGGTGTGGGGTTCAGCTGGGATTTTCTGCGTGTAGGGCAAGTGGGAAGGGGTGGTAGCTGGGAGGGGTTGCGGCAGGCAATACTTGCCAGTAGTGATCTTCTGACCTTCACCCACTCTCCTTGGCACAACTTGCCCCCCTGTCTTCTAGCCCGTCTCCTTCCCTTGGACATCACAGCTTCTTTCTTCCTCTAAAGTTGACCTTGGCTGCGCGTGTGCCAAAAGGTGAGCTCCCATTGAACAGCCTGCTGCTTTGTCTTGGCTGGATTCCCAATCCAGGTGCTGGATTATTTTATCTTTTAATTGTTATTTTCTTGGTTTTGGAGGAATGGGAAGGATAGAAGGCAGTGCCAGATTATAAGGACTGGTTTACAGAGACTTTGAAGGTGGAGCTGTTCAGTATTGAGGAATAGTATTTTCTTTGTACAACATTAATTGCTTCGCATTCCATTTTCACCGTAACAGCTCAGATATAATTACTCCACACCATGGGCTACTTGGATGAGTACTGTATATTCAAGTGAATGTTTTAACCTGCTAAATGAATCATACAGAAAAAGTTAATGCTATTTATATTTAATTAAACATTTGCAAACTAGGCAGGAGGGAAGAGTGTACACAAAAGCAATGTTACCCTTTATGTTCAAGCTAATCAAGGGAAGCCTGGTGTCTTTTGGAGAGATGAGTATGAGCTTCTGCTACAGTCAGTTGATTGTAATAAAGGGGTTGATTTTTAAAAAGGATGCTGTCCACTTGAATATTGTGAAATCCAGTAATGTTGAAAAAATGCCTCCCTTTTCTGATTAGTCCTGCTTATTTCTTGATAATGTTATCTTCAGAGGGTTTGGGGAGGGGGCTGGAAAGAGATGAATGCATACGGTAAGGTTCATTCTGTCTGTTTTACTCCCTGTATGCCTCCATATCTATTTAGCACCTTCCTAGAGATTTGATCTTACACATGATGCTATAAAATGCCTGAAAGCATTTCATTTTTAAAGAGGTGCAGTATGCCTTTATCTTGCTTTTAATGAAAGTTTGTAGCCTTCCTCATTGCCTACAGAATTTCGCAAATGTGAATCCTAAAGGCTGAGGCCCCAGAAGAAATAAGAAAGCTCATTTTTTTTAAGCACAGTTTTAAGCCAACCTCATGAATGTTGAATGCCTGTGGTAAGCTTGGCAAATCAAGTAATTTCTTAATACAGTCCCATTCGCTGTCTTTGGTGTATAAATGCCTCAGCTACTTAAAACAAAGAGAGTAGAAATAGTATCTTTCTCTACATCTTCTTTCTCAATCTGTGAGTAAACTGATTTACAGATATACACGTTGTTGTCCTGGTTTCGGCTGGGATAGAGTTAATTTTCTTCCTAGTAGCTGGTATAGTACTGTGTTTTGGATTTAGTATGAGAATAATGTTGATAACACACTGATGTTTTAGTTTTTGCTGATCAGTGCTTACACTAAGTCAAGGACTTTTCAGCTTCTCATACTGCCCTGCCAGCGAGGAGGCTGGAGGTGCACAAGAAGCTGGGAGGTGACACAACCAGGAGAGCTGACCCAAACTGGCCAAAGGGATATTCCATACCATATGACGTCATGCTGAACAAAAACTGGGGAGGTTGGCCAGGGAGGTGGGGTCGCTGCTCAGGAACTGGCTGGGCATCGGTCAGCCGGTGGTGAGCAATTGCATTGTGCATCAGTTGTTTTGTATATTCTTTTGTCATTATTATTTTTTTCCCTTCCTTTTCTGTCCTATTAAATTGTCTTTATCTGAACCCATGAGTTTTACCTTTTTTTCTGATTCTCTCCCCCATCCCACTTGGAGGGGGGAAGTGAGCAAACG
Organism: Fregata magnificens; assembly: GCA_013389945.1. Taxonomy (NCBI): domain Eukaryota; kingdom Metazoa; phylum Chordata; class Aves; order Suliformes; family Fregatidae; genus Fregata; species Fregata magnificens. The sequence continues at coordinate 15,299 of WAAD01002625.1, forward strand.
ACTGTGTGGTGTTTAGCTGCCTGCCGGGTTAAACCATGACAGTTGTATATTAGTTGCTCTCCCTATGTGGACACTACTTAGGTCCCAATCCTGCAGTGAGATTTCTCAGCATAAGCCACTGCTAAAATCACTAGTGCAGGATGAGAAGACATGTATCTCTCTGAAAAGGGCTCATTTCATGTCTGGGCAGTGCTGAGGGAGAGCAACAAGGCATGTTTTAGCATGGAAATGCTGGACAGACTGTTTCAAGTGCAGGGAAGGGACAGGAAGTTCTTAGTAAAACTACTGTGTAGGACTGAGTCATACTTGTTTATATATTAAAAAAAATGAGTTTTCTTGTTAAAATAAGCAGCAGTTGTATTTACTTGCTGGAATTTTCTCAGTTAAATTGTTATTTCAGGAGAAAGACTACCCAAAGCTTACCAAAGTACAGAAATTTCAGAGCATTTCAGAGTTTAGCTGCTTTTAAAAGTGAAGAAATCATCTTGCCCTCTCTTCTTTCTATTGTTTCTTTAAGTAACAATTAAACCATCCAACCCTCAAGGTCACTTATCATTGGGAGAGATATGAACACGGGAGCTGGAAAACAGTTTTGCCCTTTGCAATTTATAGGCGCCTTCAGGGTGGTGATAAATGGCCTCTGTTAAAAAGAGAGACAATTATGTTTAATTGATTGTAGTGGAGATTTTTTGCCTTTTTAATTGTAGTACCTAAGATGTTTTCTGCCTTAAAGAGACTGATATATTCATTTGCATGTTTTTTCCATGTCTTAGTGCAAATGCTAACAATGTTCCAGAGCCATCTCCTCTCATGGGGAAGGGGAATGGTGCCGTTTATCTCCTTGTCACCTATGGCTCATATTATTGCACCCAAACCCAAATCCTTCATGTCCTGATTACCCAAAATAGAGGTTTGGGTTCTTAGCGTACAGAACATCAGCATCGGTAGCTAATAGGCTCCCTTTGTGGATTTGAGTTGAATGTAGCTACAGTGATATTTCTGTGTTTATGTAACTTGCATGCTTTGTAGTGATCAAAATATCACAAGAGCAATCTTTTGAAAAGTACAGCTGACAATAAATGTGTTTCTGATGTTTGTATCTACTGGAAGAGGCATTTGGAGAAGGGAGGGGAAGGAGTGATTGAGAAAGAGAAAAATGACTCATCAGAAATATTTGTCCTCTTTTCTTTCCCGCGTTTGGCTATTTCCATCATAAACTGTGGAGTGATCGATGCCTGTCTGAATGGGATGTAAGATGGCTCTCAGAAGGTGAAATATTTTGCAGTTTTTAACCTTCCTTCCTTTGCTACATTTAAAGTTGTCAGTTTTAAACATGCTAAAGGCTGACAAAGTTTAGTAACTGTGAAGGATGTTTGTCTAGTTTACACTAATTCTTCGTTTATGATATCCTGCCTTTTTTTAAGGAAAAAAGAAGAAAAGCGAACAAATAGTGGTTTGTCTCATTTCTGAAATTGTTAACATGAATGTGTATATCCCATACAGGATGATGATGATGAACTCCCTCAAAATATTAGAGTTGCTCTCCATTAAGAAATGTGTGCACTGCACTTAATGAAGCAGCACTTAGCTTTGCTAACATCGCACTGGAGCAATACAGAGGTTCTTTTAACACGAGTGGATTCCCAGAACTCTTGCTTTGTAAATAAAGTCTGTTCCCAGTGAGTCCTAATTGATGATGGCAGTTAATATAATATCTACTGGCTAGGCCTGGCCTTTACTAAAAGTTCTTTGAAACTTATTTATTGATTGCTGCAATCAATTTGGTTGTGA
>WAAD01002626.1:10874-32492 GCA_013389945.1 Fregata magnificens
GGCGGCTGCCTGCCGAAGGACGCTCCGCGCCTGGCCGCCACCTGAGGTGAGCGCCGCGGCCCACGGGACTCGGGCGAGCGGCGCCGGCAGCTGTCGGCAGCAGAGGCGCTGAAAGTCTCCGGTCCTCGCCGTGCTTTTTGCGTGCGGAGGTATATGGGAGTGGGCGGGGGGAGCGGGTCGGGCTTGCTGGATAACGCCTAGAGAAGAGCCTCGTGCGCGTAGCTCTGAGCACCGGTTTCGGGGCCACACAGCAGCCCTTAATTTCGGTATTAGCTTCACGTACTGAATACAACAAACGTCCTAGAGCTCACCTATTTTTTATTCATAGGGAGCCTGTTAGAAATTTTTGTTTCTTTTAAAGAGAACCCATGCCTGTTAGAACAGCAAATATATTCTCTGCCGTATGTGCTGAGGAAAGCTGGTAAGTGCTGTAAAGTTACTGTATGAACTTGTGACTTGATAGGAGCAGCTGTTTCTGTGCCTTTGACACCCAGTACCTTCTTGTGTTTTTATCAACAATTGCATGCCATGTGCAGCCTTTCATAGTGAAGACTGTACTCTGTACTACTATGCTGTGTTCAGAGGTGTACTCTAAGATCTTATTCTGTGAAGGTAAAATGTCTGTATAGAAATAAACGTGTTATTGACTCCCACTCAGATTCCTCAATTCTTTGGGTTTGGGAGCTTCTATGAATTAAATTCAGCAAGTTGTCTAATGAATGGGATTAGATCTTCCAGCAAAAATAAATAATTATGGCTTTTTAACTGTTTGCCTGATGTTTATCTTGTTAATCACTTGTGCAAGCTTATTGTAGGAACTTGAGATGCCACAGGATAGGATGAATGTGTACAGATTGTGTAGTTCAGGAGGTAGTATTTGAAACCTTCAATTTCACAGTTAATTCTTTTCATTGGCAATAAACTGAAAAAGTAGGGAAAACCCCCAGGAATTTAAAAAAAAAAAAAAAAGTGTTTAGGTCAAAGCAGGGCAAATATTTCAAAACTGTGCTGGTGTAGTGTCAATCTACAGTCTTTACATGAGCCAAATGGAAAGAAGGCTAACATATCCTTCAATACAATTTTTCAGACATCTCTCTCTATCCTCTTTAAAAAAAACCTATAGTTACCTGCCTTGTGTTTAAATAGTTCAGGACAAAGGTATGAATAAGTTCTGTCAGTAACTAGCTTATCACTCCGCTTATATGCTTTGGTTTCTTCCCTTTGTCAGTATAATCCATGAATAAACTGTAAGACAGTCTTTATTTGCTATAATAGGTTTAAAACTTAAACTAACCCTTACGTTATTGGATTCAGTATTTGAAAGTGTTAACCTACAACAAGAAAGATGCTAATGTTCGTAATGAATGCTAACATTCACTAGCTCCATACAATTCACTTCTAAGTCTGATGTGGGACAAGTGATAGTTCAAAGTGCATGCAAATGCTTAGTGCTAATGTAATGAATATTTTAAAATGTGTTTGGTCACTTCAGTCTATGTGTTAACATGCCATTTGGAATACTGATGTACCAGTAATAAAGATGTGATGCTTACCTTGTTTTCTGAACAGAACTAATACAGTATTTTGATGTATCACAGGTAAATTTTTGCATAACCTTATGGAGAAAAAGGACTTTGAAGCATGGCTTGATAACATTTCTATTACATTTCTTTCTCTGACGGACTTGCAGAAAAATGAAACTCTGGATCACCTGATTAGCTTGAGTGGAGCAGTCCAGCTCAGGCACCTCTCCAATAATCTAGAGATTCTCCTCAAGAGGGACTTCCTCAAACTTCTTCCATTGGAACTTAGTTTTTATCTGTTAAAATGGCTGGATCCTCAGACCTTACTCACATGTTGCCTCGTCTCTAAGCAGTGGAACAAGGTTATAAGTGCCTGTACAGAGGTGTGGCAGACTGCATGTAAGAATTTGGGTTGGCAAATAGATGACTCTGTTCAGGATCCTCTACATTGGAAGAAGGTTTACCTAAAGGCTATTTTAAGGATGAAGCAACTGAAGGACCACGAAGCCTTTGAGACATCATCTTTAATTGGACACAGTGCCAGAGTATATGCACTTTACTATAAAGATGGACTTCTGTGTACAGGTAGGAAGGACAGAAAACTTGGAGTCTTACAATTCTTTGTTCCCGCCCGCCCCGCCCCCCATTATGATTAACGACATTTTGCTTTTCCTTTACCAGACAGCTTATTTTCATAGTGCTAATGCAGGTTTAAGATGATTCAAAATTACTTTTTTTTTTTTTCAATTTCTGAAACACTTGGCACACTAATAAACTCATTAGTCACTTTAATAGGAAAACAAGGAGACCATATTTCTTTGTCGGTTAAAAAAAAAGTAACAGCAGGTATCATGCTTCAGATTAGTAAGCCCATTTGAGAAGTACAGATATGTTAGTTATCCTCTTAGAGGATAACTTCCAGTTAAAGGGAACTTGTTTGGGCTATGTGATCACTGCAGTCTCCCAAGGCATGGCAGGAAAAGTCTGTCTTCTTCCTTGAAGCAAGACAATTTCTCTGATACAGTCTGTAAGCACTTTCAGTTCTTAATATAACAAGTGCTTGTGCGAAGACCTGTAAACTAGATTTAACCGTGCTACTAGTCTGACTTGCACATTGCAATGATAACTTCAGCTTCCTCCCTGAAGACTTCAAGATTTCAGTTTGAACTTAAAAATACAGCCAGAACAAATATGAAACCTCAAGTATGAAAGAATAGTAACAAAGTTACAATGAACTGCTGTCAGAGCATATTCCAAGGATTTGCCAATCACTTGAGGTGACAATGCTATAGAATAAGTTGGGAATACTGGCCAAGTACTCCCACATTTGTTGGTACATTAACATGAGTACTAGAAACCAACAACTAGACTCTAGCCAGTCTGTCACCACCCTACTCAGCAGGTAATGTAAATACACAGGAAGCAGCATTGTCAAAAGTTTCTGAAAAGTGGCACACTTTTGTGATGGAACCACCAGGAGAAACAACAGGTGTAAGGGTGTGGGGTTTTATTCTGCTCTCCAAAGCCAGCAGTCTGGACTTAGAGTTATGAGGTTTAAAAAAAAAAAAAAAAAAAAAAACCCAACAACTTTGGGGAGAGAAAGAAAACTGGTAGGTGATGGGGCTTGGTATTCATCTGCTGTCTTTCGAGATTTGGTGGACTCTTTTCCTACCTGAAACAAACTAAAGCTTGCGGTATAGTCAGTGGCTCTGGAAACCTGAGAGTGATGTATCATGTAAAACTTCCATGCGTCTGTTTCAGTAGACTCTGTCAATCAGAGGCAGCGCTGGAATCTATGGAAGGTACTAAAAGGGTATGAGGAAACTGGAAGGCAAGACATCTAGTAGCTTAATTAGCAAGAAAACGAGGCTTTGCTGTAGTGCTGAGGCTTAAAACTAGGGATTATTCCCCGTTCAAGCAGCTTGAAAGTACTATTTAATGAGAAGTTGTTCAACAAGGGGAAATGCAAAGCCCTGCACCTGAGGAGGAACAACTCCATGGCACCAGTATAGGCTGGGGGCCACCCAGCTGGAAAGCAGCTTGGCAGAAAAGGACCTGGGCATCCTGGTGGACACCAAGTTGAACATGAGCCATCAATGTGCCCTTGCTGCAAAGAAGGCTCACGGTATCCTGGGCTGCCAGTAGGTTGACGCAGGTGCTCCTTCCCCTCCACTCAGCACTGGTGAGGCCACACCTGGACTACTGTGCTGGGCTCCTTAGTACAAGAGAGACATGGATGCACTGGAGAGTCCAATGAAGGGCCGTGAAGATGATGAAGGGACTGGAGCATCTCTCATATGAAGAAAGGCTGAGAGAGCTGGGACTTTTTATCCTAAAGAAGAGACAGCTCAGGGAGGATCTTATCAATGTACCTAAATACTTGAAGACAGGGTGCAAAGAAGATGGAGCCAGGCTCTTTTCAGTGGTGCCCAGTGACGACACAAGAGGCAGTGGACACAAGCTGAAACACGGGAGATTCCCTCTGAAACACTTTTTTACTGTGAGAGTGATTGAGCCCAGATTGCCCAGGGAGATTGTGGAGCATCCATCCTTGGACATATTCAGAAGCCATCTGGTCATGGTCCTGGGCAACCGGCTCTAGGTGGCCCTGCTTGAATACGGGGGTTGGAAGAGTTGACTTCCAGAGGTCCCTTCCAACCATAACCATTCTGTAATTCCATGAAAATACTATATTTAAGACAAACATGGAAGATGAGTATAGGTTTGGAAATATTATTTACTCTTTGCTTCCAACTACCCTGTTCTTTTATATTCTAGGATCAGATGACTTGTCTGCAAAACTGTGGGATGTGAGCACAGGTCAGTGCATATATGGTATCCAGACGCACACTTGTGCTGCAGTGAAGTTTGATGAACAAAAGCTTGTAACAGGATCTTTTGATAACACAGTAGCCTGTTGGGAATGGAGCTCTGGGGCAAAGACACAGCATTTTAGAGGACATACTGGTGCAGGTATGTTGAACTTTTAAATTTGTAATTTCACCAGTCAAGTAACATACATCATCATCAAATAAATTATAATTTAAGTTAGCTCTTTACACGATAGCCTTTTTTTTTTTTAGGCTCTGTCTCAAGTTGCCTTTTGGGGTGGGGGGAAGCTGCCAGAACGGATCTAGATCTGTCTGCCCTTGAATAATGCCAAAGCTTAGCCATGTAGTGTTTTGCAGTTGCATGGAAATAATACTAAATGCCATGGTTATTCAGTATTTTTGAGTCTACCAAAAAGATGCAAACCCTAGGTAGCAAGGAGCACATAGCAATAGGGGTTCTTTATATCCCCAGACTGCAGATGGGCTTACAGCAAAGAACACAATAGGACCTGGGAATCTGTATTTGCATTTCCCTCATAATTAACTTCTCTGTCCTCTACTCCAAAGTATCCTCAACTCAGCTGTAGGTCTGTTCCCCTGTGAGTAATGAGATGTATCAAACGTACTAATCCTGCTAGAATTGACTTACTAGAACTCTTAAAATAGGAACTAGCTTAAGTTACGCTTTGCCATAATCAAACCATAAAGGAACCACTGATGTACATGCTCTTAATTTGGACAAAAATCAGTAATTTTGCAATGTAAGCTTAGGAATCCAGAGCAACAATTCATGTATACAGTTGGAGAACAACAGTTAAAGCCATAGTAGCATATGAATTTAGAGGCTATATGACCTAGTTAGCGTCTCGCTTACAGAAAAAAGCGTGCATAGAGACTGGTATTCCTTATCTAGTACCCTCTTTGCTTGTAGTTTTTAGTGTGGATTACAATGATGAACTTGATATTCTGGTCAGTGGCTCCGCAGACTTCACTGTGAAAGTATGGGCCTTATCAACAGGAACGTGCCTGAATACCCTTACTGGACACACAGAATGGGTCACTAAGGTGGGAATATTGATTTTTAATTAATCTTGCAAAACACTTACTTGCAATAAGTTTGTAACATGTTCTAAATTTCTATTTCCTAATCCTAACCCTGCACCTAGGTGTAGAATCTGAAGAACATCAGGAAATAGCAAAATAACATTTCAGCAGAAAAAATACTTAAAGAAGCTATAATTAAACCTTTCAGACTATTGAAGATATTTCTATTCCAAAGCAGATGGAATAATATTAGGAATCAGTGTTTGATTCAAAGACTGAATAAAAACAATGGTTCTGAAAGAAAGCTACTTTAAAAATTATGTAGAAAAACTAATGATCTTGATAACCAAAATCTGAGCATGAAATGTGTTCTGAAGCCAAGAAACAGTATTTCTCTTCTGAGTATTTCAGAACTTGGAAGGTGAGGGCGTGATTCTACAGGCGAAGTACATGTCTTCACTTATTAATACAGTAAGTTGTCACTAGTAGGAACAAGAAAAGTGTAAACTGTAGTTTCCCTGCAGTTGCAAAAAGTATTTGTATTGCCTTTATGCAAGAGCACATTATGCAGGTTGTCAGTGAAGTGAAAAATGCAAATGAAAGTTTGGTTATTTAACACCATCAACATAAATCATTACATCCTTCAATTACAGGTAGTTTTGCAGAAGTGCAAAGTCAAATCTCTTATGCATAGTCCTGGGGATTATATTCTTCTAAGTGCAGATAAGTATGAAATCAAGGTATGTACCATCTATCATACATATATTGTTTCGGTACCCAGGGAAATAAAATGCTTGAGTGCTTCGCTGAAGTTTACAAATAATATAAGGCTTTATTTTCTCCCATATTGCCTGCTTGTAAAGTTGCGTACAAGACATGCAACTCTTTGAAAGCTAATTTTTCAATACTTTCCTTCATGTTTAGATTTAAATGATAGCTCTACATGAATGGTAATGCAAAAAATAAGTGCTTTCAGTGCATGCCTAATGTTCTAACTTGACAGTGAAGCACTTAAGTGCAAGTACTGTTACTGTTGGGGACTTTTGGGTTGGATAGTGCTGTAAATAGTTTGTGGCTATTGAGCTGCTTCATACCCGAAATGTTACATTTCTGTCCAATTGGATGGTTGATTTTTTTGCTATTCTTTGAAGCACACATTTTCACTGGGATTTTTTAGGCTAGAAACAACACATACTGCAACAGTACTGTAAGACAAGTGACTTACAGAATTGATGTTCCTACCTAAATGAGATAAGTATTTCTGAAAAAACATGCACACATTTACCCAATGCTTAAAGAGAGACTGTGAGGCTTGCTCTATTCATGTAACTGTTTATAATGTGAATGTTTTATGGTCTTAAACTGTGTTTTAATTGTAGATTTGGCCTATTGGAAGGGAAATAAACTGCAAGTGCTTAAAAACACTGTCTGTTTCTGAAGATCGCAGCATCTCCCTACAGCCCAGACTGCACTTTGATGGTAAATACATAGTGTGCAGTTCAGCACTAGGATTATACCAGTGGGACTTTGCCAGCTATGATATTCTCAGGTAAATCTTTCCGTTTAAGACTTAGTCTTCTTTAAATAAATAAGAACAACAACATATTCGTTTTAATAACTTTAGATGTAGGCCAAAAGAATCTTGATAAAGATTCTGTAAACATCTTACTTTACACATATTGCCATGTTTAATTCTAATTTGTCATCTGTTAATACAAATCATTTGATTGCTGTTTTGGTTTCTGGCCACAGGCTAGTCCTCTTTCATATTTTCATTCCATAAGCTGAAGAGTTTCGATATAGACTTAAGTCAGACTGCAGTGCTGTAGCTGTGAATGTGAAACTGTAGTGACTAGAAGTTAATGTTGCCATGGAGACTGCTCTACAGAGAAGCAGGCAGCCATTTCTGGGGGGTCCTTTGATGAGACAAGAAATTAAAAAGACTCTTTTTCCTTATAGCACTACTGATCTGTCATTCTCAATAATGCTGTGGAATGATAGTGAAATCTATCAGTCTGCAGTAAGGGATCAAACAGGATCGCATTTTGTTTCCATAAAAAGAACGAGGCTCTATCTGTTAGAAATGGTGGTATCAAAGATTGTAACTTACTAAAGAAAAAAATTGCATTTTAGAACTGTTAGCAGACTCTTAATTGAAATGGCCTGAGTATTTGTAGAGTATATACCATAGGAAGATCTACTCCAAAAGAAGTGCTTCTTATCGTAAGAATAACTGAGTAATTTCACCTCTTAGTCTACCCTCCCATCTTTCAAGAGAGAAAGATGTTCTCTTACTGCTGAGAACAGATTTTCATCTCCATACATTTCTATGCTTCAGTTCTGTGCTTTATGCAATGCTATGATCAAATGCTCAGTCAGTTGTGGAAAACTTACTCTCTTCAATTTCTGTTCCAAGTTTTATTTATTAAGGCAAAAATATCCTAAAGGTGTAGCAGAACTAACAAATACTTTTATTTCTCCCCAAGATGAAAACACTTAACTTATGCTAAGCATCAGTGAAACAGCATTCTGTTAAGGACCAATCTTGAATGATTTATTTTCTTATCACAAGAAGGCATTTCTGTGTTTTATTTCCAGCTTTTAAAACAGTGGTCAAAAGAATAATAAGAGGTGTTACCTCTTAATTTAAGGATATTGAGGTATGAAATCCCTATGGAAATTTACTCTAAAACACAAGTACATTTGCTCTTTTGTGTGTATCTGGAAACAAGCCTTTTTTTTCCTTGTGCTATGCAAAATCCCTTTCAAGCCCTAACCTTTACTTATGTTCAGAAGGGTCTGCCCTGAATGCACAAAGCCAGAACTGAAACCACAGGCCTGACTGAAGCTAAGTGTTCAGTTGCTTAATTTGAAAAATTTGCATCCAGTTCTTTCTAAATCCTTTCAGAATGATGAGTTTAGACACTTATTTTCTATAGACACATAAGGATTTGTTTTAGTAATGCAGGTTCATGACTACACAGTGACAGTTTCTAACAATGTTGTCTTGTCTCCTAGGGTTATCAAACCTCCTGACTTCTCAAATGTGTCCTTGTTGGGCTTTGGAGAGATATTTGCTCTACTGTTTGATAACAGATACCTGTATATAATGGACTTGAGGACAGAAAAACTGATAAGCCGCTGGCCTCTACCCGAGTATAGAAAGTCAAAGAGAGGTTCAAGCTTTTTGGCTGGTGAAATATCTTGGTTAAACGGACTAAATGGCCAAAATGATATGGGCTTGGTTTTTGCCACCAGTATGCCAGACCATAGTATCCATTTGGTGTTATGGAAAGAACATGGCTGAAAAGCTCACATATGCAGAATCTTCAGGAATATATGGACTATCAATCAGCAGTGTGTCCATAAAATGAGACTTTGCATGAACCAAAGTTGCACACCTAATGGTATCATCATGCAATGCACAATCATTTACTTTTATTTGGGCATTTGGGAATGGGTTGTTTTGGACATAATGCAATACAGCATGCTAACAGTATCCACCACAAAATTTTGTCTGTACTCATGTTTAAGCATACGTATTTGGGCGCTGAAGCATAGGTTGTAACATTTAAGCCATTCAAATCAACCATCAAGTCTGAAATGAGGTAGTGCTTGACCTGACTTCTGACCTATTTTTTGTTGTTGAAACAGATGGTGAAGCTACTATTTTAGAACCATAGGCTTCTGTACATGTAACAGCAAATACTGGTTACAGTGCATGGCTGCTTAACTCAAATGAGAAGATAGCAAACCCTTTCTCTCTCCAGTATCATTCTCTTCAAAATGTTTTTTCCTTATGATAGCTTTAAATACTTAGCCCTTGAAACAGAGGAATCAAGTGAGTCCTTTAATTAGGAACAGATGCTAACAATAATAATTTAAGTTCGGAAACATGTCAATATGAACTCTCCTCAGCAAGAATGACCTAACTTTTCATCTATCTGATAGAGCTTGCCATTGCAATTAACCTTAGAGAACCTCTGACAGTATGCATCATATTTGCTGATGGTAACTCAGAATGGCTTGATCAGTATTTTATAGTCCATATTTCCTATAGTTTGTGTGAGAACATAACTTAGTTCACAGGTAGGTAGAAATATAATGAATGGAAAGATGATGTTCAATCTCTACAGCAGGAGTCACTCTCTTACATTAAATGATGTCTAGCAGCCATTCACTTTTTCCAAAGTTGCAGTTAATATAATCATGCACTTAAAGTAGTTGCTACATCTAGATTTGGAAAGCAGGGGCAAATACCAGTGAGAATACCACACCTCTGGAGAAAAAAAAAAAAAAAAAAAAAATTAAAAGTCTGAAGAAAAGCATAGTAGAAAAAGGTCTTTTGCTTTGATCATCGTAGGAGACCTGATGTACACGAGTTAACTATCGAGTAGCAAGTACCTATCCACATACTTTTGTGGTATTTGACATGTACTTAAAAGCTGTATCTATGACGTCACATGCTTTAGAAATGCTTTAGGTTGGTTTCCCCGCCTCCCCTACAATAAAATCTCCCCTTAATGTCTATTTTTTTTTTTTATACACAACTTGAAAACATGAGTTTTCATGAAGATTGGCTCATGTCCTTGAAAAGATAAAATTGCCTAGCATTACTATTGTTAGTATGATTTTTTTTCTTCCCACTATCCAAGGAGACCTAGTTTCATACTTAATACTGAACGAAGGCCAAGATTCCCAAATGTATGCAGAATGAATTACACCAATGGAAGGGTAGTTTTTGTACGCAAGCATCAGTATTTGAGTAATGTGGTAGGAATTGCATGAAGTCACAGTGGAGCAGTATCTCTTGAATACAAGGCTAGAGTCTTAAGGACTCTGTTTTCCACCTTTATTCACACAAACTTACTTTGAAACTGTCTTTGTAGTCAAGGATTTTATCAATTGGAAGCTATTTCACAGCTCTCGATTCAAACCATGCTGACTGGGGCACAGATGATGATCTCTTAGAGCTTTTGTTGTCTCACTCAAAAGTGAAGAAAACTTACATGAGACAGAAAGCTTTCAATAACTTGTCTTGAAACCCAGTTTTCATCATTCTTAATGTGGGAGTAACTATACTGTGTATGATATGTGCAGTAACTCGGCTTACTCTAAAGGAGCCACGTGATGATGGACCACCTGTAAAACATTGCATTAGCTTTGAAAGATTACTTCACAGGAGTTCAGACATGAACACGCCAGAAATGTCCTTGTACCCAAATCAGTGAAATATGGAGTGAATATTTGGACTGCAAGATGAGTGGAAAATGGGCTGGCCTGCCAAGCTCAGAGAGTGGTCATCAGTGATACAAAATCTAACTGGTAACCAGTTAACAGAAGTGTTCTTCAGGGGCTAGAATTGGTTAACTACTTTATTAGTGACCTTTATGATGCAGAGTCCACTCTCAGCAAGTTTCCAACAATGCTAATTTGGATGGGAGGGGGAAACCATGGGAAGGGGAAGCAGTCAATATGCAAGAGAACAGGGAATGCTATTCTGAGGGTCCTCAACAAACTGGACAAGTGGGCTGACAGAAATCTCGTTAAGTTTAACCAAAGCAAATGCACCGCACCTGAGACACAATAACCCCACACAACAGGCAGGTTGGAGCCAACTAGATGCAAAGCAGCTTTACAGGAAAGGACCTGGCAATACTGTTGCACAGCAAATTGAAGAGGATTCAGTAATGTGCCCTTGTGACAAAGAAGGCCAACTCTATACTGAGCTGTACTAGTAAGTACACAGCTAGGAGTTCAAGGGAAGGGATTCTTCACCTCTGTTCTGCGCTCAAGGCCACATCCGAGTCCAATGTTGAGTTTCCCCAGTACAAAACAGACTGACACACTGGAACAAGTCCCATGAGAGGCCACAGAGATGCACAGGGAGGCGGAGCACATGTCTGAGAAACTGTGAGAGCAGGGTTCAGCCTTCCAGAGAGAATGCCGGGGAAGGAAAGGTGGCAGTGGGCATGGGTGGGGAGGCACTGCTACTGCCTCCAGCTACCTAATAAGAAGGTATAAAGAAGATAAAAAGTCAGACTCGTCTCAGCATCATGCAGCAGGACACGGGCCAATGGTTACAAACTGCAACGAGAAATTCCAACTAGCTCTTCTCCACTGTGAGGGTAGTTTAAGACTGGAACAGGTTGCCCAGAGAGATTGTGTGTCCAGCATACCTCGACAAAGTCCTGAGCAAACCATGCTTCCTTACCCTGCTTTGAGCAGGGAGTTGGATTTCCAGATGCCCCTTCTAAGCTACATGAGTCTAAAATTCTAAATAGACCTCTTGCCAAGCAAGATAGTACCATTGCAGCAGGTACCTTTGATGTTAATACAGCTGCCGGAGTTTGTTGATACAGACTTTAGGAGATGCTGCTGCCACTGTGAAGCAAATACTATGGTTTGTTAAGAGCTGTGAAGTGGTAGTTTGAAATGGATTCTGCCACAAGTATTTCACAAGTTGCAGAGAATTTTAAACAAATTAAGAACTCTAGATTCTCCTTTTCTGCATTGTCCCAGAGTATGCAAGCAGAAAAGCATGATGAGAAGCATCCAATACACACTATACTGCTCTTCTACCTTTTTAGTTTTATAAATGAAGTTTTAGCCTGTTACATACCAACTGATGATTATTATAAACACAATTAGCAAACAGTTATTTACAGACTGTCTCTTGAAGACTTCCGAGTAAAAGTTCCACCTGGACATTTGCTAGCTAATGATACTAATCCACTAATGACACAGCTCCTTAAGGGCATAGCTACGTGCCACCACAAAACAGATGAAGGAATGAAAACGTGACACTGGTGTAGAAATTTAAAAAAAGCATACCTGCTGTCACACACACACTTCTCTGTCACACACCGAAGTGTCAGACTATCACTGCCCCCAGATGTCCCTTGACAGGAAGGTTCGAATACATTGCCACATCACTACAATGGACACAGCTTTGGGGGCTTAGCAAACAGAAAAAATATGACTGAAATTGTGAAACTACAGTGAGCAAATGTTTTTTGCTTGCTTTACTTTCCATCTGACCCTTCAGCAGAAGTTAATAACTACTTGGCACTATTTCTAGACAGAGGTTGGAAAAGATGCAGCTTCTGTACCCTTACACCTACATAAGGAAGCAACATAATTCAACTTACTCATCACCTAAAGGACTAAAATCCACCTGATGTCTCATTTTCGTGAATAAAGAAAGTTTGTTATGAGGCTTCAAGGTCCCAGAAAAAAATAAATTATTATGTATCATAAGTAGTTGTTCATCCATCCATCTCTCCACCTGGAAATAGCTGCCTTTTCAGTTCACAATAGTCTCTTGAACATCAGTCTGTATCCCTTGCCTCTGTTTTAAAGCTTTCCAACACAACTCAGCACTTACCGCTTAAGTAATTCAGAACAGCTGTGGGTAACAAAAGAGGGATCACCCTTCTTCTTAAACTTGCATGTCTCAAAAACCCAGCTGAACAGTCATTTGGATCAGCAAAACTCTTAACAGCTATGTTTGGTGTTACAATACATCACTGCTTTAACAAACATTATTTCCAAGAATATAAGGGGTTCATTTTTTTACAATTGAAACTGGTAGATTTTGCTCAATTTTTTTCACAATGTGTTTGTTTACCTTTTACTCAACTTGGTACATACAAATTTTGTACCCAAACAGTGACATACAAAAACTGCAAGAATTAAGCAACATTACCTTTAATAGTAATGACTGTACTTGTATTTTTTTGTACATACGTTGAAAACTGTCTATAGCCTTTTGCATTATTTGAATCAGTTGAAAAATACTGATTTTTTTTTTTTTAATTGAAAACAAACTCATTTTACATTTTCCAGAAGAAGTAACACCATCTGCATTGATCCTTGGTATCATTATATGACTCATGGCTCTGCTACAAATTCCCATTTCCCTTAAGAATACCTCTAACAAGTGACAGTTCCAGTGCTACAGCTAGTGTGTTTTCATATCCTGCCTCTGTGATTATAATGAGTTACAGTGTTAACGCCAATGCAGCTTTTCATCTGGGAGAAGCCATCTTTTAACAGGCACCACTAAGCAGAGCTCTATTTTTTTATCCACTAAGTACTTCAGAGATACAAATAACCACAAATCAATTCATTCCTTTTCAGGTAGTTTACAGGTTCATTGTACTAGCTAAAACATAAATGGAGATGGGAAAAGAGAGAAAGCTGGAAATTGGTACACTAACTTTCTAATTTCTGCATGGTGACTTCTAGGTCCTTGAATAATGCCCTTTCATAGTTATCGGCATGTAAAAGAGCTATCTTCTCACTATGCCTCAGCTCTCACATCTTACAAAGCTGCAGTAGAGACTTTACCTGAGGAACCCAATTCTTAAGCAGCACTTGATCACTGTGGACTCTCACAAGGTACATGTCTCAGTTCACAAATCAAATGCATTTACCTTTGTACGTAAAAGGGCTGATCTCCTAAATCTCTATAAGATGTAAACTTCATGTGGAAGTGATTCTAATATGATTTTTAAATGATATCCTCTTCCTCCCCACGATATGGGTAGCTCTCCACTTCCCTCCATATAACCAAGGTTTCACTTTTGAGCTTACAGTATGGTTTGATATAGCACCTTGTTAACATTCATGATTAATGATGAGTTATATCTCCACAGTGTTGTATCCCTGATGAGGGATTCTCTGGGAAGGTTTCCCTGAAGGGGCACCCGACAATGATAAATGAGGGCAACATCCATGGGAACATTCACACTGTTCCCATAAGCACGTAGGACAGAGTGGACTGAAGTCTGAATCACCTTTCGTGGATCAATTATCATTTTCCTGGGATTGATTACATCTTTCCTGTCAGGCTCTCTGTGAACGTGCTCTAATATGTTAACACCCGGCAGAGTATTCCAGGACGAAATGTTGAACACGTGAGTAGATACAGTTTTTGGGAAGATATGGTTCTCAAAGAGGAAAACGCCAGTCCCTGGGTTTTGCTCCTGAAGACTGCTCATCATTGTTTTCCAGTCTGGGTGCTTAAGGGGAAGAATTATTTCATCTGCATCATTAAGAACCACAAACCTGCTCCTCTGCATGTTACGGTATACACAGTCATTTAGAGCTGTGATTTGTCCATAGTAGCCAATGTCTTTTGCATCCATAGAAAAGTGCCATTTAGAAGAAACCTTGAGGTATGAGTTTATTGGCCAGGGAATTATCTCTACAGTTCCTTCTTCCATATAAAACTTCAAGACCTTCTCCATCAGATGGCTGCAGTTGTTCTTATAGATCACCACTTTCTGCACCCCAAGAATCTTGTACATTTCCATACTCTGTATAAACTGCAAGACGTTGTTGTAATTTCCAAACATGGCAGAGATGCATACAGTGAAGTCAACAGAGAAGGTCTCAGCCTTGCGGTTTTTAATTTCAAACCTTGGCAGCTCATCAATATTTCCGTGTGGAGACTGATGAATTGATACATGTGTTGGATCGCAGCTTTCGGGTTCCAAACAAACTATATCTGTTGCACCGTACGGGAATCCAAATCTATCTGAGTGAACATCAATTTTTGCTTTGGATACGTATATCTTTCCATCAGGCTGACAGCAGAACCAGCAGTATAGTTGTTTTACATCTTCATGGTGAACAATCCCAATCACACGAGTGACTTTGCTTTCTCTGTCATCGAAGTATGGGGATATAATAAAAGTTCTGTTATCTTTTAATGCTGTTATTGTGCTATTGGTAATCTTCCCTCTACATCTGCTACCTTCTTGAATTATTTTTGGCACGTGAGAAAGTCTCTGTAACCTAAGATAAGAAAGTGTGACCATTGAAGTTAGAGTAATAATGCACACAGCAGCAGCAAAGTAAGATTTTTTCCCACCACACAACATTTTGAATGTATCTAAATGTGGATGCAAATTTCTTTGTCCTTGCACTTTATGCTGCCGCATCTGCAGGAAAGAAAACATGTAGTATGAGATAATATTGACTCATGTTCATTGCTCAAGAATTTCACAAACAAGATGGGGGCCAAATCCCTATCACTGTGCACCAACTTAATCAGAGACCCAGCTACTGTGCTTTTATGAAAAATCAATCACAGAACACACCTTTAATGGGATGGATGATAGTGTATGTGACACTGAATGCCTCTGTATGTCAGATGTGTGGAACAATTTCTGTACATGGAGGGTTCTGTGAGAGAATAAGATAGAGGTCTATATACAGGAGAACAAGGAGCCATTATTCATTATTTTCTATAATCCAAATTTTAGAACATGCAATTAAATAATTAGGCAGTAATTTTCAAAGCAAAATAAAAGCTTTTTTTGTTTTCTTCTACACAGTGTATATGTAAATTATACACACAAAAAACCCCTCAGCTGGACTTCTCACAGACAAGTTAGGGGCAGATATATAAATTAAATGTATACAGAATTAATCAAGTTCATAAAAACCATGGCTATTGGGGATTGCACATGATGGTCCAGATACAATCTCTAATGTATAAATTCCCTAACTTGCAGTTCACGACAGATGAGACAATACATATAGAGGAAGGTCGATCCATACGATTCAGCAGAAGACAGGTAAAATCTGTGGGGGTATAAAACTTATTCTCAGTTATCAGCTCTACCCTACTTAGCCCTGTACAAGGCAGGGCTTGCAGGGAAGGTCGCCTCATATTATGCTTGCTAGAGATCTGGGCCTCCTCACACTGCATTAACGCTGGCTCAGCTCCTGGCATGGTTTGGGGGTCAGGTCTTAAGCTCTTGCTGCTGCAGGAACAGATAGGCATTCCTGAGTACCTGGACAGCCAAAGACTTTAGCAGCACTCATGTGCTAGCAAGTGTTAATGCCTGACAGGGAGCTCACAGCACTCTCATGCAGTAACTTCTGCAAGTGGAGCTCAAATTAAAGTTTCCTCTACAAATTCATCTTCAGGCATCCAGATATGAGCCATAAACAGTAAGGTGACAGCAAGTGTCTTCAAAGGCCTGCTTGTATCACAGAGATTCTTGGAATAAGAGTGCCCCAGATTAATCAAATTCATGTTAGATCAGAAAACTGGACTGGTAGAAGCGAGCATCCCTGACTGCCAGCAAGAAGCATGGGGTAAAATGCCAAGATGGAATAAACTGATTCTATTGCACAAGATGAAGAAAATGTTTCTAGTAGGCACGTCCTTGCTGCATAAAGCCAGGTGCTGAGAAAAAAGATCATACCATTAAAAGACCCAGATTCCTAGGTATATATTTTGTAGCTAAAACAGGCAGCAATGTCATAGGTGTAGCAGTTATTGGAAGATTCTCCCATTTCTTGTCCTTTCATTTACTTCTCAAGACTCTTAAAATCACTTGCTTAAGTACTAAGTAATCTAAGTATCTTCAGAGAGTATGCACATGCTAAATATCTAACAATATTTTTCCCAAAGCATATTGCTCAGTCTAATCTAAAATAATAATTAAACCTAGTATTTCATACTTTTTTTCGCATTTCACACATTGTGTAAAGCTATTTTGAGAGCCTCTTTCTCAATACTGGTTTGTGATAGGACAGAAAACTAGCATCTTCAAAGAAAAGTAAGAAAGATACATAACTAGAAAGAAGCTAAATCCATACTGTTGATCCAAATATCATACTCAGCAGCTTCCTAACTTTGGAAGTGCCTAAATTCATTGGCAACTTCACTGCTTGGCTTGAAAATTTCCCCTACGGTCTGGTTTTCTGCTTAACACAGTATTGTTCAACCAGTAAAATCTAGCTTCTATGGTCACAACATACCCCTTAAAATGCCCCATGTGCCAAGGGCACCAGAAATCTCACTACATCATACTAGGCACAAAGCAGAACAGCAGCAGCAGACAGCACTGACTCTTCTGTCTCTGAAACGGAGAGGTCCCCCCAGAAGTCCTTACAATGTAGAGCAGAACTGCAAATACATGCTAAGAGCCTGCTACTGTCATACAACTTTCTGCTGGAGATTTGCGACTGAGAACCAACTCAAATTTTGTAAGGCTTTTTATTAGACGTTCTAAAGTCAGACAAAAAGTTTCCCCTGAGCATTCTTGTTCCCAGGTTGTTACATATTTTAGCGTTCTTACAACATAGACTAGGTCACATTTAACATTTTTTCCTCGGTCTTATCTATTTATGACTTAAAATATTGTTCAGTCTTATAGAATAAATAGGTTTTACTAAAGAAATATCAAAACATGTCAGCATTAAATATACAATAATTTATTCCCTGTTATTTCTTCTGCTTTTGCTTGCTATAAATAATGAACAATAAAAACCCACATCTTTTCAACTGTGTTTTGAACAGTGAACATCGGAAAGGAAAAAGTACCTTTTAAAGCAGATAGCTGAGTGAAGTTCTGTTCGATCCTCCATTTACTTTTTGCTAAGGTATAATCTACAAATTGTTTATTCTAACCAGATAAAAACTTAAATATTTTTAAGATAAATTGCAAGAATTGTTCAATACAGAACAATACTGAGGGAAAAAATGCTGGTACAATACCCAAGACGCTTTGCCTGCCAACACATTTTATTTCAGATGGTTGGTGTTCTTTAATGTCAGTAACAGCAGCCACACCTACCAGAAGAACAAGTTTTCCTTCTCTTGAGCAAAGCATACAGTTGCCTCCCAAGAACTTAATTTAAATTACAAACTTGAGTGTGGAGTTGTTGAAGCAAATCAAACATAGGTGCTCGGGTGATTTTTTTTAAGATACTTAAGTTTCCTTCTGGACATTAACCCTACATGTTGATATACCTGCAGTTCACACACATACTTAAAGAGAATTAGAAAAATATACTATATATCTGTATTTCTTGGGCAATCATTTTTTTATTAACATGCTATAGGCCTAATTAAAATGTGTAAATACAAATTCTGATGAGGAACTGAGAGAGATATCTGAAACAACAGCAGGTTCTAGAAGCAGAGACAAAGAGCAAAATACAGAACTCAAGACACACCAGAACACAGAATCTTAAAGAAATATGTAACTATTTGAGGAGTGAAATTCACGGTTTTCCCAACATGTGACTCATGAATTTTGATCCCCTGAAATTAACAGCACAGAGAGGTAGTCAGAAAATATATGAAGTCAGATAAATTAGGAACATTATATTTCCTCAGTATAGAGAGCACTTGACAAATTTTAACTTCAAAAATATGCTTCCAGCATATTTAAAAGAGTTTATTTTATAATAAATATAATAACAATAATAATTATTTTGGGGTTTGTGTCTTTTAATTCCAATTACTATTCAAGTAGAACATGATAGAAATTATGCAGATTTGCTTTAATACTACGTTTAGCTAATGGTATCAATGGCTGCTTTGCTCCAGCTCGTTCTTTTTCAGTACTCCTCTTAATAGTAAAGGGTCTTTCTTCCTCCCTATTGCATTTATGGACTGCAGTCATACCACCTCCTAGTCTTCATAGTTGCTACTTTTTCAGTAAACAAGACAGGCTGTTCTAATACCACCTCATAAGAAACACTCTGCCTTGACCAGTTGCTTCTGTGCAGTTGGCCCAGTTTCAATTAATCTCTAGCACAGGAGACCAGAAATCTCTGTTCTTTGTCCATTTGTACATGATAGCGATAGCCCTCATCATTGTTAGAAATTTTCTTTCTTAACATATGCTAGGATTATATTTTTTGCAGATGCACCACTGCACAGATGTATCTGAGCTGGTCATCAGCCGAAGATTAATACATCTACCCAGTCCTTCAGGCAAGTGCAGTTACACAATGTGTTTTCTTCTGCAGCAAGGTCATAACAAAGACCTCTTGTCCCAATTAGAATCATAGAATCACTGAATGGTTTGGGATGGACAGGACCATTAAAGATCATCTAGTCCAACCCCCCTGCTGTGGGCAGGGACATCTTTCACTACATCAGGTTGCTCAAATTAATCACATTTCTCCTTATTTCTTTTGTCATAGACCTTCTACAATCTGCTCTAAAACCTTGTATCTGACCAAGATCGCACTTACAAACTTGCGTATACTTAAATAATCTTTTTTTTCCCTTCCTAAACCAAGGAACCACTCATGCTTTCTTTTGCCACATTGTACCACTATGCTCACGACACATTTATTAAACACCCATCATAGGTTCTTCAATAGCTTGTCTGTCATCTTAGAATTTTGGAATAGAAATTATTCAGTATCACATTCCAACTGGAATGTTGTTTTCACCTTTGCTGTACAACTTGTATTTTCAGACCTTCTTTTCCGTCATCTTTCTTTAACCCTGCACAATTAGCACTGTCCTTAGGAAAAGGTGGAACAAAGTGCTAATTTAGTTCAAGAGCCGTTCCTAGGTCATTATTAATCTCCCCCACTTGTTCTCTGCATTGTGGCCTTCCTTTGTAATTTGTTTTCTTTGCATTGAGATAGCTGAAGACCTTTTATGCTGCTCATTTCAGTATCTTCACAATGTCTACATTGAGTTTAATTTTTGATAACTCTCAGTTTTTATTACTTTATCTCCTGATCTAGGGTGAGGATAGGGAGCAACTGACAAGAGGCAACCGCAATGTTTCAGTTGCTAATACGCAGTATTAGATTCCGTAGTATAGGAACGATAAACAGCCTAATCCTTGGTTTATCCAGGGTCTAACTAAAAAGCCACCACTAACAAATAGCCTTATCAATTTATTATTTTTGGAAAAAGTTCTCTCTCCTCTGCTTTATGGTTTTAGCCAAAAGTAACAACACAAACCACTGGTGCTTAAATAAAAATTCCAAAGACTAACAATCATTTACCATCTTTATCTAGATTGCCTGTTGCTAATCTTTTGATAGCTTATCTTTTTCAGACTCTGAAACACCAGTGTCCTTCCTCTCTTATACGATCCAAAGTCAGAAGTATATTGTTTGAAGGATTGAGGGCAGTATTATTCCACTATTTGTAAAATATTGCCCTAAAAAAGTTAAGCTGGCCATTTCTATTCTAAATACAAAGAAGGTAAGCCAGACCAATACATAGTGTTGCCATATACTTAATTTGTGCCATTAGAACTGACAAACCACACATTTCCCTGCACACTCATAAACGTCTCCATTATAATCTGCTGTACATCCCTAAGCCAAATTCCTCCTATTGTAAACAATCAGACTTTGTGTCCTTTGAAAAGAAATAGATCAGGCAAAATAAAAATTGCATGACAACATTTAAAAGATTGTTATTTCCACTTTTTGTCTTTTACACTGTACTTGTTTTAGCTGGGACAGAGTTAATTTTCTTCATAGTAGCTCACAGGGTGCTCTGTTTCGGATTTGTGACCAAAACAGTGTCTAAAACACACTGATGTTCTAGCTGTCGTTGAACAAGGCTTACACAGCGTGAAGGCCTTCTCTGTTTCTCGTGCTGCTCCTCCCCTCACCGTCCCAGGAGTAGGGCAGCACAAGAAGTTTGCAGGGGACACAGCCGGGACTGCTGAACCAAACTGACCAAAGGGATATCCCACACCATATGCCAATGTGCTTGGCAATAAAAGCTGGGGGAAGAAGGAGAAAGGAAGCAACATGTGGCATTACAGCATTTGTTTTCCTGTCACCATTACATGTGATGGAGCCCTGCTTTCCTGGAAATGGCTAAAAACCTGCCTGCTGATGGGAAGTAGTGAATGAATTCCTTATTTTGCTTTACTTGTGCGCACGGCTTTTGCTTTACCTCTTAAATTGTCTTTATGTCAACCCACGAGTTTTCTCACTTTTGCCCTTCCAATTCTCTTCCCCATCCCACTGCGGGGAGGCAGTGAGTAAGCAGCTCTGTGGGGCTGAGCTGCCTAGCAGGGTTAAGCCACAACACACACTGAAACCACTCTTTCAAGGAGTTAGGCATTCTTTAAATCTAAAATCAAACTCCAAGCTTGGAGTGTGTTCAGATGGAGACTTCAAAAAATTGGGTTGTACAGTTAATATATACCTTTAACTTACCGTTAAGCGGTTAGCACCAGTACCGAAAAATAACGCTACAGCTGTCCACCATCTTATTTGCTATTTCTTGAGTGGAAATAAACTCCCGAGCCTCTTCTGCAAGTGATGCCAGTTACAGGATCCTGGGCAGGAGCCGCAGCCCGACACCCTCCTTGGTCCCAGCAGTTTGACCAGACGAATATGCCGACAACAGCGCGCCTGTCCGCCGGCTCCCCCCGGCCCGCCGCCCCGTGGGTTCGCCTTTCCCGACACGGGGG
>WAAD01002626.1:33078-54528 GCA_013389945.1 Fregata magnificens
GGCCCCGGCGGCTGCGGGAGCGCCGGTCGCGCCGGTGCACGTGGTGTGCGCCGGGGAGACCCTCCCGCACACGACATCCCGGGCGTGGACAGCACAGACAGCACAAGTGCAAAAGAGAGACCGCAGTAGTGCTGTGCCCCTTGCTGTACCTTGCTGGCGGAGGTCTGGGGACTCAACCCCGACGTTTAACTGTCAGTTCGTCTAATTAACTTGTGTAAAAGGGAGAAACAGAAGCAAGCTGCCATATTTCAAAATGCAAAACAATTCAGAAAAAATTAAAGTGAGATTTGATAATTACATAATGACAAAATCCAGTCATTTACACCAGTACTTTCCCTTTTTAGAGACAGCAACTGCTAGTGGAATCATTCCCAGAGCAAAATACCGTGCTGACATTTGTGTGAGTTCTATGATGGGATTTTTTTCCGATGGTGAAGGCCACAAATTACAGCCCTTTGTTCCTGTGAGTAATAGATGATCTTAAATATACAATGCATTTATTTTTGGGGGGAACATAGCATTAAATGCCTATTGCAACACCTTTAAATTTCATTACTGCGCTTAAAATTGTAGCATACCCAACACAGTTAACTTTCGGAGTCAAAGGTGTGTAATATCTCTCCAAAGGCATATACCCCTGATAAGAGGTATGTCACACCAATTTCCTGCAAAGACATATAACAATGTCATCAGGCTGTTCCCAACTATGTGCAAACATCTCTAGATAACAGTGGACTGAGGCTTCAACCACCCTTCTTGGATCAAATGATTTTTTCAGTTTTGAAAAATCTTTTCCCTGGATACCTTGGTTCAGTTCACAAATCAAATGCATTTACCTTTGTACATAAAAGGGCTGATCTCCTAAATCTCTATAAGATGTAAACTTCATGTGGAAGTGATTCTAATATGATTTTTAAATGATATCCTCTTCCTCCCCACGATATGGGTAGCTCTCCACTTCCCTCCATATAACCAAGGTTTCACTTTTGAGCTTACAGTATGGTTTGATATAGCACCTTGTTAACATTCATGATTAATGATGAGTTATATCTCCACAGTGTTGTATCCCTGATGAGGGATTCTCTGGGAAGGTTTCCCTGAAGGGGCACCCGACAATGATAAATGAGGGCAACATCCATGGGAACATTCACACTGTTCCCATAAGCACGTAGGACAGAGTGGACTGAAGTCTGAATCACCTTTCGTGGATCAATTATCATTTTCCTGGGATTGAAAACCTCTTTCCTGTCAGGCTCTCTGTGAACATGCTCTAATATGTTAACACCCGGCAGAGTATTCCAGGACGAAATGTTGAACACGTGAGTAGATACAGTTTTTGGGAAGATATGGTTCTCAAAGAGGAAAACGCCAGTCCCTGGGTTTTGCTCCTGAAGACTGCTCATCATTGTTTTCCAGTCTGGGTGCTTAAGGGGAAGAATTATTTCATCTGCATCATTAAGAACCACAAACCTGCTCCTCTGCATGTTACGGTATACACAGTCATTTAGAGCTGTGATTTGTCCATAGTAGCCAATGTCTTTTGCATCCATAGAAAAGTGCCATTTAGAAGAAACCTTGAGGTATGAGTTTATTGGCCAGGGAATTATCTCTACAGTTCCTTCTTCCATATAAAACTTCAAGACCTTCTCCATCAGATGGCTGCAGTTGTTCTTATAGATCACCACTTTCTGCACCCCAAGAATCTTGTACATTTCCATACTCTGTATAAACTGCAAGACGTTGTTGTAATTTCCAAACATGGCAGAGATGCATACAGTGAAGTCAACAGAGAAGGTCTCAGCCTTGCGGTTTTTAATTTCAAACCTTGGCAGCTCGTCAATATTTCCGTGTGGAGACTGATGAATTGATACATGTGTTGGATCGCAGCTTTCGGGTTCCAAACAAACTATATCTGTTGCACCGTACGGGAATCCAAATCTATCTGAGTGAACATCAATTTTTGCTTTGGATACATATATCTTTCCATCGGGCTGACAGCAGAACCAGCAGTATAGTTGTTTTACATCTTCATGGTGAACAATCCCAATCACACGAGTGACTTTGCTTTCTCTGTCATCGAAGTATGGGGATATAATAAAAGTTCTGTTATCTTTTAATGCTGTTATTGCATTATGAGCCGGTTTTCCCCTACAAAGCTGACCTGCTGGACTGGCAGTTTTTGCCTGGGGAAAGATTTTCCTAGTTATGTTATTCTGTAGCTGAGGATCTTTCCAGGAGCAGATTAAAATGCTTGCAAAAATAAGAATACATGCAACAACAGCACAACTGTGTTTTTTTCCACAGTGTATCATTGCTGAATTTCACAATTTGGAACTTAACAGACCTTTATACTCAGTCTTCTATTCACTTTCTCTAAAACAAAACAAACACACAAAAAAGCACTCTTTCAGTGATTTGCCAAAAAGAAGTAATGTTTTTTATTAAACCGTATTCTCTTAAATGCAATAGTTACTGTTTTGATACTTCAAACTTTAGTATGAAGACCTGACTTTTCATACAGGTTTGGAGAAAATGGAGAGGTTCTCTTACAACTCCTCATTCTGACCTTTATTATATTTTACTCTACAAATGGGACCAGTGCAACAGTTTCAGCTGTTTTGGTATAGAGTAATGGTGATATAGTGTAATTTGAATCACTTTGAGGCCTGGAAGAAATTTTATGTCAGTTCAAACCCTTATCCTTTATCTTTTGGTATTCTGAGAAGCTTGTAAACTATAGAGTTATCCTTTCCCTTCTTCTTCCTAAAAAAGGTGCTGTGAACACAAATTCAAACTGCATTCTTCTGTATTGGGTAGGAGTAATCCTGTCACAGTCTCTCAGTGTCCTGATTCCCAAGTCACAAAGAAAATGTTTTCAGAGCCTAGGAGGATCCTATGGTATTCAACATTATCTAGGCAAAGAGGTTTGAAAAGAATGACCTTTTCACTTGTTCAGGTGGCTGAGATTACCTTAAATGTAAATTGCTTTTACCACTAAAGATGCCGAGCCCCCAACCACAGTTCTAAATCGGCAGTTGATTTCAGTAGTACTTTGTGTGAATATTGTGACCCTTCATTGGGACCACATGCACTACTGAACTTTTTAATCTTGCCATGGAAACGTCACATTCTCTGAGATGTTACCAAATCAGACTACAAAGTGAAGATTTTCAGTATACAATCACAGCTTGATATTTACACATGCTTAAACCATCAAGCAGATGGAAGGCAAATGAAAACAAAACCAAACTAAACCAAACCTTGCTTTATTCTATGAGCGGCCATGAGGGCATGATATAATGTGACACATCACAACAACACATCAGAAAAATTAACCATTGTCTGTACCATTTGTAGGTGTTCTGTCCTCTTTTGTATACACTCAATCTCAGCTGAATAACAACTGCTTTCTAATGATGCACAAAATTGCCACTTTAGTTACAGCTCTATTCTCACTTCAGAGTATTAGGTTTGAAGAACATGATGAAAGCATTGCTGCCTGGTGTAATTTGCAAATCCAAGATGTTGCTCAACTGTTCTTTTTCATTTTTTGGCCTCAAAAAATATAAGAAGTCATTTTGAACGATGTATAATGACCCATTCTCTAAAGTTAAAATCTTGTGTTGCTCTCTGCAAATTGTCATGTAAGCTGTACATCTTGCCCTTTCATGCAAGTATTGGTATTTACCAATTTTAAGATTACACTGCATGTGCAGAATAGTTTTTCTAATATTCTCAAAAAGTTTAAAGTTACTCAGTTCTGCAGAAGGTGTCTCCTTGTCTGCTTTAGATACTTCTAATATTGCCTCCTCAATTAACCAATAAAATTCAGATATTCATTGTGTCATTAGCTCACTAGTAGCTAAGCAGGACCTTGCAAGTGATATTGGCATAGAAAAGTTGACAATATATATAAAAGTAGGGCTGCATCATCAGTTATCAGCTTGCACCAAAGTTCTTCAAATACTTATTGTTATTTCTATTTTTGGATTGGAAACTGTTTACAATTACTAACATGCTGTCTATTAGAAAACTAAGAGAAAGAATATTTTAAAGTGGTTTTTTTTCATAAGAGTATTAATTAGGAAGTGGGATTGAAAAATGCTTACAGAAAACTTCAGGGGAAAAAAAAAACACAAAAGAAAAAGGAGCCAACAACATGGAAAAATAGTCAGTTCAAGTTCTAGTTCTTGGTTTTTATCCACAATTGCTTTTATTTCCCTTTTTTTTTTTCTCTCTCCCCACTTTGGAGGTGGGATTTAGCTGTCAGTGTTCTATTGGAACTAAATCAACAGAATTCTTCACAGAGATGGGAGTAGAGCTGAAGATCAAGAGGCATATAACAAGGACAGGCGCTTCAATTAAGTTGTGAAAGTGAAAGTAGAGCAGTTTATGCGTCCAATCTTCCCGTCCAAGAGAACAACAAAGTGACTGAGGAAGGTAGAGAAAATCAGAGAATCCTGAAATAAACTTTTCTGGGGAGGATGATTTACTTCACAAGACATGGGAGAAATTTACTAAAGGGTGAGATGAAACAAAGCACTAATAAAGCTCCTCATCATTAATGTCTGTCACATTTATTTACAGAAACACAGGGTCCCTTTTTTTTTTTTTTTAATACAGATGCTAAGTGCAAAAATCATTACACTATTCTGGTGAAATATGTTTTCAGCTGTCAGTCTTACACCAGGCAGCAATAAGCCTTAAAAATTTCCTGTTAAATTAGGCTTGGGAAATTTACATGAAAATTGCATTTTTAAGATTTAAGAAATATTAGAAAACTAGTAGTCTCTTCCTGGAGTAAAGATCTAATGTTAAAGCCGCTGATGGCAAGTACTCTCATTTACCCGCTCTTCCTTTTGGAACACCGCTACTTTCTCGCCAAAGTAAAAAGAGAGCAATTCCTGTATGTCCCTCTGCACAGAGGTCTCCATCTTAGCTTTACGTGAAAGTTACACAAAGCAGGAAGTTCACTCAAGTGTTCCCTTGCATCTCATGTCTTCTAGGTGAAACAATCTGTTGTCCATTTTTAACTACATGCAAACAAACTTTTGATATCATTTCTCTTCACACATTTTGTATGCATACGTTACCCAATTCAGGCAATGCAAATTCATCCCAATAGCTTATTTTTAGACTAACAACAATGGGTAGTTTTAGCATGCCAAAAGCATTATTAACCACTTGATCTGGAACAAAGTAAACTAGCATTCTTATTAGAAACCAGAGGCCCCCTAGGGCATGAATGGTGACTGTGAGTAAAACTTTACAGACAGGGACAATAAAGAAACAAGTAAGTCCCTTTTACATGAAGAAGTCTATAAAAACTATACAGACACATAGACATCTATATAGTCTGTTTAAATAACCTACTGTTTTCTCCTCAAAGAACTGTTTAGTTTCTGGAAACCTCCAGTGGTTGCTAACCTTCATCCCATTTCTGTCTTTCATCTTGACCTGCTCAAAGGGAGATTAGTTGATACATGAATTTCCCAAGAAAGGGATGGCAGTTCCTAAGTATGAAATATGATTTTGGGATCAAGCTTGTGCTACCTCTTTTGGAATCTGCAGGCTGCAACCACCGAACTCGGTGACTAAAAATGCTAAGTTTCTCTTTTTCTACCTGGGATGGGATCATTAAAAAAATGCAGCATCTCAACTATTGTCAGAGCAATAATTTCTGACCAGAAATAGCCACTGTCATTCTGAAAAAGGATTATACATGTGGAGTTATTAAGAGATACTTATTGTACCACTTTGTACTGTCCTTTGTTCAAATGAACATATGTTTGCAAAGCCTCACTTCATGTAAGATGACATTCCAATGTTGAGCAAATGACCACTGTTTCACAGTGTCTGGTATCACTATTGTCTCTGTTACTGAAGAAAATATTTTGTGTGCTCTGAAACTGAAAAATATCCCTCCTCTTTAAAAGAGGAGTTTTAAAATATGTTAGCAACTCTGGACCTTCTCTGCCTGTTTAGGTTAATACCACTTGCAGTACAGAGAAGAAACCGGAAGATGACCTTTTACTGCAAGGTACGTTATATCAACAAAGTCCCAGAAACTTATTCACACAAAACAATAAGAGCCTTGCTTTTAATAACTGTTTTAGTGACGTTTTATAAAACACTGCCATGCATTTTGCCTGGAATTGTTAGACAACACCTCAGCATTTTTCAGTTGTTACATGAAGAGAAAATAATGGAGTCCATGTTTGTTATATGCAGCCTTGATATTTCACCAGAACGCGCAAAATCATGCCCTTCTGAACATAAGAGGAATCAAACGATAGTGTGTTTACTCACAGTTTCAAGGCTCTTTGTCTAGCACTTCATGCTTTCCAGTGCTCCAATTCTGCCTTATGCTCCCACTGAAATGAGAGACCTTTCAACCTTGCTTGTTCCCCAACATCTGCTTCCTCTACAATTATACTAGTGCTTTTGACCGTCTGTGGGAAATCCCGTGACTTGGTTAGCTTCCTGTACGGCAAATGAGTTTGCTTTCTGTTCTTTCATTTTCTCAGATAAACAACTTTGACTTAATTGAATGATACATTTCTCAACTGCTGTTTATACCATCTCAGCCTCTCAACAGTCATATTTGTTAACTGGGAGAATGACAGATGATCATTTTCCTCTATTTATGGTGTGTGTGTGTATGTTCTTGGAGTTTTATCTAGATCAGGATTCAAATATGTCCCATTAGATCAACTGTAACCTAATGTGTTTCAACAGTCGAATCTTACGTAGCTCACTATGTTTTTCAGAGGAGCTTTTGGGTAAGCTTAGTCCTCTGTTAAGATTATCTCTTTCACTTTATAATGACACAAACTCAACACAGCAATTGTGTGCACAGTTGTGAGACCAGAAAATAAAACATAGTATTTAATCACGTCAACCTTTAATCTACCACAGCAGGTGTCTGTATATACCCAGTCTATACCCAGTAGGTGGGTATAACTTGAGTGAACACTTTGTTGGCCAGTGGAGATGTATTAATAGCTAACATAAACACTAACTTAAATGGGAGGAGTAGACTGGGTGGGGAGACATGCAAAAGAACAGAACTATTTATTTTTTGGGTGCAAACTGGATTTGCCTGCTTTATTAGCTATTTAGAGAGAGAACCCCTCCCTTTCTCTTAATAGGAGAGTGGTGCTTGCCATTTTTATTTTAAATAACTTTTATTTCTATGGAAAGACACATATCTTCAACTGTCTTAGAGGGAAAATAGGAAATTGCAGAGGTGGCTGGATTACAGCTGAAGTATTTTGAAGGGGAAATTCAAACTGTAACTATTCAGCAATGGTAATTCATGACTAAGGAACGATCTGGCATGGAGGGCAAGAAGGCCTAACTGCTGAAGGGGTTAAGCTGTCTAGGAGCAGGAACACCAGAAACAGAATGACTTCATGTAAAGGAGAAAACTCTCCCTTGCAGATAAGATAAGAAATGCCGCAGTAACTGTTGTGCAACAATCGATCGAGCATAAGAGTGCTTAGGAGCTACCTTTGGCCAGCAGAGCTGATGGAATTTTGTTGGTTAAATTTGGCTGCCAACTGTGTTTTCCTAATAATCAAATTTTAGTAATTTCCCTACACCTATAATTTGCATTTCCATAATTCAAAAGGAAATTAAATACTTGGCACTATCTTATCAACTCTGTTGTGTTTTATACCATCTTGCACTTCTTGTGTGTTTTATTTAATTGTACAGTAAGTTCTTTAGGTAATAATGACAATGGAATTTATAACAGTAGTGGCACATTCTTCTTTGGTGACTGCGACCAATACATATGAACTAGAGAGGAAACCTTGGCAGAAACAAGTGAAATTAGTTTATACCTGTATCATACAAAATTATCAAGATGAATGAAATTACACAGCTGGGCAGCAGCTTCATTCTCATCTTTTTCTCTGGTATTCTTTTTTGCCTTTTATTTAAGCAAAAAAGTGTGATTTTTCTTGCTAAACAACCTGTTTCAGATAGTTAAGCAACCTCTTATCACTGTTCTGTCATTGTTTTCTCTTCCTGTATATAACAACAGCCCACTCTTTCCTCATCCTGTCTGTGCAAGAACACATCTGTTCTTGCAAAATCCTCCTATGCCACTGTGCAGTTTTAGAAATTTTTAGTATGTTTGCTAGGGGGAAAACACACATTTCTGCTTCCCTCCTCATTTTTTTTCCTTCAGAAAAGGCATAAACTGGACCTAGAATTCAGAGCAGCTGTGGATGCCTCCATTTCTCAGCGTAGAGACACCCACACAGAACGTGTCAGAGAGCAGCAAGGGCTGGCTGCTCTGCAAGCGACAAGCAGCTGGGACCTGAGGGAGAGAAGACAGCTGGTGGGGTAGGGGCCTCAGCAGCCAGGGCCCAGTCCCTTAGTACACGAGTGAGGTGAGCAGGGCTGGCCATCCTCAGGACCACAGCCAGGGTCAACCTCCCCATCCAGACCACCCGGCAATGTCCATGGGATGAGACAGGTCTGAGGCCAAGCCGGGAAGCCGACCCACAGGTCAGGTCAGGTCCAGCGGCTGCTGGGCTGGGCAGGTCCACAGGGACAAGGCAGGACCAAAGCCAAGCCAGGAAGCCAGTCTGCAAGTCAGGGGCTGGACCCACAGGGTCTAGGGGGCATAGAATCATAGAATCATTAAGGTTGGAAAAGACCTCTAAGATCATCAAGTCCAACCATCAACTAACACCACCATGACTCCTAAACTAGGCCCTGGAGTGCCACGTCCATATCTTTTTTGAACGCCTCCAGGGTTGACGACTCCACCACCTCTCTGGGGAGCCTGTTCCAATGCCTAACCACTCTTTCGGTAAAGAAGTTCTTCCTGATGCCCAATCTAAACCTCCCCTGACGCAACTTGAGGCCATTTCCTCTCGTCCTATCGCTAGTTTCTTGGGAGAAGAGTCCAACACCCGCTTCCCTACAACCTCCCTTCAGGTAGTTGTAGAGAGCGATAAGGTCTCCCCTCAGCCTCCTCTTCTCCAGACTAAACAACCCCAGTTCTCTCAGCCGCTCCTCATAAGACTTGTTTTCTAGTCCCTTCACCAGCCTCGTTGCCCTTCTCTGGACACGCTCCAGCACCTCAGTGTCCTTCTTGTACTGAGGGGCCCAAAACTGAACACAGTACTCGAGGTGCGGCCTCACCAGTGCCGAGTACAGGGGCACGATCACTTCCCTGCTCCTGCTGGTCACACTATTCCTGATACAAGCCAGGATGCCATTGGCCTTCTTGGCCACCTGGGCACACTGCCGGCTCATGTTCAGCTGGCTGTCAACCAGCACCCCCAGGTCCTTTTCCGCTGGGCAGCTCTCCAGCCACTCTTCCCCAAGCCTGTAGCGTTGCATGGGGTTGTTGTGACCCAAGAGCAGGACCTGGCACTTGGCCTTGTTGAACCTCATACAGTTGGCCTCGCCCCATCGATCCAGCCTGTCCAGATCCCTCTGCAGGGCCTTCCTTCCCTCGAGCAGATCGACACTCCCGCCCAGAATGCTCAGGCATGGGCCTGAGCCTCCTGCAGCATAGCTCCAGCAGGGACTGAGGTCCCAGAGTGGAGCTTAAATGGGCTCCTGAAAAGGTACTTCCTTTTTAGCTGAGGTACAAGAACTCAACGTATATGCTCATCATACAGGCCAGTTACTTAAAAAAACCTCACCAAACCACCAACACCATGACAAACCAAAAAATTATGAGCAGAAAAGTCTTTCACCTTTAAGACTTCACATTTACTTTCATAGAACTATACCACAGCACCAGAGCTGCATCAATTTGCCCTGGGCACTATGGGTTTTCCAAAGGGCTTGTGCTCATGCTTGGAGTCCTCTTCTCCTTTTCTAAAGGAACTGTGTCACCTCAGAGATGGAGGTGACTCCAAACTTCTATACTTACCTTTGAATTCCAGTTTCTTCAGTGAAATCTCCATTCTAGGAGGTCTCTTCTCCTAGCCCCTATCATGATGTCAGGAGATTACTAAACTGAAGGAAGAGTGGGAGTCAGCAAGAGGCGTGTCTCTCAGCCTGATCCTTTGTGACTTTGTGTAAATAACCGGCACAAGGAACTAGGCCACTGTTGATTGGACTTTGTACCAACATGTCTCTCTTTCCTGGCACAGCTTCCCTTGGTGGCTACATTAATTGTTAATTAACTAGAGAGAGAGGAATGTTTGAACACGTTAAAAGACATCCTGAAATACACTGACAAGTTTCCAGTGTTTCTGTGGAAATGGAAAGTTCACTGAGCATTTCTGTTTATTCTGCCTAGTGAAAAGTAAGAGAGAAACAATGAAGTTCAGAGACAGGTAAGAAGGGAGACCAAAGGGTTCACTTAAAGACACAAAGGAATCACTTGGCCCATTTACCTTAAAGCATAGGCAAAGAAATTAGCTCATGAGAAAGATTTACAAAATAATAACTGGAGGAGAAAAATAAAAAAAAAACCAACAAAAACCCCCTTAAGGCCCTTTCTTCTCTCATTCCCCCTTTTCTCAGTTCAAAAATTCAGCAAATTTAGAAAAGTTTTAAGCTTAGACATAATCATTACTTGGTGATCTCTTTAGGGCTGGTGGAGTGCTGTGCCCCTCATAGTGCATGCCAAGGTTGGCAGTTGGGTGTAAGCCTGAGTATGAATTGTGTTCGCTATCTGTGTGTGCCCCACATCACCTCTCCCTTTCCATAAATATACGCATGGAAAAAAAAAAGAAACATATTGCTTTAGCAGGACACCATCCTAGAGACTTAAAATAATTGCAACCAGCAGTTTAAAGTCCTGTTACAAACTGCAAAATACACAAGGCACTGCAAAGTAACCTTAACCTACAGTGTGTTAAGACTCAGTGTGGATTTGTGTAACCAGAGAATATATATGGATATTGGAATTGTAATTTGCACAGCATAAGCTTGCTACAGACCACATTCTTGTCTCACAGTATACATATGTTCCTCACACTTTTAAATATGAGTAGATATATGGATGCTAAAGAGTAGAAAGGTCAAGCAAAGAAATCAGACTAAAAGCAATGCACATACCCACAAGTGCTTTGCTTGTACAGTACATTCTTGCCTCATTTCTAGTATTGCCTTGCTGTTTCTGGTTTGGTTTTGTCCAATAGTTTTTTGTTATAACACCTGAACCACCTTGGAATGCGTTATCTAAAACTCCTGCTATCATTACAAAAAAATTACAGGAAGCTTGACCGCAATATACCTTTGAGATTAAGATACACTTTCATCAATAATTTATGTAACAAAGATAAATTATGAAAAAAACTCTTCAGTTTTTTCAGTCTCCTGCAAAGCTTCAGATGGGCACCAGGTAACAGGACAGGAGAGAATTGTCTTGCAGTTTGAATAGTGCCTAATGGCAGGTACAGGATTTCTTGCTGCTTCTTAGAAGGCAGCTGAGCCCAGTCACTAATGAAGATTGGCTATCAGACACCACCAAGCTTGCTTTTCACCCAGACACTGTTATTGTCCACGTTCTAACAATGGGTCCAGGACTTCCTGAACTTTTTTTTTTTAAGAACCAGAACAGGATTTCTGTAATCTTCCACATGTAGTTATCATCAGCTGAAATCTTATCAGGAAGGCAAGGATAGTGCTACCACTTTGCCATACTTCTGCACCAGAATTTTGGGTAAAAAATTCTTGTCCAATAACAAGGCTCAGTCTATGCAGCATAACACTCATTGAATGGTAAGGAAAAGAAACAGAGTAAAGCAAATTTTTTTTTGACCTTCAGCTCTATAAGAAAACAAAATGAGTCAGGAAAAGAAAAATGAAAAAAAAAAAAAAAGGACAAATACCAGCCTCTCTACAGTGTAAAGATTAAGCAGAAACAAAACCAACTAGGGAACCAGCCACCATCAGAAATCTAAGCAACAGCAAAAACTAAATAAATCAAGAGACATGAAGAAAATCACAAGCATTTAATAAAACAAAATTCACACAAGCACAAACCCAATCTTCTCTAGCTACTGAAGCAACCTTTCAGATACAGAAGAATTAGGAAAAAAAAAAAATCCATTTGCAACCACCTTCATCTAGACTGCCTGTATATCATAGTGCTAAGGGGTTACAGTGAAGGTATACCTGTCCTAAAACAATTCATCGCTGAGACAGAAGCTCAGCAAGCTTACATAGCTGCAGGGGAAATTGCAAGATACCAGCATACCAGTTTCAACAACCATTAGGATGATCCCAGTTTTATAGAGTGATCATAAGTATTAACTGACAGCCTTGGCTTAATCAGCCATCATCTGAGTTCATCCTGGGTCATACATACCCTACCTTAGCATCAATCCTTTATTTGTTTCCTACCTTTTATGATATTGCAGCATGCTACGTTGTCCTCACTCCAAAGTGAAACATTTGATGAAAAAAATGTACTCCTGCCGTACAGTACCCATGAGTCAGGGGTTGGTACAGAAGTTGGTACTTCTGACATTAAAAGATCTCCCCCTTTCTTTGCCTCCTCAGAGCACATAGAGGGTAGCAAGACAGAGGAAGGTTGATCTCAAAAGATGTCTAAGGAACTGGATAGCCACATGTGCTCCACAGATGCTTCCCCTAACAGTTAATCAGCACATTCACTGCTTGGGAATTGCTAGATCTCCTCTTAACATTTCTGATTTTACTGCTAATTGAATGTAATTATCCCATTAGATTCACAGTCTTTTGCACCTCTGGAGATGGAGCATGCCCATAAGAGATTACATGAGCATGGAATCAGGCTAGGTATTAAGAGAAGAGCAGTGCCAAGGGTAGCCTCAGGTCAGGCTATGCTATGCTGAGAACAGTCTCTCTGCTATCTGTAGGGCTTTTACTAACACTAGCAAGCTACTGCCTCTAATCTTGGGGGAAGACAACTGCATTGTTCCCATAATACAAATTGAGAATAACTGTATGAATCTGCTCAACCTACTTTGTTAGAGGTGAGTAACCACTATCCTCCTCTAGCTGGAGACTGCTCCAGAAAATTAATTACTGAAAGAGGAATTTAATTGTGTGTTACCTTATTGTCTTTGTCATCTCATGTTAGTTCTTTAAAAATTAATTACAAATCTGAACTATAATGTGAACATCCTTGTTTATGCTGCTCTAGGACCTAGGAACCTCTCTCTGGTTGTGGAGGGGTTCAGTACATGTGATGCTTCTGTAGGAAACAAACAATTTATGTAAAACCGTTGTCCTGGTTTTGGCTGGGATGGAGTTAATTTTCTTCCTAGTGGCTGGTATAGTGCTGTGTTTTGGCTTTAGCGTGAGAATAATGTTGATAACACACTGATGTTTTAGTTGTTGCTAAGTAGTGCTTACACTAAGTCAAGGACTTTTCAGCTTCCCATGCTCTGCCAGCGAGAAGCTGGGAGGGGACACAGCCAGGACGGCTGACCCAAACTGGCCAAAGGCATATGATGTGCTCAGTATATAAACTGGGTGGAGTTGGCTGGGGGGTAGTGACCACTGCTCAGGGACAGGCTGGGCATTGGTTGGTGGGTGGTGAGCAATTGCATTGTTCATCACTTGTTTTGTATATTCTTTTATCATTATTATTATTTTTCCCTTCCTTTTCTGTTCTATTAAACTGTCTTTATCTCAACCCATGAATTTTACTTTTTTTTTTTTCCTGATTCTCTCCCCCATCCCACTGGGAGTGGAGTGAGCAAATGGCTGTGTGGTGTTTAGCTGCCTGCCAGGTTGAACCACACCACTATATTATCTCTCAGATACAACATGTAAGGTGCTCAGCTTCACACAGTGATCCAAAAAATAGCTGCAAAAATAGTGTTTTTAATGACTGACTAAATAACTTTCATAACTCAGTAGCTGTGCTAAAACATGCTCTTGCTCTGCCACCTGCACTCACCCTCCCCCTTTCCCAGCTGTTGAAAGAATTAAAACTATTGCACTACTAAATGCAGACAGCACTAGCTGGACTTCCAAGTATGCTGTACTTGAAAGCAGCAAATAACATCTTGTAATCTAAAAGGAAGTGTTGGGTTGGTTTTTTTTTTTGAATCTTCACCTACTTATTTCTGCACCAGCTAGCTGCCTCTTCCCTTGCTTTCCATTTTTTTGTCTCTTTGCCCCATGAAAGAGTATGATGTTACCCTCTAAAAGACAAGGCATACATTCATTGTGTTCGTGTAAAACAGGTTCACATCAATAGTTTTGTATTGTTCCAAGAAATGATAGCCGCTTTGCTACAACTAACTTCCAGAGTTTCCAGGGTTCTAGGGTGTTCCTATGTGTTCAAAAAATTTTATCATTTTATTAAGATAGTGGTATCAATTAACAAATCATATGTAAAATAACTTATCTAATTGGTTGTTTACTTTTTTATTCTGCAGAATTGGATAGACTTTTCACTATACATACACTAGAACAAATCTATTTGTTTTCTGACCTTGCTTGTTTGCTTTTTATTCAGTTACATCATGCTTGCAAACCCCAAGCATGAATCATCTGAAGCAAGTAATCACTTGGAACACAATCTCTTCCTTAAAGCTGAAAAGCTGGTTTCTGGCACAAAGAGCAAGTCCAGAAATATAAAGGATACTTCCTTCAATTCATTACTATCTGCACTTACTTATGCACAACTGTGTTTTAGTTGATGCAAAATGGGTCTTTTCATCCTTCCTAATATGCTTATTTGACTTGCTCTCACATCTGAGGTCTACTGAGACATGTAAACTTTGACTTCTTTTCTTTTTCCTTTACACTCTCCCTAAGGAAAGGTCTGGTATATTTTCAGAATTTGATAAACAAATGTTCATAGTAATAGATCACAGCTATAGAAATACCACAACCATTACTGATTTCAGAAGAAAAAAATCATGCCATTTACCAGTGCCTAGCATACATACCTAGCACAGCCTGCCATCTAAAGTAGGAACAAACTTACTAAAGATTTCATTTTGGTTTTTCTCTCCCATGTTATGAAACAAGAGGCTTGGACATAATGAACATTTAATGAGCTCTTCAGTACTCATCTTTGGATGTTGTATCACAAAAGCATGTTACCTTATAATGAAATACTGCAATGCAGAAAGTAGTCCTATTTCTCCCCTGCAATTTGCCTCTATAACAATAATAAGGGCAATCTGGAATATAGTGATTATTGCTTTTCCTTCCTAATGTGCTCACTTCTTGTTCAGTTTCTATCCTGTTGTCTATGGGGAGGAGAGGAATTCCAATCAATTTTCCCATTTAAACTGATGCTATCAGTGAAAAGAACCATTTGGTTCAATAACAGAAAGTTATTGATGCTTCCTTTATAAAATATTTACAGTGAAACGCTGGACATGACCTTGGAGGAAAGGTGTATAGATCCAAGTGATTTCCAAGACTACAAAGTAATAAAGTCTTGCAACAGTCTTCCTGTTTCTGGGGGATAACAGGAAAAGGAGTCCATTTCAGGAAAGGGCATGTGCTTTCTTTTTCAGCTCCAAAAGTAGCCATTTTATATGAGCTTGTTTTGCTCTCACCTTCACATTAGGTAACATTTAATTTGTCTCTCAAGCAACTGCTCATGAAATGATGTTTCTGCAGAAATTAAAGCACCTTCTTTGCCAGTCATAATGTGAAGCTTATTTAGCTGGAATGGGGAGTCATAGAATGGTTTGAGTTGGAAGGGACCTTAAAAGGTCATACCAAAAGTCCAACCTCCCTCCTGCAATGAGCAGGGACATCTTCAGCTACATCAGGTTGCTCAGAGCCCTGTCCAACCTGACCTTGTATGTTTCCAGGGATGGGGCATCTACCACCTCTCTGGGCAACCTGGTCCAGTGTTTCACCACCCTCATCATAAAAAATTTCTTCCTGATACCTAGTCTGAATCTACCTTCTTTTAGTTTAAAACCATTACCCCTTGTCCTGTCGCTACAGGCCCTACTAAAAAGTCTGTCCCCATCTTTCTTATAAGCCTCCTTTAAGTACTGAAAGGCCACAATAAGGTCTCCCTGGAGCCTCCTCTTCTCCAGGCTGAACAACCCCAACTCTCTCAGCCTTTCCTCATAGCAGAGGGGTTCCAGCCCTCTGATCATTTTTTGTGGCCCTCTGGACCCGCTCCAACAGGTCCATATCTTTCCTGTGCTGAGGACTCCAGGGCTGGATGCAGTGCTGTAGGTGGGGTCTCACCAGAGCAGAGTGGAGCAGCAGAATCCCCTTCCTCGACTTGCTGGCCACACTGCTGGTGATGCAGCCCAGGATACAGTTGGCTTTCTGGGCTGCGAGCACACATGGCCAGCTCATGGCCAGCTTTTCATCCACCAGTACTCCAAGTCCTTCTCATCAGGGCTGCTTGCAACCCCTTTATCCCCCAGCCTGTATTGATACCAGGGGTTGCCCTGACCCAGGTGCAGGACCCTGCACTTGGCCTTGTTGAACCTCATGAGGTTCACATGGGCCCACTTCTTGAGCTTGTCCAGGTCCCTCTGAATGGTGTCCCACCCCTCAGGTGTGTCAACCACACCACTCAGCTTGGTGGCATCTACAAATTTGCTGAGGGTGCACTTGATCCCAATGTCTCTGTCATTGATGAAGATATCAAACAATACTGGTCCCAACATGGACCTCTGAGGGACACCACTTGTCACTGACCTCCATCTGGACATTGAGCCATTGACCACTACTCTCTGGATATGACCATCCAGCCAATTACCCACCAAGCAGTCCATCCATCAAATCCATCTCTCTCCATTTGAGAGAGAAGGATGTTGTGGGGGACTGTGTCAAAGGTCTTACAGAAGTCCAGATAGACGACATCTGTAGCTCTTCCCTTGTCCACTGGTATAGTCACTCTATCACAGAATGCCACTAGGTTGGTCAGGCAGGACTTGCCCTTGGTGAAGCTGTGATGGCTGTCTCAAATCACCTCCCTGTCCTCCCTGTGCCTTAACATAGCTTCTAGGAGGATCTGTTCCATGATCTCCCCAGGCACAGAGGTGAAGCTGACAGGTCGGTAGTTCCCAGGGTCCTCCTTTCTACCTTTTCTAAAAATGGGTGCAGTGTTTCCCTTTTTCCAGTCACCAGGGACTTCAGCTTACTGCCAGGACTTTTCAAATATCATGAAGAGTGGCTTGGCAACTACATCAGCCAATTCCCTCAGGACTCTGGGATGCATCTCATCATGTCCCATAGACTTATGTGTGTTCCAGTTCCTGAGGTGGTCACAAACCTGATCTTCTCTTACAGTGGGAGGGACTTTGCTCCCCCAGTCCCTGTCTTGCAGTCTATCCACTCCAGAGTTGTGGGAAGAGGGATTGCCAGTGAAGACTGAGGTGAAAAAAGTTGTTGAGTACCTCAGCCTTCTCCTCATCTGTTGTTACCAGTTTGCCAGTAGTGTTTATCGGGGCGGCACGCTTTCTTTGACCTTCCTTTTCTGGCTGACATACCTGTAGAAGCCCTTCTTATTATTCTTTGTGTCCCTTGCCAAGTTCAGCTCCAGCTGCACCTTGGCCTCCCTGATCCCATCCCTACACAACGTCCCTATACTCTTCCCAGGATACCTCTCCCTGCTTCTACTGCCTGTGCATTTCCTTCTTGCCCTTTAGTTTGACCAACAGATCTTGACTTATCCATGCCGGCTACCTTCCTTTCCTGATTTCTCACACGTGGGGATTGAGAGAAAAATGATATATGTAATTAGAGAAGTTACCAAAGATGATGGACACTGGTCAACATTTCCATGTTGATCTTTTCCAAAAGAAAGTTCTACTGAACATCTGATTGCTAGGCTATCCCTGTCAGCTGTGCTCAGCGTTTCAAGGTTCTGACTGAACCTCGATTTCATCACTGAAATCAGAAAGAAAATTTCAGATTTTAATACCAGAAGATATTATTACACATGTCTACACTGATATACTGTGTAATGCACGGCAGATCACTTTATTGGTGGATGAAATATTTTTTCCTGTTGATTTCAGTGGGTGGAGTTGAGAATCCAAGTATGTAAATAAAGTTTAATTGTAAGTGCAAAGAAATTTACCTTGCTATCCAAGTCAATATGCAAGTTTGGCAGTGATAGAATACATTTCTTAGTAAAACAATAGGATAGGCTTGTCTCTACTTCTTCGGACTTTCCAAATCCCACTTGAAAGAACTGCAAATTTGGAGGGTTTTTCAATTTTCTGTTAGAAATTTGGATTCTGTTGTATTTATACTATTAAATGGCTACACACTGTGCACTATAAAGTCAATTCAACTATATTACCATTCATTCACAAATAAAACATGCTTGCTGCCTTTGAGCTGAATGTTCCTTCTATACCTCTGCTATTCTCTTTCAGAATATTTTATTGTTAACAGCATACATACTCTGCACATCTTTAAACTTACAACCAAATGCAATTGCTGTTGAAGTAAACAAACTTTTTTTACATTAAAGTATTTAATTAGTGAAACAATCATTATCAATGTAACAAACTGAAAAATACAGCAACTTGATACAAGACTGAGGTAACAAAATACTTTGCCAAAAACCTAGATTCCAACGCCAGGGTTATTATGGGTGAGACAGTTCACAAGAATTATAGAAAGAATCCTTACACAAATGGCATGCAGTGGACTGCTGGAAAATACAGCCAAAAATAGTGCAACAGTTTTCACACAAAACAAACCAAAATGTTGAAATTGGTTTACATTATAATGTGACAAATAAGTCGCAATCTGAAAACTACTTTCTTTGCCTCATTTTAGTGCTATTTGGAAAAACATGCATTTTGGCACTGAATTACATCAAAATTGCACATTAATAAATGAATAATATTGCCTACATACATTTTATATCGTCACAATTCTGAAAATAGTAATTCTGATATAATGTTTATTTTTACACAAATATTGCAGTTTTTCTCTTTGGATGAAAACTTGTATGGTTTAGTGATATTTTTGTGAAAATGCTGTATTAATCAGTACTGATATGCAATATGTTGTATTTCAATAGCAGCTTTCAATTCACATTAAAAGTACCAGATGACAGCAAATGGTACCAAATCATCAGCTACAAACTGTTTAATACTTAAACTCATTTAAAATTGGTTTAAGATATTTTAGTAATATTCTTGCACTGCCATCATTCTGAATTTATATTGTCCAGCAATTTCACAATTGTGCTATACCGAAAAGATGTTTACCTGACTATTGTGTAGAAC
The DNA here is from genome assembly GCA_013389945.1 of Fregata magnificens. Lineage (NCBI taxonomy): Eukaryota > Metazoa > Chordata > Aves > Suliformes > Fregatidae > Fregata > Fregata magnificens. The sequence continues at coordinate 52,242 of WAAD01002626.1, forward strand.
TATTACTTGCTATGTTCATCTTTCTTCTATATAATGCTTTTTACATTCAAATGATAGCAGTGTGAGGGAATTCAAGTTACTTTTGACGTATTTCCAAATTCCAGGGCTTTGAGTAGGATTTGAGTTTGAGGATTGAGAGTCATTTACTGGTGACAGAATTTTACCACATTCAAAAGCTTCTACACTGTCTCCAGTGGCATTGGATGCTCTGCCCTCACAGATACTGATGTTTTTCCTAGTTCAAAGTTGTCTTAATTTAGCAAAAAAGGAGGAAAAAAAAAATATAAATATATTTCGCATTACCACTCTTTCCACACAACTCCTGAGCTAGCAAAGAAACTTCGTCAACTTTACATACAGTTTCACATCTCCCAGGATCTAAATGCAGTTGTCGTCAGGAACTGGTTTTCTTGAAAAGCTGATATGTATTAGGCTTCATTCTCAGGATTGTAACATGAACACTTAAAATAACACAAAAGTTAATGGTTGACCTACATTTAACAATACAGGTATTTGGTGGTGGTTGTTGTTAGAGAAGTTTCAAAATAAAAATATAGAAAATCATGCAAGTCCACAGAATAAATACTCCTAATGCCAGGGAGCTTGTTCTAATATAGGCTCTGTTCAATTAAACTGACTTCCATTTTTGTCATGGTTTGTAAGCTAGAGGTTGGCTTGCAAACTTCTCCTCTATGCAGTCTTAGGAAACTCAGAAGAGGTTTTCCTGTGATTGATGAAGTCTGAATACTGATGCCTTATGGCAAAAGAGTTTCAAACAGCAAAAGTGCTGAACTTAGCATGGGAAGAGGAAAAAAACCTCTGACCACAGGAGTGCTAGGGCATGGCAGGGATACAGCTATGGATGTAGAGAGAGTTCTTTCAGAGGAGAAGGCTCAGTTACATTCTTTTTTTTGTTGTTGTTGTTCTCTGGACACTGGTGTGGAGGCTTCTTTGTACTTGCTTCACTGTCAGACAGTCTTGCCTAGCTTTCATTGCCATTGTGATTTCACAATAGCAGTACCGTGTGCCAGTACTATATGTCATAAAGGTGCATCGTGTACTGGAATTGAGTGGAGCCGAGTCATCCACAGAAAAACAGAATAGAAACAATGATATGGAACCATTCTGAGGAGCCAGGGCCATGTGATACATAACACCTGATTACCTGCTTCCCTGTACCAAGGGATTTAAGATGAACAACATTCAGACTGAAGAAAAACACAAACCTGTAGGCAACTATGCCACTACTAAAAGAATGAAAGATGGCCTCTAGCATGACATAAACAGCCTTAAATCCATTGTCAGGGCATTCCTGAGTAACACAACTGACTGAAAAGAAAACTAACTGTCCTGTGCCAAAATACATTTTTCCCAAATAGCTCAAATGTGAACAGCAGAATTGTCCAGAGATTTGATACAAAATCTGAGGCAGCCACATTGCCAAGCAACTCAGTGCACTTAGATTATAAAAATGTTGTTCCACAATTTTCTATTCTAATTGACACTTTGCAGCAAGTTAACACTGTCAATCATTCTGTGCATTAGAAAGAATTGAAACCCAACATGGGCCAAATATTCTTCAGTCACACAAAGCAGCTTAACAATAAAAAGAACCGTTTAAAAAAAGAACAGGCAGAAGATATGATGCTCAGTTTGTAGTCAAACATCAGTTCATGGCAGTCTCTGACCACAAAGAATCGAGGGCTCTGGAATCCTGCAGGAATCAGGATTAATCTTCTGTCCATCTAACTTGTCTGCTTTCACTCAGTGCATGAGACTATATCTGGTCCTAAGGACAACATTCACTTTCTGCTTTTAAAAGCTGTGTCAGAATCACTTTCAAGTTACATAGGAAAGTGCGGAAATATTTGTGGCTGGCTCATGTCAGGAAAACCATTCTCCTCTTCCTCCTTAGAGAACAATAGCCTGTTTCTTCAGTTTGGCACTTGAAGTCGCACCAGGCAGGAGAGCAAATTATTCAAATGACATTAGATTAGCAGGTACCTGGAAGAGAATGTAAATTATTCAGCAGTATAATGCTCTTGAGCTTATTATAGCATTGGGAAACTCCAAGGTTACAAAATGGAGTGGGCTAATCATTTATTACCCAATGTGAAAAGTGTAATCAGTCCCAAACAGACACAAAAGAGGGCTAACCCCACAACTGAAAGGAAAGATAAAGACTCAAATGATTTTTCTATTCATGGACCAAATCCAGCCAAAGTTTTCTAAGAAGTCATCAGTATGCATGGGGTGGGGGGGATGTGTGTGTGTGTGTAAAGAAGAT
>WAAD01002626.1:64216-94945 GCA_013389945.1 Fregata magnificens
AGCGGCTGAGAGAACTGGGGTTGTTTAGTCTGGAGAAGAGGAGGCTGAGGGGAGACCTTATCGCTCTCTACAACTACCTGAAGGGAGGTTGTAGGGAAGCGGGTGCTGGACTCTTCTCCCAAGAAACTAGCGATAGGACGAGAGGAAATGGCCTCAAGTTGCGTCAGGGGAGGTTTAGATTGGACATTAGGAAGAATTTCTTTACTGAAAGAGTGGTTAGGCATTGGAACAGGCTGCCCAGAGAGGTGGTGGAGTCATCTACCCTGGAGGCGTTCAAAAAAGGTGTAGACGTGGCACTCCAGGGGCTAGTTTAGGAGTCATGGTGGTGTTAGTTGATGGTTGGACTTGATGATCTTAGAGGTCTTTTCCAACCTAATGATTCTATGATTCTATGATTCTACAGGAACCACTTCTTGGAGGCTCCAGCGACAACCTTAGCTTAGTCAGCTTCTGGCCTCTAACCCAGAACCACCTGTTAAGAGGCTGACAGAGACAGAAACTTTGTGATGTGAAAAACCACATCCAACTATCATCAGAATCCTTACAAAAGTGTCTGGCCTCAAATTAGTGATAAACAGAAACAGGAAAAAAAACCCAAACAAAACCCCAACATTCCGGGGCACAGTTTGACAAGAGGATGTGAAGGTACACTTGTAACAGAAATGGTTCTGAGAGGGTGGTTGGTCACTGGAGTAGGCTCCCCAGGGAAGCGGTCATGGCATCAAGCCTGTCAGAGTACAAGGAGTGTCTGGACAATGCTCTTAGTAATATAATTTAGATTTAGGCAGTCCTGTAAGGAGAAGGGAGTTGGACTCGATGACCTTTATGGGTCCCTTCCAACTTTAGATATTCTAGGTATTATACAGGCTACTCCATCTCTCCCCAAGCACAGAAGTTATTCATCAATTTCCTCTGCCTTGAATTGAAGATTCGGGAGACAGAGGAAGAAACAGGACAACTAGTAATGAGTTTGTCCTAGTAAGAGGCAAAAAATTATACAAATAGATGCAAGATCCTTTACTGTCCATACCCACTCTGCAATATAGACTTATATCAAGTTGCATGAAATATAGGAATTAATTCCAAATTACTTGTATTTTTATTTCCCTGTAGCCTAGACTCAGGAATTTCACTATGAACTGGGTCATTACTATGAAGAATTGCACAGGTTTTTCCCTAGCAGCAAGGGGAAAAACCTCATCCACACAGTATTCTGCACATCTGAGCAAACCGTTCATTGTGCTCTTTAATTAACAATGAAAGGAGCCTCAAGACAAGCAGAAAGAGGAAACTGCTTCTAGCAATAGAGAGAGGGGAAACAAGTTCATTAGAGGAACCTTCAGTAATATCATTCATCAGATCATCAATTTAGTAAGAGAACAAAAAGAGAAAACAGTTTGTAATCCTGTTTTCTACCTTATTCCTATATACCATCTTATATACGACAGCATTTTTGCCTGCCTGTCTTTGCTACCACCACACAATTGAGAATTTGTGAAACATGACCAGTAGCATGAGTCACTGGCATATGTGGCTTCAGAAAAGATCTTATGCTTAAAGGCCACATGCAGTTAAAAAAAAAAAAAAAAAAAGCACTTTTAATCACTACTTGACCCAGAGATTCAACCAAAACCATATGCCTGGGAGGTCAGAAGAGGGCCGAGTTCAATGTTCTCCTGCGTTTTCAATTAAAATGTTGTTGCATTTGGGCTGTAACACGACATTGGAAGCTTCTTCCCTAAAGACAATAGGGTTCATTTTCCTCTTCTGCTGTGGAGGCTAAGCACAAGTTAGAATATAAAAAGTATGAATCCAAGCACAATTAGCTGGTGGCTAGTTTAGTGTAAAAACTGTTTGAATTTCTACTTCACCACAAGGTCTGAAAATCTTGTCTGTTGCATTACTAGCAAGAACATATATTTCATGAAAGTCTTTTACCGCAAGTTTTCATTATGAATTCTTAAAATTTACGCAGAGACAAACCAAATGCATTCAGAAGTTTCAGAAATGATTACAAGTTCTTTTATTTGAAAATCTTCAGCCCTTCTGACAAACTAGGTTCACAAAAGTGAGTTTTTTCTACATGCTTTGTTTGTAGTGCCTTTCCATCAGATATTTTTCAACTTGTGAACAGTAAAATACTTAGGACTACTGAGGTGTTTACTACCTGCTAAGAAGCTTAAAATATATTGGAACTGAGAGCCAATATGAAGATAGCGGCAGCTGAAAGAGAATTTTCCTGAAAATTATAAGCATGTATCAGCAAGAGTTTAGTCTGAAACTCAGCATAAACTTCAGTGTTAACATGGCCGCTCTCAGGTTACCATCACACCTTGCAATGCATTAAGTCACTACTTGTCCCTTAATCTGGCTGCAGGATTGGTTCAGTTTTCAATTGCTTCCTGTTGTGTCATTCAGCTCTTTCTCTCTGGTGCCAGTTCTAAATCCTAATTTACATTAAGTTCTTTTAAGTGGATGACATTATAGTTCACTGAGAGCTACTGAAACATTATGTTTAACAAACTGTTGAAACTACAGCCTGTGAAAGAGTAGCAGTCTCAAGGCACAGCCCTAAATGAGTACCAGTATGGTGCAGTGCTTTTTCACACCGACACTATGCCACATGTCAAAATAACTGTTATATTTTCTAATACCTAAGAGTTTAAAGGTTTAAGTTTCTCACCGTGAAGAGAGTCACGGAGCTGAAAGCAGTAAGACTGTTCAATTAATTTGATTGTAAGACAACGCTCATTGAAACAAAGCATGGAGACTGCACCAAAACTACTTTATCTAGAGAAAGAACAGCAAAATAACAAGTTTTGTGCTGACAAAATCAAGCCATTACAAAATCAAAGTCAGCTGGATTTGACTCCAGGTATTTTAAAGTATTTATACGTTCAAATGTTATCGCTATCAAAACCTACAAAAAATAAGAGATGCTGTCTACCAACAAAGATAGGGCTTTGAGAGTTTTCACTCTACACTCCCCTTTTTTTGAAATTAGATCCCCATTTAGGAAGCATAGAGTGAAATTTGCACTAATATGAGTACAACACAAAAATATTTAAAGACTGATCATTATAACTTGCTTTTAGCAAGAGCTTTTATTACCTGGATAGCTTCAGAACACAAAAAGTTTGTTAAAAAAAACCTGAAAAAAAAGACGTAATGTGTCTAAAATGACTGCATATCTCAGATTGAAAATAAGATTATAGAATCAGACTTCAGTTCAGGTTAAAATACTGCCTGGCTAGGGTGAGATGTGTCAAGGGTGACAGAGTTTGTGGAAATAGGTATAGGAGCCTTACAGTGCCAACTTGAGCCAACAGTTCCAGTCTGGCTTCCTTGCTATTATACATGGCAATTACGATTGCTTTCATCAGTCGCGTGAAAGGAGGTAATGGACTTATTCTAATTCCTAGTTAGGTGTCTTTAGTGAAGATTCTGATGACAGAAAACAGAATGCTTTATGGTATAAGATGAAGACAGAAATATCAGCTATGCTGGTATTACTCTGTCTGGAGTGGCCATTTTCTATGTAGTTCTGCATCTTCCTCATCTCCAAGGCAAGAGAAGGAAATATATACAGTTTGGCTCTGTTAACCCTGTGCTAAGGTAAAAAGAATCTGAGCTTAAAAACCTTTACAAAGTCTTTGCATCTGCTCTGCTGTCAAATGTCTATGAAGAAGAACTGTGGAGTTCAGAGTTCTCGTTAGACAGGACCTGTGCTGCAGGGTACACTTGGTTCAGCGAGAAGTCTGGGGTGCAGAGGGCGTCAGCGTGAGTTATGGGGCACAGGGGAGATGACCTCATTTCTGTAAAGGGGTAAGAGACAAGAGAGCCTGTGCCAAGAAGGATGCCAAAGAGGGTAAGTGGTGAGATACTGATGAAAACTGCACAGACCAAGGGATGTTTATGGACATACCAGACTGCTGAGCAATTAGCTGGGGAAGCTATGCCTGATACTGCTGATAACAAAATTCCAATATATAAATTCATTTGAGATTGAGTTATGTTGCCCCTTTTTTTCCAACAAGTGAAGTCATCTGCTACTGCTAGCTCTCCTCTTTTACTCTCCTGGCTCCACTCCTAGTGCATACTGTTACCATGATTTCTATTCTGTTATTTTGCCTTTCATGGAGACAAAGCACTCTTAGTAGGATTTTCCAGTCAGCTGGCATGAACAAGGGTTAGTTTGGTTTTCATTATTTCTCAGCATCATTTTCAAGACTATGCTGACATGCACAAAAATAATGTATAAAAATATTAAAACATTATTAAAAATTTGTTTGCGTTAGGGAACGTGAGACAACTTCATCGGAGTGAGCTGAGTGCTGTTCAGAGATCTGTGGCAAGAACATTTGGAAAAGTTTACACATATCCCAAAGGATCTCACTGTTTTTTCCTTTGCATAATTTTTCCATGAATAATCCTTCAAATGTTATAAATGAATGTTACTTTTGCAATCCTTCAGTAGAACATGTGAACAGTTACAGTCTCCAGAGCTTTTAAAAAAAGCAACAGGGTGAAGGAGTTACAGTTCACAATTTTCTCCGCTAAAAATCTATCAATAAACCAATACTAGGCATCCAAACAGAAAACTGAAAATGAGTTGCATATTATATGCTGAAAAACTGAGTGATTTTTCAGGAAGGTAAAACAGTCTCAACTATTTACTATTTTTTGGTGAGCAGCTAAGAACTAAAACTGATACTTACCAGCTCTGTTTCTAAAACTTAATAAAGACATTCCAAGCCACAGGCTCTCTAGTTAAATCTTTGCTGTAAATTTTTACTGTTCTGTTGCCATTGTAACCAAAGTCAATTGGTGATAATTCAAACTTTCAAATAGAAAGACCCACTTACAAAACACACAATAAAGAACTTCTTAAGAATTTTGTGCACAGAATCAAGAATGATGCAAAAAAATTAAATCTAGAATGATGGCTATTGTAAAATCAGTTTTAATTTTCAGAGTGCTTTACAATTCAACTAAAGCCCATTAACGCATACAACATGCAAGAGACATGTCTGTTATGGCTGCTTCTCAGACAAGAGCAAACTAAGAACAAGAATCAGAGTCTTTGGCTGCACCTCTCCATGCTCCCTCAAGCGCCCCCCCCCCCCCCCAAAAAAAAAAAAAAAAAAAAAAAAAAGTGTGTTTTGGTCAGACAAATTGAAGTCTACCTGCTCTCTTTGGAAACAGTATTCAAAGGCCTGTTGCTGCAGAGGTCAGGAAGATGATTTTGGTTATTGAATTACAGTATACCTTTTTTTTTTTCCCAAAAGGGCTATGAACTCTTTCTAATACCATGCCCTGGGAGTAAAGGGGACATAAATAGGATTTTGTATTTCTGCCACATGATCCCACTTGCTGTAATTGCTGTCCTATTCTAATCTCCATCTCCACTCTATGTAACAGCAAAAGGTATGGATACATTTGTAAAAAAGTAATTTGGAAACCTTATTCTGCAGCACATTTTTTTTTTAGCCTAAGGACAATAATTGATACAGAATATTAGTCTGTCTACTTTGGCAATCAAGAATTTCTAATTCTAGAAATATCATAGGAAGAAAAAGATTAATTCACTGTTTCATTCCAGACTTGGTATTTTTAATCTTCCACAAATCCTCATTCTTTTTTCATTTTTTGCATTTGAGAAAAATATGTTAAGTCTAGGAAAACAGTCAGTAGAAATCATGATTAAGATTGCTGCAAATAAACTGTCTGGCTTTGCTGCACTGTCCTTTCCTTCTCTAAGTGTTTTTCTTTCACTGACAGTCCAGATGAACCACAATTTTCTCAAGCGCTTTCTACTTCTAACATGTGTAAAGAACATCCTGCTATCTGTTTACATTTTCCTTCAAATCATTCTGTTTCTTTAATTTCTATCTTCCACTTATCCACTTACAGCTTGTTCTTTTTTCTTGATTCCCTTCTACTTCTCAATGATAGTTCCTTTATTACAGCCTTTAGTGGATTTTCAGGTGAAATGTGCAGGTTTGCTTTCCTAAATAATCAAAAAACAGCTTAAAGAAGTCTAACAACAAACTTCTTCATTTAGTAATCCAAAAAAGTAATGATATGGACATTTCCTTCCTCCCTCAAACTCAACTGATTTGCTTTGTGCAAGTAACCTCCCATCCTAAATTTCTTAAACAGGCAAACAAAACAAAACCAAACAAAACCAAAAAAAAAAAAAAAAAAAAAAAAAAAAAAAAGAGAGAGAGAGATTGAGAGAGACCTGGAGTACGTGGTATTCTTTTGCTTCACTTTACTTCCAGGTTCTATTTTTTAGAACCTATTTTATGTTTATAGGACTCCAGAATACACTCATTAGGCAATTTATTAGAAGATGTTTCTTCAAAGCCCTTATTGTCTCATATATATCTCCTCAAATCTGTAACACTAATAGTTTGGCCCAGTTTTTTTTTTTTTTGTTTGTTTTTTTTACAAATGCTACCACCTACCGGTGCCAAGAATGCTCAGAATAGACAGACAGCGTGGTAGTCCTTTCATGTAGTCTTTGCTTTTTGCTCAAATTTGCATTAACAAAATCCACTAATTTAAAGGTTAATTCTAAAAGCATGGGTTTGCAGTGAGGGAATAAACACTGACATGTATGTCAATCTTTTGCAATGTCTATCAATAGCAACAATTATGAAAACGAGAACTTTCAATCACATGAACATATTAACTTACACTTTTTCTTCCCATAAATTTAAGTATAACAGTGAATCATGCTGGGTTGTTATCTCACGATACTAATGTCCCTTAATGGGCAAGTACAGCTTAGGCAGGTGCAGCTCCGTTCACCCTGTCTCTGTTGCTGAGGATTCGTGCTGTTATGAAAAACCTGCGTGTGTGTGAGGAAGTAGTTCAATCTTCTTGGACCGTTCCATTCTGGCTTACTTTTTTTGCTATAATTGCCAGAAAGGGACCAATTAAGTGATGTGGACACAGAGGGGAGTTTGTTGATGTTAATATATCAATTGTCAAACCGTACAAAACGGACCCTAGAGGAGTTTGCCCAGTAGTGCTCAATCCAGTATCTCCAAGAGTAGGACTGTAGAAATATGTTACTAATGTAGTGAAAGATGAAATTACAGTACAGGCAAGATCACAAGTTTAATATAGTTAGCAAGGACAACAGCAAACCAGACAAGTGCACCAGAAACCTGGGGCACTTTTGTCTGTGCCACTCTACCAAGACCAAGTACAACTAACCGTATTTCTAACGTACTTCTGACTGCACAGTAAGCACACTTGAGTGTATTTCCTTCAAATGCTTCCTGAATAGAAGTGACACTTTCAATTTCAGGTGTTACTTTTATGGAATCACTAGTTGTCAGCGTTTGTGTTAATTTATACTGCACCAGTAGAATGTGCAAAACCCTGACTTACACTTCGGCAAAAATGTTGAATTTCTTGCAGCGGTATCTGCAGGGTAGTGCATGAGCTTGGATGACATCCATATTGGCAGTGAAGACACAGCCATTGTGAAAGCATAGCTGCAGGGAAACTCTTTAGTTTGGGTTCAACAAGATACATTAACCAATCCATCAAAAAAATAGCTTTTTGCAGAAATTATTTCAGGTGACTGCTCTGAAGAAAGAGACAAAAAAAAACCCCAAAACCAAAACCAAACGAAAGCAGAAAAGCCCCTTGTCCTCTGGCTGGTTTATATGTTCTTAACATTGCTAGGGAGTAATAGCTTGGTAGTTAAAATAAGCATCAGTAAACTAGGACATTAAAGAGACTTTAATTGGTTTGGTAAGGAAGCCACAGAAAGTAATAGAAAGTGATAAAGTTAAAAACTGATCATTCTCTCCCTGATAACTTTATATTTGCTTTGACAGAATATTCTTCTACAATTTTTGTGAAGCTTTGGTCTGTTAAGAAAAAAAACACAGCACACTAATTCTGGCTGGATTTAGTGCTTGATAACAACATGTGAATCCCACACATTTGTCTGGTATTAATTTCTTTCAAAAATACTCAAATGAGTTGTAAAAATTTGTAGGGAAAGTATTCCAGAGAAAGAGTTTGGAAATGAATATAAGTTTGAAACTAAAGAGCAAAGTTTTCTGGATGGTATGTAAACTTTTGTGAAGAAAACTTAGTTCTTCCATTTCTACCTTAAGTACAGTGTAAGAAAAGCAGACACTATGCACATGAAGCAATAACCAAGCACTTGCAGGATGATTAGACAATCCTCATTTCCACAGAACAACTGGCTGCTAAAGCACTTAGCACAAACTATTTATTAGTTGCCAAAGCAACAAGTAAAACAAATGGCAAAACTAAATGTCAAATTCAGTGTTTACATGGAAAATGACAGTGTGGGGTTTTTTTTCACTCTAAAATGCTGGGACTGCTCTACAGACGTCACTAGTGTAGTATACCTACTTTCAGAGGGTTACAAATGTGCAAACACCCCAGTCTTTCTTCCTTCTGTTTCTGCATTTTCTACATTTTTAACTCCTACATATCACATACTTGACATCCGATAAATCTACTGCTTCTAATTAATTAAAATAAATATTAAAAGTTCTTTAGCAACTCTCAAAGCTGAATGGACTCAGCACAACTGGCTGAATTTTACCCCAATAACAAAAAAGAGAATACACCTGTTTCAGATTAATTACTCCAGATTCCTGGTAGGGCGGTAACATAAAACCTCTGGTCTACTTATTCTCCTTTCAAGAGTTATACGAAGACCTACTTGGAAAAAAAAAAAGAAAAAAAAGGAGGGGGTGAGGGTCCATCCCTGACTATTGCATAATGAAAACCCCAAAATAAGGGCTGCCCACAGCTGAGGCCTGGCTGTTGCTAAAAAGGACTTCTAAATGCTAACTTTAATGAAGGAGTTCATTAAAAATCACAGAATCATGAAGATCAGTCTTTGAGTCACTTAGTATTAGATATAATTTGCTGGATATGTTAATTATTTTATCATTATTTTATCTTTTTATATTGTTTTCCAAGACAGGATAAACACAGTATATTTCAGAAAATGAGTAACCATTTTCTATATTCTGATTAGCACTGCGCCCTGAACTTCTCAAAATAACATTAAGATGATAAAGAACATGCATAAAGTTTTCTATACTGAGCCACACTTGGTGTGCAAATTCTAAGGAACTTCAGCTGCTTAGAAGGCTAACTTATTTACCATATATTAGATTAAATATTTTCTTTTGTTCTGGGAAAATGTATTGAGTTATACCTTCCAAAACAATCTAATAGCTGTACCATAAATGCCGGGCACCTCCTAGCCAACACTGCGGGAACACAGATGTCTTTTACAGCTAATTCAACTGGAAACTGTGAACAGTTACCATACTATAAGCTCTCCGGCTACATTCTCTCTCTCTCTCTCAAAGTGTAGCAAGGCAGAATGAACAGACTTAAGTTGCTGCCAAGGAAGTTGTGTGAATCACACAGTTCCTGAAAGCATACAATTAAACTGTTTAAAGCTCCTTTTTAAATGCTACTTGCAAGAGACAAAAATCTCTGCAGCGTTATGGAAGGCATGAAATCTTCCCATGAAAGCACTATTCACAATTATAGATGCATTTGGTAATTAAATGAGACCATCTTAGCCACTAATATACAAAACATAGCTCGTTGTGAGACATTCATTTTAATCAGATGTCTGCCTCCTGTTCAAAATTTACTGGAAAACCAGTTGGCAACCAAACTGGAAAATGGACACATGGTTTTCTCCAGTACTTTGCAAACAGAAATATTGAAGGATTTAACTGTTTTTATTGAGCCTCACACTCATAAAGATACTTTAAGGGGAAAAAAAGAAACCCACAATGTCCCTGGCTAGAGTAAACTGTTAATCTTCTTTTGAAAGAGAGAAAACTGAAGTTGGGTAGAACACAAAGTCACAATGCTGGGAAGGAAAATCCATTTCCATCATCAACACAAGTAATTATACTTTAGGACATGAAGAAGACGCTAGTCCCTGCGCTTAAGTCCCGTATAGACTTTGGAATTATTACCACAATATCGAGCTTTTTCTCCATATTTGGAAAGACATGGCAACCTATAAGAAGGCAGTATGTCACACGCAGAACTCAACTAGACTTATCGCTATTAGTAATATATTAACTTTTTGACTATCAGGAGAACTGAACTGATGACTGCCCTTATGGGCCAAGAACCTTTATTTTGCCTTTAAATCATGGTACTCAGACTCCTGTGCCTTAAACTATTGACTGGAACATTAAACTACTGCCTAAACTATTTTGAGATCATCTCTTATCATTATAGCTTGCCGACTGCAAAGGATTTACTCCTGGCACACAATGGCTGAAGTGGAAATAATCTCAAACTATAATCTGAATCCAAATAAAGTTGCCTCGAATACCTTTGAACATGCTATTTTTAATTCTCCATGGTCAAATATCTCATTACTGATATTTCAGTATTTTAGCTTGGAATTATTCAAGACTAACATATGGTTACATTTCTAGTTATTAATGTTGTAAAATAAACAATAAATTATTGCCTTCATGCTTAGTTAAATTTCAATTTGAATTCGTGCTAACTTAATTTTTTTCTTTTTTTTTTTTTTTTTTTACCCAATAAAGTACACTGGATTCCCTTTAGTAGCATTTTTGCAGCCACATAGATGCAGGTCACTGAAAAATTCACGTGCGTATTACAAAATGCTGGTGGCATTCATGGTCTAACTGGCAGTAAGTGATAACTGTCCAGCTGAGCAAGAAATACAGCAGTCCACAAGCATGTCACACTTTTGAAGGAAACACTAACAGAAGAATGGAGCAATAGGAATGACTCAAGACTTGATTTCTAGTCATCATATTAATTCTCACTCTGAAAAAAGCAACCTTACAGAGCATATAGGGGCACTGCAGATTCAGAGGGGAAAGTTCACCCTCTCCTAATACTGCCAGGTACCATACGATGACATATTCAATTGAGTACTGAACATTGTCCCGATCAATATTTGTGGACTCCAGCTGAGCTCACAGCAGTATAAAGCCATATTACTTGCCTGGCTCAGGAGAGTTCACAGTTCTTGTTTCCAACTTTGGAACTGTATTTTTAATCACCTTCCATTACAGCTCTAACAAAGTCTAGCCCTCGATTAAGAATTACAGAGTATCAGTGATGATCACATACTATGCTGTTATGACCAAAGTCAGAACTTCCACGATCATCCTAATGAAATGTTAACATCAAAATGCTACTGTAAAGCATTTCAACGTGAGTAATACAAAGTCAAAGCCAGAAAACAAAAAAGTTCAATTGTATGTCTGCTTTACATATGTAAGATATAATCATATGAGAGGCAATGACTTAGTTTTAAATTTCAAGTATGAAAAAGCAAATCCTCACAAAAGCAAAATCAACTATTACATGATTTGGTGGGTTGAGCTTCGCTGGCTGCCAGGTGCCCACCAAGCTGCTTTATCACTCCCCCTCCTCCACAGGATGGGGTGGGGGGAGAAAATAATATAAAAAAACCCCTTGTGGGTTGCGAGAAAGGCAGTTTAATAAAGAAAAGCAAAGGCTGCATGCAGAGGCAAAGGAAAACAAAAAAGAATTTATCCTCTACTTCCCATCAGCAGGTGATATCCAGCCACTGCCTGGGAAGAAGGGCCTCAGCACTCGCAGGGATTGCTTCGGAAGACAAACATCTTAAGAATGAATGCCCTCCCTCCTCCTTCTTTCTCTTAGCTTTTATTGTTGAGCAGATGTCATATGGTATAATGAAATATCCCTTTGGTCAGTTTGGGTCAGCTGTCCTGGCTACGTCCCCTCCCAAGATCTTGCCCACCCCCAGCCCACTGGCCTTTTTAGCAGGGGTGGGTTTGGAGAGACAGCCTTGACGCTGTGCGAGCACTGCTCAGCAGTACCCAAAACACTGGTGTGTTATCAGCACCTTTCTAGCTACCAATACAAAGCACAGCACTATGAGGGCTGCTATGGGAACAGTTAACTCCATCCCAGCCAGACCCAATACACATGTCTGTACAAAGAAAATGTTAATTAAGAACTCCTTTTGAACTTACCTAATTAAAAAAAAAAATTCCTCCTGTGAACTGCTTCCTTATATTTTACACAGCAATTAATAATACTGAGCATTGGGGGGCCAGGGGGAGAGCACCTTCCTGAAGAAATGTTTTCTTCCAAATTATTATTTCTATAGATTTTATTTCTTTTTCCTTAGAACTGTATGGACTGAAGACCAGGTCAAATGTTTATCTGACTCTGGGAATAGCATTCACGATCCCGAGACAAATGAGAGGTTCTCTATAAATTACTGGCCATCTGACACTTGCAGCCAACATGAAGAGCTGGGAAGCAGAGGAAAAACACCTGTATTTATTTTTCTCCTTTCATATTTAGCATCTTCCTTTTTCTTTCTCTCTTTCATTCACTTTGTCTCTTTCTCATTTGGTGAGAATAAAATGCCAAATGAAATTGCTTGTCAGATGCGGCCTGGACCCCTTGGGTTTTTTTACATTCGTACATGGTTTAACATAATGAGACAGAAAATTGGCCATTCAGGTTTCAGAGATTAAAATAGAACAGCTTTTGAGATAATGGCTCCTATAGTAGTAAGTATGTTTCACATAGTCTGATGTTTGTTAGTATGTTCATGGAAATAAACTGTGTTGGTATAGCAGATTTGTTTTGGTCAACTTATGGATGGTACTGTAGTTTTTTAGATGTTGCTAAAAGCTATCAGAAATCTTTTGTCCTCCTGCTTTACACAATGAAATTGTCTCAAATTTATGTGTTAGTTCACACAGAAACCTGAAAGGAGAATTTCCTATGGTATTCACTGCATTGATTCGTTCATACTGAAAGAGTACTCTTCCTTCTTCACTTATTAAATAATAATGAAAATGCAAGCATTTGTAAAAAATCACTCCGTCTAATTTCTGTTCCAATGCTAACAAACACCCTGTGTTATCCCTCGAACTGCAATTGTTAATACACAAGTCAGCAATCTTTATTGATGACTCATGCTACAGGTAATACCTCTGAATGACCAGGTCTGGCTTCTGGACAAAGAAGCTCACAGCAATACTACTGGGAATCACGGTCCCTCAGTAGACTCTGATATGGTAACAAGGTTAGTGGAAGACTTGGTATTGATACAGACAACCTTGGCAATTTGCACTGGTCGATTCCAGGGATTAGTTTTAGACATACTGTGCTGTAGCTGGGTTTTTAATCTCAGCGAGGAAAGTCCAGTAGGTTTTATGCTACCTGTTAAAAATGTGAAACCTACTAATAAATCATCTTAAAAATGTTCCTCTTTGCCATCCAGGTAAACCTGTTCTCCAGAAAGGCAAGTAACAGTACATCCCTCCTCTACAATCGCTACAAATTAAGTTTTACTTCTGAAATCAATTTCTTTTCATTCATTTAAGATCAATGGATTTGTTTTGCCTTGTCAAATGAATGCTGATATGTGTGAAATCAATCTTGATATGTGGGATATAATTTGTTACTGTAAGAACCTCCAAGGGTGAATATCATAAAGGAAGAAAACTATTTAAGACAAAGGACAGTGCTAACCTGAGTACAAGCTGGCTATATAGAAATTTGCAATAAAAATCAGATCTTTCACAACTATCAGAGGAGTGGTGTTCTGGACCAAGGATGTTCTGAAACTGGGCATATGTGTGGAAAGGGATCATGTCTCTCACAGCCCGCACAAGATAATTCTGTAATTGCAACAAAAGCCCATATTTAAAACGGATTATTTCCTCCAAAAACCCTCTGATATACAATGGGTTTTCCCATATACTTCAGTGGAGGATTTCTGTAATTAAAATTATTTCCTTACTCAAATTTTTAAATGAAGTTTTATACCTGCAAGATCTTCTTTGGAGGAAACCAGTCGAGGAGAGCTGTTACCTGGCTCAATTCTTAATGATAATCTGGAAAAACAAGTTTTTAAGAGAAATTAACAAAAAAAAATTCTCAATAAAAGTTGAAAGAAACTGAAGAAAGTAATTATTTTTGGCAGTGGTAAGCAGGAATTTTACTTTGTTGGAAGTGTGGTTATTTATTTTGTTACGTAACAAAACAATAAATTTTTTAAAGTAAATGACTACCTGTTAGATCCAAGAAAGAAACTGTGAGGAAGTCTATGAAAACAGAAATGGAAACTGATGTTTTATACTCCTTATCAGTGTAAAAACATAAGTTCATATAGTCTTTCACCTGAAAAAAACCCTCCAAAAGTTAGTAAAATAGCTAATAGCAAACACTTTATTCCCTCTGTGCGTGAAAAGTGAATTTATTCTGTTACCATGTGGAAATGTGCACTCAGAAATAGCTATTTAGAAATATTAGTTACTATGACTTATGGAAAAGGAGCATAAGTGGATAAAGTGACCAACACTTAATAGTAAAAGAAGATAATTAGAAGAAAGTTATATTATTATATGCCCCTCTGCCTCACTCCATGTGCTTTATGATGCACTCACTGTTGCCTTATCGCAGCACTCCAACACGTCTTGATCTTCCAGTGCATATGACTTCTGCCACCTCTCAAGTTTATGCACTCTTAACTTGACATTCAGGGGTCCTTTGTTCTGTACCAGTTTTACCAAAAAGTATGGAGGACTACAATGTTAAGTAAATTTTCATGGGATAGGCACAAAACCAAAGGAAATAACTGCTGTCATTTGCACAGCATTGAACACGCAAAAAAGTTGTGAAGGTTTCAAGCTACAAACTGCAGTACTCCACTGTACACAAACACCAGTGAAAGTCTTTTTAACTTTAGATAAAAACATGCAAAGGGGCCAGGGGCAGGGAGGAACGTATGACAGCCTTTCAAAATATCACATATGGCTTAACTATCACGTTCCTTACTATCTTGTCTTTCGTGTACATGGAGTTTTATGGGGAACACCTTCCAGTCTGTAACCCACGGAATTCAAACATTGTCAACTATGTTTTAGTGTAAAGTTAGTTAACAAACCTATAGTCCCTTTTCATGTTTTAGAATTTCTATTCTTCCGATAGTACTAGATTCTTCTAACTATCCTAAGTAATGTATTCCAAGTCAGTAATGAATCATTCCTTTCCAGACTATCTTTTCTTTCTGTCAACATGATTTCTGTGACCAGGAAGTGGCAACATGCCTCTCCTAGAAGTCAAGGATGAGAAACTTACAATAATGTAACTCAGTGCACAATTCAAATGTTAATCATATGGGAATTCCTTTCAGTATGGAAAAATGGCAAAAAAACCTTAATGAAGTCTTTCCCTGTACATAGGGTCCTACTGTGCAAATTTTTCTATGCCTGTAGAAACGTTCCAGTTGCATCCCTTGCACGTTACTACTTCGTTCATTTTTAAGGCTGATCTGTTCCTCACTATATTAGAGGTTTATTGTTCCCAAGCTGTAAGCTTGATTTTTGTGCAGAAAGCTTTTTTTAAAAAAATTTGGTTTTAAGAATCTCCTGCAGAACTGTGCTACTTAGAGATATTCAGCAATTTGGGTATTGAGCTCATTATACTGGGTTAGCTCACGTTTGACGAACCAAAGTCCTTATGCAAAACAGAACACTCATTCCAACTTGTTTCACGTAACAGTTGCTCTTCAAACAGAAGTAGACAACCTTTCTCCTGGTAACCCGTCACTGTTCCACAATTGCTAATTTCTTTCTTCTGTGTCTGTCTGTACAAGAGAGCTGTTACCTATCCTTCCCTACATGTGATAACTGCATGTTTTAGTTTCTGCCAGCTTTGAGGAACTGTTCTCTGATGCTCTTTCCTTATCCCATTATCAAATAAATTATTCAGCTTTATTAGTCCCCTGTGGCAACAGCCACAATTTATTTGGTCACTGTGGAAACATCTGTCTAATAAGACCATTACAAAAAGATACGACTGCAATTCAGTCCCAGCAAAGAGCTTCTCCCTTTTACAGTGATGTGATTTGCAATGCATTCCTCCTGAAAATTTCTTGCTTTGTTAGACTAAAAGGAATTGAAATCTATATGTAAGGATTACAGACTAGACTTCTTAAGCATGCTGAACCGAATCATGCTCATTAAGCAGGTCCAGCCTATCATTTCAGCTAACTATTTACAGAATCAGGTATTTTTCAGAGCAATTGTGGCAGGACTGCCTCACATACCTGAGGGGGCCACATATCACTTGTCCAACTTTACATTTTTTTTATCAACTTAATTAGCTTACTATGTATCAAGCTCCAAGACCCAGTACAAGTCTTACATGTTTGAAAAACAGCACAGTTGGAATACTGCCTACGAATATGTACATGGGGAAGTGCCATGACCTGCTATCAGATTTAAGGCAAGAGCATTCTTATACCTTCTTTAATGACCAGAACATCTGACAAAAGCAAGATCAACTTCCATGCAACTACTTGTACTATACCATTTCTCTCTTTCTGTTTAAAAATATTCTTGTAAAGAAGAAAAGTGGAAGATAACAGCAGAAAGTGAGACCTAACATCTTTATGCTTTTAACAAGGTTTTGGAAAGAGGCATGGTATCATTACACAATCAAGAAAGCACCTGTGGTGTGTGTTGCACTTAAAAGGTCACTGACAGAGCAACAAGTGAGTCTTCAGTGCTATAAAATGAGATTACATCACTCTCCACTGGTCATCTCTCTAGAAAATGTGAAGTTAGATAATGTTGTTTATCTGTTCGGTTATGTTAAAGTACACTCTGAAATCTTAGCCCTCGCTAAGTCTCTGACTCTTTGGTCATCAACTTCAACAATGCCAGAATTCTGCAATGTTTTCAAAATAACAAAAATGCAATTTAGCTATTCAACTTAGGAAAATACAGGATGTATTAAAAGAACAACAAATAAATATGAGCCTAAATTTGAGTTTTGGTAAATATAAAATACTCATGCTGACATGTTTAACAAAATACTTAAAATAAACTGTGAAAAAGGGAATATGTTCTGACAATGAGATGTCATTCCTGGACCACCTTCTCTCCTCTTCCCTCTCTCCCCCAAAAGGCTGGCACCAATCAAAAACATTTTTATTTCAAAGAAGAGATACTGACAGTCAGCACAGTTTCAACCAGTCTTGGCTTGTTTGTCACCACCCAAATTCATTTTTGCAATTCCTCTGACACTGCACTTTCCACTGCGAAGCACAGGTTATGTGCATGCACACGCATGCTCACCTGCTCTCACCTCACTACATGTGCATACAGTTATGCCAGCAGCATGAGCAACGTCTCCCAAATAGAACTCAAAGTCAGAATCTTTGGCCCCTCAAAGGCTTAGTGTGATACTATCAATAGGTCTGTGCAGACTTTGATACCTGATGTGCGTACAACCAACATTCATCATTAATATCCATCACATACCAAATTGTTCTCATAGTTCACTGTCCCCGATGATATTCACTAGTATTACTACAAGTAAAAAACTACCTTTGCTCCAGCATGCCTAATAAACCACTCAAAGACATTCTCTTTGTGTTTGTACCTGTATATGGATCAGAAATTCATCTTATAAGTCACTATATTCATCCAATATCACAGCATTGTTAGAATTTTTTTCAAAAATTCTTTTCAAAAACAAAATCTTTGCTTTATCATGGTGAGGAAACCTAGTCTTAGTGCAAGGTCTAAGTGCTGGCATATGAAATTTCAACATTCCAAAATTATACAGCAAGAGTTCAGCTAAGAGACATGCCAGGATAAATTCTAGATATCAACCTTGGACACTGTCCATTAGAAGCTGAAATTCCAAAACTGAGGAGTTAGTATTAACAATCTAAGGTGAAACAAAAACTAGAAGTAAAATCTCTAGGAAGAAAATCAGCACAGAGATTTACTGAATTAACAAATCACCAATTTACCTCTGGGAATTAAGACAAAGCTTTTAAAGAACAAGGCATAGGGAGAGTACGTGAAGGCTTTGNAACTGGAATTGATCATGACTTGTAGTTTTTCCAAATATTACGTTATAGTATCATATACTTATAGAAACCACTTGTTTAATCTACTTTTCCTAAGGTATTACAGCTCATGAAGGATATTGTATGTACAATGTTAACATTGATGCATCATCAGGATGATGATATGACCAGTTTCTTGAATCCAATCCAGGGGCTGTAAAGCCTATACCAACTACAATTCTTCACCTTTACCAATTACTACTCAGTTTAATTTTGCTCTATGTTTGCGACTTTAATGAAGCATGGAAGTATGTGGGAAATTAGTAAATAATGACCATTTGTTAAATTTTAAAACTGAGATTTAAATCTCAGACTACCCTTAACACAAGTCTTGGACTGCCTGACCTTTTCAAAAGGCTGTGCGCAATGCTAATGTTCAACGTGCATCTGTTGCACAATGCATCTATATTTGTGAAACATATACAATATCATGAGACTGAGAAAAGGAAGAACATATGCATTCTATCATCAGTACTCTGGCAGGAATTCTAATTCCATGAAGCAGATAAATTTTGCTATGAAAACATCATACAAACACATTCTTTTTTTCCAAATAAATTTCCTACAGAAACATCACTATTCTTAGTATCTGTGATCTACCAGACACAAAAGCACAAACCTATCAAACCATAGCCAAGTATCATCTTTTGCAGCAAACTACACAATGCTGGTTCAGCTTCTTTTGCTGAAGTTTACCCTAAGCAAGGGGACAAATTTTGGACATTTTTTTCTCTATTTGAAGTATGTCCTGATAATACTCGGAGAAGTTCCAAAAGAATACCTTGTCTGAATGGTTTTACTTTTATTCTCTTGGGAAAAGCAAAGTTCCACACACATTTAGCACAAGAATCCATATAAACAGATTTGGCTGAGGAATAGGACTGTATGCACAGTGGCCTGAACAGGGCTAAGTGGAACAGCTTTGGCAGCTGGAGTTATAACCAACTGCAGTTATGTTCAAAATCGAAGACAAGTCGCTTGACTCGTGCTATGCTCAAATGTGGTCTTTTTGTCTCTGTTATGGTGACACCTTTTTTTCCTGAACTGTCTCAGTAGGATTTTGCATCTGTATGCCAGGAATATCAGCTATTATTGCAGAGAAACGTAGAATGGCTAGGGTAGGTAATTCTTTATGCTCATATGTGCGTGACCCCACACTGGTATTACACAGTCTTCTGATTCACTGAATCTGCTCTTTTCACAAACACTAACTGGTAGCCTTCACTTCATTAACTGATCAAATTTCAACTTAAAATTAGTTAATTATTTGTCTCACTACTCTGATTAAGAAGCTGTTCCAGAATTCCATTACTCTGATAGTTAGGAACCATATTTCATTTAGTTTCTAAATTTTTGTATTAATTTATCCTTGTGCTACCATTACAATTTAGTTTAAATTGCTCTTTACCCTCCCTATTTTCTCCCAATTGTGTTTATACACAGTGATTCTATTACCTAAACTACTTCTTTTCTAGGCTAAAGCCAAACCTAGTTCTTTAAGTCTGGTGTTACAAGACAAACTTTATTCACCTGACTGCGCCAGCATTTTTTTAAACCCACNCTTAATTTTTTATAGAAAGACTATATCTGATAGGGAGTAGGGATGAATTTGTCTTTTCATGGCTGTGTCTCACCGCTGACAGATGTCTACTGATCAACACCATAAATTATTGTTAGAATAAATACATAACATTCTGATTTTTATGTCACTATCATTTTAGTCATGAGGCCATCTGATTCTTCCTTTGTGATATCCAAATCATCTTAAACTTTGATGAACCCTTCCAACTCTGTTTTATTAGCATATGGTCTAAGTACACAGAAATTCTGAGACAAGGTTCTTAATGGAACTATTTAATAAAACTGGTAACAAGACTGGTTTTAAAGAAGTTCACTAGCAACCTTGCTCTCCAAAACATATTCTAAAATCTTTTATACCACCATCATATTACCGAACATCTGGTTGCCTGAATACTTTTAAATTCTGTTCACCTAAATAGAGGTACTATATTTGTCAATAGCTAATTATATAGCATTGCACCTACCTTGGTTGAGTTTTTTAAAACCTTGGCCGCTAGACTTATGATTTAATGTGCCAGTTCTTTCAGAATTATTGGCCAGGGATTATCACCTCCTTTAACTGGAGCACATTCACATGCTGACCAATGTGCTCTGTGGTGCCTATTTCACACCATTGTGTGGGTTAGTTCTTCTCCACCTCTTTTTTAAGCATTGCTTTAACATGCTTAATTTGTCAGGTTTATATCGTAAGTACCAGCTTATTAAAAATAGTAATTTGAAATTGGAAGATGTTTTTAATGTATTATTTACAATAGCATAGAGTCAATCCTGGGCATCTTGGAGATGGCTTTAGGGTCCCTGAACAAAATTCCCAGGATACAACCATCATGTAATAGAATAAAGACTAGATGTTCATCTGCTTTCAACTTTTACAAAGATATTTCATTTTGGAAATCTGGTTAGAGTCATAAAGGAAGACTAACATTCTGGATTTTACTCAGGCATCCTGGTATTATCAGCTCCATTAATAAAATACTAAGAACACCAGGCAAGCCCCAAAATATCTTCAGCCAATGGCTTTTTGTTCAACTCTTAATCAAACTAACAGCCAAGTGATCTTTCCATTAAATTCCCTGAAACCTGAAGAAAAGAATAGCACTTACTTATAATTGTCATCTTCTACAAATTTCTGAAGTTCTTCAATGTAACGGACAGACTTCAAATATTTTTGCACATGGGGCAGTGTTGTAAGATGATCTGTGGAGTGTTCAAACAAAAAAAAGAAGATGAACATTCACGTCATCCAAAATTAATTATTCTTTCAGGGTTTTTTTTTCTGGTTCTTATGGTTATCTTAATGGAAACAGAGAATTTGAATCTTCCTAAAGAATAAATCAGGCAGAAATATTACTTTGACTCTAAGAAGACGTTAAAGATTTGATTGAGCAAAAGTGATGCTCAGTTGTTAAAGAAAACATAGATGCATTTCATCATCATGAAAGCTAGTGGATTTTATTATATGCTATCTCACAAATGGAAAAGAGTTGTTTGCTGCAAACCCTGCTTGAATTTTGTGCTCACTGTTCTGGGGGAAACTAAAGCCTGCAGCCATGGTTGTTAGTGATTCCCATATGAAGTGAAGAGATTTAAAAATTACAATGCTGAATACCAAGACAGACAGACACTAAGTTCAGAATGACAGAAAAATCCTTTGACGCATGGTTCATGGACAGGAACATGCCTTGTAGTATCTACGAGAGCATGAAAGTTAAGTTAAAGACAACTATTTTAAAGGCATCTATTATTCCACAATGTTGTTTCTTCAAGGCCATATTTTAATTTTCATTCTGGTTTTAACAAAACCACTCAAAATTAATGCATAGCAATGCAGGAAGCCGCCAAAACTGTAAAAAGAAAAGGGTCAGTGAAATAATGAGGTTTCTTTGCCATTCAAAGAATTCAAAGACAAAATGAAACTCACAATAAGAACATGATAGCTGAATAATCTACCTATTCAGAATCATCCATTATTATGCCTAGTCCCTACCTTTAAATACTTTATAATACCGAAGCTGACAACAAAGCACAAGGGCTGGATACTTAAGCATACACAAGTAATTTCTCACCTCATTTTCTCACAATCTTTTAATTTTTTTCTATTCAAAACTCTCCCAAACTGTAGCACTTAAATGTTCTGAATTTATTTAATTGTACAGCTGCTCTCAAGGTTTTCCAGCTTTTTTCATGTTTAAGCAATGAAAAGTCATGCTAAGTCACCAACAGTACACTGAGTATTTGTCGAGACCCCAAAACCAGCACATTTCTTGACATAAGGCTTCACTAACAGGCTAGAATTGCAGAAATGAAATTTAGAGTAAAATCCTGTTAACAAAAAGAAGCAGCCCCCTCACGTTCCTCACTTCATCAACAAGTGAGGTATGTGGAAAAGCTTAACACACAATTTAACAACTGTTGTATAGATTGAAATATTTGTATTTCGTTCTGTAAACATATCATCAGGATACTAACAATAAAATGATAATTAAATTAACAGATTCTACACTCCAAAGACACCATATCTACTGCAAAGGAAAGGAAAGATATTAAGATAATTCTCTCTGACTGCCTCTAGTGGAAAAAGAATATAACCCAAATGCAATACCTGTACTTGAAAGTACGTCATTTGTAGTCCACATGTAGCAATAAACTCTGCACAACTACTGTTATAGCTCTTACAATTTAGAATACATGCTTATTTGCCTAATTTACCCGTAAGACTGAAACTGCACAGAAGTAGAAGCTACATCACTTACTAGCGTACAACTCTACCAACGTTAGCCTCTTGCGTTGCCTTTACACAGGGCCAAAACCCACTTTCACAACGTTGTACTAAAGAAATTTTAATTAAGGCTTAATAGGTATAACAAAATTTACCAACCATAGTTACAGGAGACTTGCAGATCAGCTATTATTCGGAGAATATTGTTCATTTGATTGGATCTTTGTTCATTCTCCATAATGCTGCCTGAAGCGGGATATGCAGAATCAATGTAGATTAAATCCAAGAGATAAATTCCTGAAACAAACAAATCAATCAACCAATTGATCTAGTGTTTCAAACTGAAACAGTCGCGTAATTTTTAACGAATGTAACAGCCAGCAACTATTTATCCCCACTGTGATCTGGGCCCATTAAACAAAGGAGAGCTTGGGATTTGCATGTTGAAAATTTTCATAATTAGCGCTTGAGTTCTATGTCATCTCTTAAAAAAGGACAGGAAAGATTTTGCTCATGTGCACTCATACAAGCTAATGTCTACTATGAGCAATTTGCAGGACCATAACAAGGACACTAAAAAACGAGAAAGAGTGACAGCTGCTGCCACGAACCACTGATGACGGTACAGGCAGTCTGCGTGGAGCTGACAGCAAGCACAACAGCCTCTGGCCACAACGAACAGAATTTAGCACTGCACTGCAGTGCCTTCTAGGTCTGCCACTATTTACTACATTAAGATATTACTGCATGTTTTGGCTGAGGCTCCAGGCCGCATCTGCTAGAAGACAACAGGAGATGATATTTTGGTTTTGATTATGCGATGATTTAAAAAAGCATTAAAAAAAGGTTTTTATTTATTAATTTCTTAACTGAAAAAAATGGCATCGGTATTTGCCTAGGCCCGGATTTCTCAGTAAATACAGAAAGATGGTGATTATTGTAGTTGCTAAAAATGCTTTTTCAAAGCACTGGCTGACTAGACAAAAATGTCATTTTTGGTTGGTAAAGAAGCATATTATATACAGAAGTGGTGTGTGGCAAGATGTCAGCTATCTTCATCATCAAAAATATACCTATATCCAATGTGTGGTAGGCAGGTATTTTGCAGAGTTAGTCTCTGTTGTACGGTATTTTTACCTTTACAAATTATATAAGAAAGAAAAAGGCAGGCTTAAGGCTGAAATGAATTCATGATACAGCATAACATTTCTTGCATGGTACCCAACTGCTTTTTATCAACACATGCCATTCAGTTTCACACATACCATTATGATTTGTAGCAGACTTCTTTTATAGCCTTAGAACAGTTAGAAAGCAATCACAAACGAAGGGAAAAATACTGACTGGGAAGTACATACAATATACAATCATCAAGTTTGAGAAAACTGAATCATCACTGAGATTCCCCAGAAACTTTTAGTTTTTAACTCTGGAAAACTGAAAGGTAATTCTGCAACACAGTCTTGCAAAACTCATGAAAGCTACTATGAAAGCATAATGCAAGGCTCATCTATTTACTTCAGTAACTAACTGAATGCATTTAAGTGAAGGTGAGGAAGAGAAACACTCTTGCCTTTTGCCAGGATACTTTAATTAGGTTTAGTATTTCAACTGTATGAATGCAGCGAAGGAGTACAGAGGCTCTGAGTGTGTGTGTAAAATTAATTTATTTTAGGACTTCTAGCTATGCTCTCTGTTGATCAGGCCTTGGGTGCAGATCATAGGAAGGAACAAAGTCATAATGCACAGTACTTCATCTCTTAGGGAAGTGGAATAGTTAGTCTGCTGAGGCAGCGTTATAACAACACACTTCGTCATCGCCAGTGTGTCCTTGGCCACATGGGCACTCTGTGACTAAGACCTCCTGAAATAAGTGAGAGCAATCACCGCATAAAGGAGACTTGCTGCTCTTTTGCCTCTTCATGGAGCCATGCGACAGCCAGATATACCCAAACTAGACAATACAAGAAAGTACAGCTTCATCCATTCTTAATGTAGGTTTTACTTTTTTTAATTAAAAAAATCCCATAACTGCAGGCTCAATCTGCAGGAAATACAAAGTGCTTAAATTTGTAATCATATGGCTTTCAACACAGGTTTACAAGCAATTTATACAAAATTTACACAAACACAAAGCCATTGCCAGTAGCGATAAATAATAATGAAGTGGATGCAACCCAAATACTGTAATACCACTTACAGCAGAAATGTTTTATATACAGTCTTCAATATTCTTACTTCTACTGATAAAACGAAGTGCAAATCAGATTCTGCTGGATGTGCATTTCAAAGAGGAAACCCCAGTTTACACAGTGAACTTAGAGAAAAATATAACTAAGTCCTAGCAGGACCAAATCAATCTTTTTGCATCTCAAAACTTAATCATAGAATCATAGAATCATTAAGGTTGGAAAATACCTCTAAGATCATCAAGTCCAACCGTCAATGATGATTCTGTATGAATTAAAAAACAAACAAACAAACAAAACCCCCAAACAACCAAAAACCCTGTGCACAACGATATGTGTCACTTGCTATGATTCTGCTAAGCACTCCAGATAGCATGAAAGCTTGGACCAATGGAGGCAGCTCAAAGCAGTAGTCCTTTATGTGATTTTCACACATCATATAAAGACAACTGCTAGCTAAATGTGGGAACACATGAATCAATTTTTTTGAGTTGATACAAACATGGTCAAACTACATTTTGTACTTACGTATTATCTACCTGTTTCAAGACAAGGCTCTACTAAAATCCACTCTTATCAGCTCCTTTCTCTGCATATCTTGAAATCTCATGGCTATCGATGTCGAACATTAGCTAGCAACAGATCATGTTCCATCAAGAACAATTTTATTTAAAAACAAGCTAAGTAGAAATATTCTAATCTTCTGTTAGATCTGAAATAGAATCATTCTGAAACTACGCTGTAAAAAGTTTCTATTGAGGCAGAATCCACTGCAAACAATAGCACATGGCAACTGTAATGCATGAGCCCTTGAGACATCTTTGTAAACTGCAGCTTTTTCAACATTTCACCTTACCATTCAATTCACATATTCTTCTAATAGTTCAGTAATAGAACTGTCAGAATATGCTTTCTGACACTTGCCACAATAAACTAAGATTTATACTTTTCAATTCCTGTGAACTATGGAAAAATGTCTTAAAACATCACAGAACACAAACATTAATTGAAATAAGAGAATACCTATGAACAGTGTCACAGAAGTCTGACTCAATATCCACATCCTCCCAAAACATCCCCCAAAACACCTTCCTCCAAATCACAGAAGAAATCAAAACCAAACTAAAAGCTCTAAAAGCCCAAACACAGTATTGTGATTCCAGAAAACTAACCTGATGTAAGTCTTGGTTTTATAGAGTTTTTTGGGTGCACATTCAACTGGTAGAAGCAAAGAAGTAGATTAAAGAAACAAAAGATTATATTAATCCTCTACGTATGTGTTAGGGACCGGGTTAAGAAGTGTGCTCTATGTGTTTGCAAATCACCTTATGTACCAGGAGTACTAAGTGATCTGTGGAAGATACTGTTTTACTATTAGCTAAATATTACACAAATATTAATTGTTTCAGATAAAAATCAGCATGTCCTGTGAGTGATAACTTTGCTTCTTCTGGCCTAACTAGATATAATGATTTTTTAAAACATTCCCAGAATTCCCCAAATTAAAGTTCTATCCCAATAACATTTTTTTTTTCTTCATACTATTACTAATTGACATACATAATTCCTTTCCTGATCTCAGTCTTCAAAGGAGGCAGGGGAAATTAAAACTCAGAAAAGAAGAATGAAGAGATAAATGTTTGTAAAAACATATCACATCTATAAACTCTCTAACACCTTTTTATAGCAGTAGAATGGTGGTTTTTTTAGAGAAGAATTAGAATCTTAGAATTCCAGTCTGGTGGCATTTTATACGCGCTTTGTGCTGGCACAAATAATCACAGGATAACTTAGGTCAGAAGGGACCTCCAGAGGTCAGTCTAGTCCAATCTCCTGCTCAAAGCAGGGCTACATCAAAGGCGGAAAAGGTTGCTAAGAGCCTTACAAGTTTAGGGATGGAGACTCTCTGATCGATTTAATCCAGTGCTCCTTAACCACTCTAATAGTATTTTTTCTTTTTGTTTATATCCAGCCATGACTTCCCATGTTGCAAGTTGTGACTATTGCCTCTTGTCCTTTTGCTGTGCACCTCTGAGAAGAATAATGGCCTGTCTTCTTTATAAGCCGCCCCTCCCTGACAACAAAATGTGTAGTAAAAATAATGACTTCGACCCACAGAGCTGGAGATCTGTCCTTCATTTTGCTGCCAAATAAAATTAGGAGACTAACAAATGGGAAATTCTCCTGCACAGAAGTAAATGCACTAACACATTCTCATGCACAAAACAAAAATTTCTCATCTGATTAATGGGTGAAATCTAGAACCTGACAGAGGTTCTTCTACGGCATTAAAATTACCAGTTTAAAAAACTGAGTAGGAACAGAAAAATTGCATGTTCTAAACAACAACATAAAATATAAAATTAAATCAGCTTCACAAAACCTTTTCAAGTAGAAAAAGGTAAGTCGGCCCAAGAACTTGACATACGCTAACATTTCTGGCTTTTCAACAAATCTGTTATCAGGTGAATGTAAGCAACCTACTATCAAAATTCTCTGGCATAAGTAAGAACATGGCTGGTATCTTCCTGATTGTTTACGGTTGTTTTCCATTCCACCCATCAAACTCAGCTGAGAACTTGTCAGGAATGCATGATAAAATTTCAGTTCTGGAGAACTGTGTTGCAATCTGTAACAACAGCACAGCATTTCAGTGCATCTCCTAGATATGTGCAGGATGGTCGGTCCCAGTCACTGAATCTGCCTGTGAAGCTCTGCAGGGAGGATGGAACCCGATGCATTTTATCCTTTCCAAAAACAACCATAGTTTTCAGGAACATCTTTTTACCATTTATGTAAGTGCTGAGTACAAAAGCATTGCAAGTTTATAGTTGTTACTCCAGTTCAGAAAATACATACAAAAGATGTTTTTAGTTCCTCTTAAGTTAGGAAGCAGCCCAAAATAAAATACCCGTTAGAGAAAAGATTTTTGCATAAGTGTATTTTGCTCAGACTGCAAGTTATTATAGATCGTCCAAGTCTTGGGACTCATGTCTCCAGTACCTGATTGCCAAGAGGTCTCAGAGACTTGATATTCTTCCACCTCTGCTGAGGCCAGTGTGAAGCTCCTAATATATAAATCCCATATTATTTCCTTGAAAGAGATAATTTTTATTTCCAAAGCTTGAGAAGGAGGGTTAATAAGTGCAGTATCTTTTGAGAGCATGAATGATATACAGATTAAATAGTATTCATAAGTCAGTATTCAGAAAATTCGCTAGAAGTTGACATGCAGTAGAAAAGACAAGCATCACAGACATCTTTGCCTGGTTAAGTGCTGCTATTTTTTGGCTCTGTAATTTAGTTAAAAAGACAAACAGCATAATCTCCTAGTCTCAGATGTCATTCACAAAACTCTTACGGACCTCAGTGGTCCTGGAAGGGAAGCCCTTTATGAATGCATGGAGAAAATGCTGTACAAAATGTACTGAGTCTGCTGTGAACGCTGTATTCAAACAGACTGAATAGAAATCACTGTATGTGCTTCATTCAGGGATCACTGCAGCTATTGCCACAGTGTCTCAAAAACATTATCCCAGTCTGATTTTTCTTTAAAGGATTGCTCAAACATTTAGGGTCAGCTAAAAAGCAGACTTTAATTTAACATATTCCTAAACTATTCTATGACCTATGCAGGGAAGTTAGTGCTTCTTTTTTGCATAACAAAGAAAAGAACATTCTTTTGAGGGGGAAAATAACTTTCGCAGCATAAAAATCTACCACATTTCCACATTAGATTTTCCATACTGTTTTCTGAGCATGTTTGTAATTAACGACTCCCCCTCTGCCCCATGTTTTCTTGCCCTGCCTTGAAAAGAGCACTCTTAGTTTCAGGAAAATAGCTAGCTGGCTCACTTTCACTCTTCTAGCTTTAGAACATTAAATTTTCTCAATAAATTCCAAGCTACTACAAGAACAGGAAATGCAACTGTGCTAGTCAAGCACAATTTTTTAAAAGGGGAGGAAAGCCACCACAATGAAATGCATGGAACACACCTAAGCAACACACTCCTGAAAGAATTTCAGTATGCTTGCATTAATTACTGATAATAATCAGATCTTTGGAAGTGTATTAAGTTTGTGCAGTGAAAACAAATTATTTTCATGTAATCTCCCGGTAGTAAGTATGCCTCAAACTTACTCAGATAGAAAAAAAACAACAAAAAAACCCCCAAACCAAACCCACAAAACCCTGGAAATAAGATTTCCATCTGGGAAAATATAAATTCTTTCCTGAAATTAAAAGGTTCTTATGTGTTCTCCAGTGATGTCTCATTACTATCATATAGAGCTATAAGTTATAGACCACCAGCACCAGCAAATTTAAGAAAAGCCATGTGGCTTACTAAGGTTTTCTTCTTTACAGGTTATGAAAAAAAAAAACAGACAGACCTGACAATTTTGGTAGATTTTAGTAAGTGTTGAGTATCTGCATGAGAAAAATCTCATTCACATGTTGAGTACACCCCATACTTCACTATTACATAGTTTTATAGGTCAGATTCAGTCTTGCTGTGGAATTTTGCATATCTCAAGTGCTGTCTGGAAGATCTCCATTAATGTTTCTGCTCTGAGACTTAGGAATACTTTATGGAAATCCCTTGAAAGACTTTTTCTCACTAGTGCTGTGCTTGCTACATATCTGTTTCTTCAGATCTCAGCCACCTTAACAAATAAGTGGCTCATTGGGTCGCACTGGATTATGTCAAGCATTAGTCAGGCTGCAAGTGCCTACCTAATTTCTTTAGGTTTTAGCCTATTCATTCATGCATTCAGGAAAATCTTACACTGCTTAGGGAAGGATGGGTGAAGAAATTATATGAACTGTCATTGAAAAATGAAGAAACAGACATTGAGGCAGTGATAAGCAAGAACAAACTCAGTTCATTATGAACTGTTAATGCTTTGCTAGGAAACCATAAGGACATGACTAACCTGTCTCTCAAGCCCCGACCAATCTGTGAATTTGGACTAAGAAAGAACTATGTCCCTGTCAGATCCACTGACACGATAGACAAGAGAGTACTCCAGCGGCCAAAGGTAATTTGATAACCCCAACAAAAACCAAAAAGGATGTTTAGTCCTTATAAGTGAGTGGAATAGAGTTGGATTAACAACAGAACAACATATAAGCCAACTGGAATTTCCAGTCACACTGGAGTGAAAACAAAGAAAAAAGATGCTTGGAAGTCAGGTCGTTTTACAGTCTAGTTTAACTTCCTTCACTAGCCCAGACCAGTCCTTTAAAACTTTTCTTCCCATATTAAAAATGCTCTCTCTTGAAGAAGTCATATCTCATAGATATGCATATAGTTTATAAAGGAGAGGTTTGTATGACTCAGACTATCTTAATGCTTTTAGCTTAAGAGTAACCTGGGGCTTAGTACCTTCTAAAAACCATTCTGAACCTGTCTTTACTTCCATCTCTACACATTTCTATCTCTAGAAAGACAGAACTGTGTATCATTAGAAGTTACATGTGTTTTCAATAACTGTTTTATTTGTTCTATTTTCCAACAAAAATAGCCTCCATTTTTGTAATCTGTATTAGTAGTTTGGGGTTCTGGACCTATGGATTAAGTATGCTGATATGCTTCTACTTCTCTCAACTACAATACCATCCCAAGCCAAAAGATGAGTGACATTTAAAGGAAGAGGTAGTGATTGAGTTTGCTTTCTCTGAATATTTTGAGTACAGCTCTGTTAACTTACCTATAGCAGTATATTTTTGTCTCTGTGTCCACATGCTTGAAAACCACAGAAAATTAGATTTTCACTTAAGAATATTATCTGAAAAGGCCAGCATGGTTAGTTTTGTACATTTATACATTATTGTGGACAATATTTTAAATCTAAGAGATCACAGTTAATTCCCCAATAGATTACCTACTGATAACTATAACAAGAATGCTTGCTGCCACCTTTGTGTTAAAAATCCTACATGATTCTTCCATTTATCACTCCTTACATGTTGCCTAACTTCCACACCCCCTTATTTCCTCAGCTTTGCAGGAAGACTAGCAGTCTCTGCCAAGTAAGTCAGTGAACTGCATGTACATCTACACCATAAATAACCTACTGAATGACCTGAGCTTGACTGTTAAAAAAATAACCTAGAAGAAATCACCTCTCCTTTGGCCTCAAGGTTTTCCCCAGTGTGGCCTGAACACAGCTTGTCCTTCTGCAGTATGCTCATTCCATTCTCTCATTCTCTTTTATGGTTTCTTGGTTTGGATTTGACTGGCTTTGCCATTTATAAGAATGCCTGGATT
>WAAD01002627.1:3996-33615 GCA_013389945.1 Fregata magnificens
GTTTGAGAGAGGTTTAACCTACATGCACATTGTAAGATACAGAGAAGTAGGTTATGCAACTTTTTATAGTTACAATACATTTATTTATTCAATACCATCCTTTAAAGTTGCAGTATGTGTCTGCAGAACGAAGGGAGAAGGCACAAGACTGTCTTGCAGAGTCTCTGTTATTCTTTTTTGCTTTTCAAGAAGAAAGTCATTCAGGTTAGAAGTGTGTAGTTGTTCCTTGTGCATGAAGATTTTGAACACATCCTATGAAGAAGAGAACACACAAACCTGTATTCCAAGGAATTGGCCTGGCAAATAAGAGAGGCAGTTGGACTGTAACAGAGGACTGAATGTTCTTCCAGATGACTTTAAGTGTCAGATGGTAGTGTCCTGGGCTTTTTTTCACCAATTCCTACATTTATACCATGTCCTGTAAATCCAAACCAGACAAAAGTAAAGAAACAGATTCACCTTGTTTTCTCACACTACTTAGGGTAAACCCGCATACTCATATAGCTTGCTAAATCCTGTTTCTGGCAGCCACGTGAGACTAGGTCAGGAACAAAGGATGGGCAGGAAATGCTCACTAAACATTAGACATGAATGGGAATTTCTGATAAAATATCAAATGTTGAGCGTATGACTTCTGGGCAGTAAAGTGCAAACTTCGAAGAAACCATCATCAGTGCAGCCAGCTGCTAGCCAAAGCATAGCTCTCCCCTTAATAATTAAGGAGGTAAAGCATCACAGATGTCACCTGAAATACAGAAAAAATGTGTTCAGAATCTTTCTATATACAAAATCTATATCTATATACAAAAGCTTTCAGTTGCATGCTGTAGATGTGAATTTATCATACTTGCTGGAATAGTTTCACTTTGTGTAACTAATTAAATATTTATAGGAACAGAGAGTGCAAAAATAACTCTACGTGATAGAGGTTGTGACATTTATGTAGGAGAAGAAAACCTCAGGATAAGTTCTCTAACTTAGAACGAAGCAGATCTGGATCAGGACACCCACACGATAAGCAAATGCTCTGAACTTGAGTTATAGGATTTACTGCTTTGGGGCTGTCTCATTGTAAATTACTCTAAAGTTGATGATTTTTTTTTTCAGTCCAGAAAAAAAGGCCTTTAGGCATTTCTTTAACTTTTATATGAAGTGGGACAACTCATCTGAATTTTATGCAATGTGTTAAATTTCCACTAGGTTATTTCACTGTGGTTAAAAAAAGAAAGAGATATAGAGGGTTTGTGAATATTGACCTGTCTAGTTGTACCTCTGTTAACATTTCTATTTGGTTATTAGATAAGAAGGAATTGTGAAAATAGAAAGAAAGTTCAAGAATAAAACTTCAGCTAATATACAGCATGCAGAACTCTGTAGAATTCTAATGCTGAAGAAGAGTTTGAAAAAGAACATTGACAGTCTATATAATTACAGTGTTTGAAAGGATACTTCTTTCAGTTGCCGAATCTGTTTGAATATAATGCTACTTTTCATTTCTCAGAACCAGAAGACTGAAGATGAGTCAGAAGAGCAAGCAGTAGCTTACATTAAATGTCCCAAAAGAAAAAATAAATGGAAATAGAATTTAGAAAGAGAAGGCATAACACCAGAAACAACAGAGTCACTATAGCACCACCAATAAGGATGGAGAAACTTCAAAAGATTCTATATTGAGGTTCATTTGTTAACTGTCAGCCCCCTCTCTGATGCGTAATGTTCTGCTGGAAATCTTGTGCAAACAGATTTTGTTTTGATAGTTCAGAACTTCCAGTTCTTGTCTCAGCAGAGCCCAAAGTTGCAGAGATGCAGGAAAAGAGAGAAAAAGGTGTTGGAAAATAGGCTATGTAAATAATTTTCAAACATCAACAAAATCTTAGATTCAGGTTTGACTTAAAATGAAAAGTAATTTTTTTTTTTTTTTTTTTTAAGTGACTGATTCTCTTTTCCATTTTCAAAGAGGAAGCTGGAACTGAAGATGAAAATTCCAGGTCTGTCTACCTTGTAGCATACAGTAAGATTTCCGTGTTAACTAAAACTTTGGATATTAGCGGTAGCGTATCTGCAGCAACATGTTCGTTAACTTACTTCATCAAGGTTCTTCACAGTGCCACAGGTGGAATGATTCCAGTAACTGAGATAACTTATTGATACCTTCATGTATCTCTGCATCACCTCTCAGGCTTCAAAACAGTATTTCAGGATTACAAAAGGTTTGACAATATTCTTTAATTTAGGATTAGATGTATATGCCAGTAGTGCCTTTTCTAGATCATCCTGTCTACACCAGACAAAAAGGTGTTGTAAAATGGAATAAAGATCCCATCACAGAAGAGGATGATTTTTTTATCACAGTAGTCAAGGGTTTCTGTCCTCTAAGTACAAGTCTGAGCTTAAAAGATCTGTAAGGAAAGGACGTGTGGGTACAAGATGCACATCAACACAAACACAGTATTCAGTGCTAATCTGTTGGGCTGACTAACATACTGCTATATTCTGCAGAACGATGTTAGTTTTATCACAAGCTTTCTAAACCAAAGTAGCACTGTATTACGAAGTGCCAGAATTTCTAGGCAAGAGTTTTCTGAAAAAAGAGACAATAGTTAATTAATGCTACGAGTGCTATTATTTGTAGCATATACAACGGTCCTAGCTGAGACTGAGGTACTATTTTGCAAAGATTTTGTAAAAAGGTAGTAGAAAACAGGATTTGCTTGAAAGTATTTATATTCTCATTTCAAACAAAAGGTGGGAAGAAGTGCAAAGAGATGGACTAATTTTCTCATTGTCATTACCAAGCTTTTTGAAGAAAACATTTTGGAGAACATGCACAGTACTCCAACTTCTGGTGATGATACCTGATGACCATCAGGAGACGACTTAATCTTATGTGTATACATGGATGCACACTACAGACTGTCAGTCAGAATAGGTTTTTCTCAGTGGGATTATGAAAAAAAGATCTCCAGGGATCCCAAAAAGTCTGTCATGTCAAGGTGAGGCTGGAACCTGTTGTTTACTTAAGCTATTTTTACAGCCATAGCTTCTTTAATCAACATGGGAACTCTTCAGTCATATCTTTACGTTCTTTTTCTTCTGACGTGCAGCCTTACACATGTTTTAGTAAATGGTGGGTAGAGACCTAAGGATTTACTTCCTCAGAAGGAGAATAGATATTTAGGGCTTAAAGAGTGACTGTAATTTTTAGTACACGTCTGACAAATATTGTAATCGCACCTCAGACTTTGGAAATGTTCTAAATCAGAGGAGTGTGAGCAAGAAAACAGTATTGCTGCTAAGTTGTGGCCATGTATAGAGGACAGACGCAGTCAGCATTGTAGAAGGAGCATTCTGAGAATGTTCGTTCGGTAAGAGTATGTGGAACATGACAGAATCTGATTCATTAAGCTATCTGGTTAAGAACTATTTAGTGTAAAAGAAATAAAAAGGAACAAGGAAAGTGATAAACACACAGATATACAGACCTGGGGATAAGGTAGTAACAGAGCCGTGTTATTGTTTCCCTAGGTAATTTAATCCTGTGTGCATGTGTGCGTATGCAGAATTCACTAGCAAACTTCAAGCCAGACTAGCAGATGAGTAGGAGAGGACCTGTGTCTGGGAAGACTCCAGATCTGAGACAGTGGTGGGTATGGAGCCCACGGTCTGGTCGTAGATATTAGCCAGGCTGAAAAACCTGTGTTAATATTCAAGGGATCTGTGAGTGTGGGGCTGATTGTGAAGTGGCTGTGTGATTGCATGCAGCTATTTGCTAGGAAACATTAAGCTGAACAAGCCGGTGAGTAAGAGGAGACCCGTTCAGAGGGTAAAGGGGCCTGAGATCCAGGCAGGGATGTTAGGTGGGTATTCAAGGGACTTCAGAACATGGGTGTACTTGTGAATCTGGAGAGTGAGGGCATGCATATTTTCACTAGTGAACTTCAATCACGATCAGTCAGAGAGGAGGAACAGGTCTTAGCCATCTGTACTTATATTTTATGAGAGTCCTGGTTTATGCATTATATGTGGGTGTTGTTAAGGGCAGTGCCCTGAACCTGCGAACGGGAAAGAAGCAACCACATCCATCAGCCTGAGATGGAGACCCCTGGGTCATGATGTCTTACTCTGTGCTTACTCTGATCTCTAGATAGTATTAATAACATGTGAGTAGCTGTGTGTACTACTAAAAAAGTTGCAAAATAAAACTAATAATTGCATTTTAATTAGAACTTTTGGGTTTAACACATAGAATTAAGTCACAAAGTACCATTGTTTTGAAAAGATGTTAATTTTTTTAGGTTTTGTGTACTTATTCCCATTTGTGAGTATTTTTTCTAAACTCGTTCCTGTTTGGTTGTCCTTCTTGAAAAATTTTGCATTTTTAGGGGAACCAATTTTTTTCCTGTATAATTTAATACATTCTTTAGCTGTATTCAACTATTATGTCAGAAGTTAGATAAACAAGTGTTAAGTTTAGGCTGGCAAATCATTTAATGACTTTGCTGGCTTGTTTTCTTCTTCTAAGATCTTATTTAGGCAATCTGAAAATCATTCTTTTAATGTATTTGTTTTTCCTCTTTAGGAGGACCCATTGGTTTTGTTTATTTTTATTTCTACTCTGGTAGTATCTTAAAGGTAGTATCTTTGGTAGGATCTTAAAGAATAAATTGGAATATTGCCTATCTTTTTTATATAACCTGTCAAGAATTCTTCAATTTGCAAATAAATTAAAAAGAAAGTAAAATAAAACAAAAAATCAGAAAAAATCTCAACCCGTTTCTCAGAAAAGAAGAGCATCCACAGAAATTTTAGTTTTTTCTTTATGAATTGTGAATATGTCTACATTTCTTGACTGGATAACTTACCAAAAAGGTTGTATTCGTTAGCACTCTATAACTTTTGTGAATATTTGCTACCTTTTGTGATAAATAAAACTTGTCCTTTTTTTGACTAAGAGAAACTAAAATGCAGTGAGAGACAGAGAGATGCAAAAATCCACCTTCTCTTAACCGATCCAAGCATATCAGTTGTAAAGTGGGAAAAATAGGAGAAAGATATATTAAAGGGACATACCGATTTAAAATATATCAGGCATAAAGGCTGGTAAAAAGCTGATGATAAGCAGATACATACATACTGTTTTGATAAACTAACCATTCACTCTACCTATAAAGATAATTTTATGTAATCTACAGACAAGAAATATGACTCATAGCGGCATGAGATTCAAGTGAGAATTAAATATTGTATTTCATATGCCTTTCACCTAGATTTTGGAGAGCCATTTCACACACTGTTTTGTGAATTACTAGCATCTATAATCCCACTGAGTCTGTTTACAGCATAGCCTGCAGTGGAGTGAAGAGACACCTGAACCAGCACACATGCCAGAATCAGTGAAGTCCCGACAGCACTGAGTTCAGCATGAGTTTATTCCTTCTACTAATGTAACCACAATACAGGCGACCCTCCATTATTGGTGCTAATTGGAGCTTGGCAGAGTTTCGAAAACAGAGGTAGTGCTATGGTTTCCACACTCAGCTAGCTTGCTCAGGATCAGCCCCATGCACAGCCCATTTGGCTCCGTGAAAGATGTTATGCTGTCCAAATGTATGGAGCCACTTTGGGTCTGAAGCTGTGTTCCTGGTGTACAGCATCCAAACCAGATATGCCAGAGTGCGTGGTGCGAAGACAGGTGGGACAGCTCGTGATCACTGGCAAGGGCTCTCAGCACAGCATGGAAGCAGTTATAAAGCTTCTGGGCAAAAGATGGATGTCATTGCATTCACATCGCTCTGCGCTTGGTGCAGCAATCTGTGCGGCATTTGAACTGGCCTGCCTAGATCAACTGATCTTTTTGCACCTCTGGCATGATTTAGCTACAGCATGGATAGCTACTTCCCAAATGATGCAAAAGTTACTAAGTTTGAGTTGCCTCTGACCAGCTGTAGACGTTAATAACGTATGCATCTGAGCTAGTCAGCCCAAGTCCCTGTGTGGTCACAGGAGAAAAATAACAGCTTTCGGGTTGTGTTCTATTTCTTTATGATCCTGATCACAATTGCTCTTCAGTATGCCTAATCCTCTAACATGGAATAAAAAGAAGCCTCAAGTGTCTATCTCAAATGTGGACATTTATGACTGATATCTAGAGCTAGCTGGCATCACCCTTGGCATCTACCATGGGTCCCATACTTTACTATTTTAAAATGCGTTATCAAATATTTCTTGTAGAAAGAACAAAAAAAGTTCACTTCCCCCTCTGTATTTACAAATTGACATAGGAGGGACATGCTTTGCATGTTTGGAGTTCACAGAAGCTGGAGAGAACTGATGTTATTTGACCCTGTGAGACATCCGTTTTC
This sequence comes from Fregata magnificens, assembly GCA_013389945.1. Lineage (NCBI taxonomy): Eukaryota > Metazoa > Chordata > Aves > Suliformes > Fregatidae > Fregata > Fregata magnificens. The sequence continues at coordinate 10,359 of WAAD01002627.1, forward strand.
ATCATCGATTCAGGAGTAAGAAGTAAGGCCATTTTCTATGGCACTGATATAAAATGCAACAGAGGCTTCAGGACAATGATCCTGCTTATAATTAATTTCATAACATCAAAGCAAAACTGCTTATTTTGTGAGATTCTTGGGCACTTGTGACACTAGTCTAAAATGTTAGATCATTCTGCTCTTCAGATAATTATGGATGCAGAGGGAAATACACAAACTGTCAGTTAGCCGAGTGCTTAAAAAGTCAGTACCTCCATCCAACGGACAGCTTTGGATGAATGAACCTCAGCTAAAGAAACCGTATGGTAGGTTTGTAAATAAGTGCATTTACTATATTCATCATGAGAGTTGTAAAGTACTCAGCCCTGAACTTGAAGGTAAGAGGAATACTGCATAGAGTGCTTCACACATTTTTGACACACCTTTGTTTTGTTGAAAATAAAAATTAACAAAAATTGTTTTTTGGGGGAAAGGACAAACAGGGGAGAAGGGAAAAGGCCAATTTCAATTCATATCCTGTTTTGAAAGACAAAATATTAGTCTGTTGAAATATGCTGTTTTGACATCTTCGAACTTCCAAATTAGTAACAGCAAGTACTTTTAAGAATAGAAAAACATTCTTGCCCACATCTAAATCTACCACGGTTGTAAGTATCATGCTTACTATTTTAGCTGGAGACAGTCTGAGAACAATGCTCATTTAAACACATGATTTACAGCTGAAGGATTTGGGAGTTTTCACATGAGCAACTGGCTATCGCTTATCAATACCACAGCAATGGAAATTGTTTGGCAAAATATTAAACGAATGTTTAAAGAAGACAGCTCTAAATTTGTACACTACTAAATTACATGATAAGTAATATTGATCATATGAATTATTATATTGTTTGGTTATATGTCTACTGATTTATAAAACTTACTGAGCTGCTGTAATGCAAGGTCAATATATTTTTTAAATAAATGCCAGCTCAGAGTTAAGAAACTGTCTGGGTAAGGGTTAGATGCAATGAAAGGACTGTATGTTCTGATCACTATATTTGTTTTCAGACAGCAGTACATCACTGTAGCAGTGTGTTTCAACATCAGCTTTCTATGGCTAATAAAAATGATGCAGATTGTACAGAGTAACTGTGGTGGGGTGACCCCAGCCAACAACTAAGCTGACCCAGTCACTCTCTTACTCCCCTCTAGCAGGATGGGAGAGAAGCAGAAGAGCAAGAGTGAGAAAACTCATGGGTCAAGATAAAGACAGTTTAAAAAGTGAAGCAAAACTGCATGCACAAGCAAAGTAAAATAAGGAATTCATTCAATACTTCCCAGCCACGGGCAGATGTTTAACTACTTCCTGGAAGGCAGAGCCTCAGCACACGTAATGGCTACTTGGGAAGATAAATGCCATAACTCTGAACATCCCCCCTTCCTCCTCCTTTCCCCCAGCTGTTATTGCCGAGCATGACATGATATGATATATAATATCCCTTTGGTCAGTTGAGGTCAGCTGTCTTAGCTGTGTCTCCTCCCAGCTTCTTGTGCACCCCCAGCCTACTCGCTGTAGGGTCAGAGTGGGAAAAAGAAAATCTCAACGTTGTGCAAGTACTGCTTAACAATAGCCAAAACACTGTTGGGTTATCAACACTGGTTTTGTCACAAATTCAAAACACAGCATCGTACAAGCTGCTATGAAGAAAATTAACTCCATCTTTTCCAGACCCAGTGCGGTAACTGAGGAAAATTTGGTCAAATAATGGTAACAAATCAAAAAGTATTTTAGGGCTATACTTCAGCAGATTTTACACGTGTTACTCTATATAAATAATAGAATTTATTTACATCAACACAGTTGTATAAGTTGTGCATGCTTGGCAATTTTTTTTTTGTCAGTTTAACAAGAGGAAAATCATAAAACTGTTTTACTTTTGAGCTTCTAACAGGTGATTGCAAACAAGAGGTTTAAAAGCTGTATGTAAAAGGAGACCATGTCCATTAAAACTAATGTATACTGGCTGTCTATAATTCTACACATGGCTGTCTAGAAAATAGCCCCCAAGGGGCTTGAATGAAGTCTAAAAAAAGCAAACAACCAGAATGACAGCTCAAAGACTAAGTTCACAGTCTGTCCTTAATTCATCCCACTGACACTGCAGAACAGTCTTTTGCATCTGTAAGAGCAGTCAGGAGGACAGACTCACATTCTAGAAGGCAGGTCAAAACCAAAGTTGACACAGACTCCTTTCACACCTCTCTGTTTTGGGAGTCTCTAAAAAATCACACTTCTGTAATACTTTCCATTCAAGGACAAAAGAGCTTTTTAACTGTTTAATTGCTAAGCCTCGAAATATACCTATGAGTGAAGTATTTATTATTGCCTTAGAAATGGACTGAAACCCCCAAAAAACTTTCACTGTCACTAAAATTAAGTATCTAACTGTTAGCCACATTTATTCCCTACAAGTCATGCTCAATTTAAACTGACTTGGAGCACTTAATACCTCTTGAACTTTCATTTGCTGCATTTTTATTGCCTCTATTCTGATGTGTGTGCTGAGATGTGCATATCCAAGTACAGTACATTGTGGCCTTCACCTGGTTTCTTGGTATTTAACCTAAGTCAGTCAGTCACTACGACCTAGTGAGCTAGTGACAGATGAAGGAAAAAAATCAGTTTTTCTGACTTCAGTCCTGTGCTTACAGAGAAGAACTCAGGAGTTGGAGTAATTTTTGAACTCACCTTCTTTCTTCAAAAGCATATTTTTTACCTGTGTTACTTGATTTTGTGGCCCAAATTAGGTATTGCAGTGCCTTACGAATATTTAAACTTCAGTTACGAAAAATTTATCTCTCTCAAATGCAACTTATTTTTTTGTGGGGTATATATTTTTAGCGTGTTCTCCACTGACTATGAAGTACATTTAGGTCCAGATTCTCTGGTTAACTTTAGGCCATCACCTACAATCTGAATGATCTGATAGAATTATCTTCCAAAGATAATTGCTTTAGCCAAGGCCTTCCAGTTAGCTCAGGTAGGTGTGAATATTTGAGCTTTAAAGTTCCAGGACATGAACTTCAAAGGGGCAAACCACGCAAGACCAACGGGAGGCTTGGGTTCCACCTCCAAGCACTAACTTCCTAGGAATTAAGAAAAAGTTCCTAGTAAAGAACATTTTCTCTCTATTCCTAAGGCTTCACATTCTGACAGTTGGCAGCCGGTCACAAGCGGTGTTCCCCAGGGCTCAGGTTTGGGGCCAGTCTTGTTTAACATCTCTATCAATGATCTGGATGAGGAGATTGAGTGCACCCTCAGCAAGTTTGCAGATGACACCAAGCTGGGAGGGAGTGTCGATCTGCTCGAGGGAAGGAAGGCCCTGCAGAGGGATCTGGATAGGCTGGATCGATGGGCCGAGGCCAACTGTATGAGGTTTAACAAGGCCAAGTGCCGGGTCCTGCACTTGGGTCACAACAACCCCATGCAATGCTACAGGCTTGGGGAAGAGTGGCTGGAGAGCTGCCCGGCAGAAAAGGACCTGGGGGTGCTGCTTGACAGCCAGCTGAACATGAGCCTGCAGTGTGCCCAGGTGGCCAAGAAGGCCAACGGCATCCTGGGTTGTATCAGGAATAGTGTGGCCAGCAGGAGTAGGGAAGTGATCGTGCCCCTGTACTTGGCACTGGTGAGGCCGCACCTCGAATACTGTGTTCAGTTTTGGGCCCCTCACTACAAGAAGGACACTGAGGTGCTGGAGCGTGTCCAGAGAAGGGCAACGAAGCTGCTGAAAGGTCTGGAGAACAAGTCTTCTGAGGATTGGCTGAGGGAACTGGGATTGTTTAGTCTGGAGAAGAGGAGGCTGAGGGGAGACGTTATAGCTCTCTACAACTACCTGAAAGGAGGTTGTAGTGAAGTGGGTGTTGGTCTCTTGATCTCTTCTCCCAAGTAAATAGCAATAGGACGAGAGGAAATGGCCTCAAGTTGCATCAGGGGAGGTTTAGATTGGTCATCAGGAAAAATTTATTTACCAAAAGAGTGATTAAGCATTGGAACAGGCTGACAGAGAGGTGGTTGAGTCACCATCCCTGGAGGAATTAAAAAAACGTGCAGATGTGGCACTTCAGGACATGGTTTAGGAGGCATGGTGGTGTTGGGTTGACAGCTGGACTTGATGATCTTAGAGGTCTTTTCCAACCTTAACGATTCTATTCTATTCTATTCTATCCTATTCTAAACTACTTTCAGCTGTTAAACTAAACTATTGTGTGAAGTAATTGCTATGCTTAATAGCCCCCCCATCAATATTTTATTTCTCCAGTGTTAGAAAAGAAAGAAAAAAAATCTTCAAAGTCACTAGTGCCCAATGTTAATTATAACATGCGAGAAGCAACTTGTTTTATTCTCAGTTGGGTAAAAGAAGCCTTATGGTTTAGAAGCAGGACCAGCTTAGCAATTTCCTTAAGAGAGTCTTTAGACAAAAATTTGATTGTGAAAATAACCTCTCAAACAAAATATTTGTGAACCTGGCATTTAATTGTAGTGTTATACTGTGGTCTCCCTACAGAGGTGTGTGATACCTAGTTATCTCCATGGAGCTCCTCCGTGGAGATCAAGGATACCCACCCAAAGACATGCAGACACCCGCCAAAGCTGGCACATCTGCTGCGTGCAGCGATGGGTCTGTCTGTCTTTTTCCCTCCATCTCCTTGTAGCAACAACAGCAGTTTATGCAATTCTTGAGCAGGCTTCAGGCTTCTTTCCATGAGAAGTCTGCCTACTGTCTAGATTTGTATTATTAATGATGAAACACATTTTCTATGGTGTTTTCTGAAGCAGCTACACTAGCACTTTGCCTCTTAACTATTGGGCATTTTTTCAGAGTTGGCATATTGAAGTGGTGTCATTAAAAGACAGCGTGGGCTGGATCTAGTGTTCCTATTCAAAAAGGCAGCTCTGATCTGATCCTTGAATTTTCAAATAAGATCAGCTTTCTTAGATGTGGGGAAAATTTCCCAATTCGGTCCTGGTGCTAAATTTCAGCCTAGAGCAAGTTTTTATAAGAAAAGAGTTGCCTATGAAAAAATGAGAATCAGTGATAGGCTGATAATTATAGCAATGTTAGAATGTACTGTTGTGACATGCCTTTGTAGTGAAGTTAGTGAAGTATCCCCTGCAGTGAATTGCATTTTTCATAAATACCAAACATTTGGGGATAATTACTGAAAAGCATTTGGATGCCTGAAGGCTCGCTTCTTTGTGAATGGAACCAACAGTGAGAAACAGACACGGAACAGCCACGCATTGCTTATGAGTCTCTGTCTTTCCCAAATACATTCATTCTAGCTTGTTTTTAAAAATGACTTTAAAAGGCTTTTTTGCCCTTTATGAATTCAAAATGTCATTAAATAATCACTGCTTTTCTTGTTGTTTGAACAACATGCTCCTCTCAGCTCTATATTTAGTAATAAAGTTTAAAATTTCTGAACTGAGACACTTTCTAAATGAGCCATCTACCTTGACTGAGAAGATTTTGTAGTATGGTTTTCATCTTCTTTTTGTTTTTCTGTGCACAGATGAGTCAAGTAAAGATTATCAAGTACCAGAGTGTTGATTTTGCATATCTCTGTTAATATAGATGAATATGTCTGTTTTCATGATTTACCTTTCAAAAGTATAATTGAACGATCTTTGCAGGAACTGACAGCTTGTGTACAAACCTTCCCCACACAAACATTCCCTCTTTCAGACGTGTATAATTTTAAGCCTGTGTTTTTGTCCTTTCCCTCTTTCTAAAGTATTTTTTGAGGTCTTTGTTTATCTCTTCATTTCATCAGGTATTCTCTCTATCTATTCTCCTTTTTCATCTTTTTTTACCTGTTTATTCTGGCTTGGTATTCACTGAAAATGTCCCTGTGAAAGACGATTCTTTCAGCAGGGACCACAGACCAGCAATTTTATTTTTACTTGCCTGTTGCCTGTGTTAACTGCTGGGGACAGGTGCTGCCTTGGACATAACCACTTGTAGGAGTGATAGATTACTGCTACAAAACCAGTTTATTTTCCTATGAATTATCTGTTACTGGACATGCTGTCTTCCAAAGCTGATAATTCCAAAGAAGATGTCAAATTCCCCCTGTGGAAAGAATGGAGGCAAATTTATCCTGGGTAGGTACTAATTTCTGCATTTCTTTAGTTTCATTTTTGCAGTTACCTTACTTTGGTTCCCTGTTTTAATTGATTATTTTGTTTTAGAATAATTCCCCAAAATTCAGGCTTTGAGGAATACAACTGCATGAGTTAAGAATTTATGTTTTGTGATTGATGTGGGATTCATCTTCAAGTTCACATTCTTACATAGCCAGGTGTCTATATACAACATAGGCACCTATGTTCTCTCTCCAGTCAGTGGAGCTCAATTAATTCCCTTTGATATATGCATCCAGTTCATTTGAGATGCCCTGTTATAGTTGACCTAGCTTCTAACCACTTCTACAGAAGTCTACAAGTTATGTAGGTCTATGCAGATGTCTGTCATACTCAAGGGTGCCTCAGACATCACTGTGTTTGTCCAAATGAAAAAAACCCAACGAGTCAATGCATTAAGTGAAGCCTAAAGAATGAGTCAGTTGACCAGCCACTACGAGCTTGATTCAGTTACCTGAATATATGTATCTACTATTGTTACAAGATTCTGTAGGACATCTGATATATCTACATGAGTCTGGCAGAGTTGATACAGGACTTAAAGGAGACAGACGGATTTCTGGGTTAGCAGTTACAGAATGTCTAAAATGGCAATACACAGCAAATTTCATATATAGAGGACAGAATTTTTTTTTTAATGTTGTCACTTAAGATATCGATGCCCGGAAATTCAGGAGGTGTAGAACAGGCAACATTCAACTAATAAAATAAATAATTTATTGATTAACATTTGTAATTTTGTATAGAATGATTGAAAATTATTGTGAAGGTTGAGTATTTAAGAAAATCAGGTAAAGAGAGAAAACCACATCACATAAATGTTTTGAACATCAAAAAGTGACATGATAACTTATAATTGACATGCAACGTGAAATCTAGAACCATGTCTTGGGTCTCTAGGCTCCATAGAAACAGAAGGAATTAAGTAATACAGCAAGATACAAAATGAATCAGCATGTTGAAATTACAACATGAAGGAAGTCATAAGACACTGGTCAATACAGAAAGGTTGGATACAGATGGGGATCAAAAATCTCATAGTGGAGATACATCCAGGCTTAGAGAAACATTTATGTTTGAATGTGTACAAACCTGAACCATCAGCAGTTTCACCTTTTCTTTCAGAGATCTGAAAATGTCTCACTTTTTCAAAACATAGATGAAAGATGATCTGTATTTTAATAAAGTTGTCTGGTGGTTACAACACACTCTTCTCCTTTGTACTTTACACACAGATGTGGATTCAATTTCCTCCTTTGCTTGAAAGAACTAAAATTCATTACTTCAATTTCCAGTTGCATGTTGTGGAGAAAGCAGTGAAGGAATGGGATGGGGAAAAGTTAGGTGTAGTCTATTTTTTCCATGCATTGGACAGAAAGAAACGTCAGGAATAATTTTACTGGAAGGGCAATCTTGAAGCTCCTCACCTAGGTATTTCATTTTGACCAGACAGCCATTTAAAGGTAAAGAATAGTTAAAAAAATATTGTGAATATAATGAATTTTAGCTTTCTTAGTATTCAGAACACTCAAAGTTTCTCATGCTTAAGGCATTCCATCTTAACAAATCTAACATTATTATTGTTTACACTGCATTATATACTGAAATATGTTATGCATGGTATACTGTCAAAGAACTAAAGCAACAAAACACAAACCAAAAATACTAATATACTTATCACAGAGACTGAAGCATGAGACACCTATTGTAATTGGGCAGCACTATTGCTACCATTCTGAGTATATTATCATTATTTCCCATTGACAGGTTGTTGTTAGTTCATTGATTTATTTAAATTTGTTTTCTAAAGTACCACCAAAGTGCTCTTTACAGACAAGGTCTAACCAGAAAGAAAACAGTGCCACAGAAAGTAATACCTATGAAGACCACAGTCAATGGAAACTATAATTTTTACAAGTGACTGCCCATGTTGTTGTAGAATAAGAAAATTCAAGATAAAATTATAAGATGCTTATCTAAAATCAATTGAGTATACTTTTCATGTCTAAGTGCTGAGTTTGTTGTTAAGCAACAAGAAAATAATCAATACAGAGGTGCTATTCTAAGGGGAGATTACAGAAAGCAATAATTTTTGTTTCATATTAAGTTGTTGCCAATTCCAAGATTCTATCAAAGCTACTGTCAGTCCTTGCTGTCACCACATACATAATAAACTATCTCCCTTCAGGATAAATATTATTCTACACTTTATTGGCTATTCAAACCGTGTACAATCAGATTGAACGCTTAGATTCATCATGTTATAGTATGATGCAAAATTCATCTGAAATCAATGCAATACTCCCACTGACTTAAAATAACTTTGGATCAAGACTTGTCACCTTAGGGATGCATCTCAGGTTATCTTATATTTGTGATGAAAAAGAACACTCTTTGTTACCTGTGTATGTATCCACAATGTTAATATGGAAAGGAAAAGTGTGCAGTGGCACGGCTTCTGTTCACCACATGACACAGGCTGTGCACCATACAGTAAAACCGAGGTTAAGGATGGGAAAGGGGAGGGTATCGACAGGAGTTTTTACTGTCTGTGATTTAAGAAGAAAAGATGAATAAGGACATATTTTCATTTGCTATAAACTGTTGTGTTTCATTTATGTCTGAAGTGTGGAATTGATCCACAACAGCTTCTAGTAGCTGAGTATTTATCTGGTAACACCTAATTCTGATCTCCATTTACACCAGTAACTGCATGGCAGTGAAGATAGGTCTGATTTACAAGCACATAAGTGAGATCAGAATCAGAGCCATAATCTTTACAACTACACTATCAAAGCAGAGAAGTAAAACAAACACAGTTTCTCCTACAAGCTATTTTTATGGTTCCTGACTCTGTAGATGCTGAGCATCTCGTATATATTAATAAATTTATCCTCACAATGTTCATTTGAGAAAAGGGAATATTTTTAGGTTCTTTGAACAATTGTTGCCGTGGAAAAGAATCAGGTGTATTAAATGTTGAGCATCAATTATTTTATTCCCAATATTACTAAAAATTCATAGTCCAGAGAAACAAGAAATGAAAGGCTAAATTCAATAATGGTCTCTCAATGCCAGTTCAGTATTGTGTGAGCCAGTGCCACACAGAAAGTTATTCGCAGATTTTTTAGAGCAGTCATTCTTAACCTTTTTCGACTTATCTTCAGGATAACGATCTTCTCATCATCCACATGCCCCGTCTCTCTGCCACTTTAGCAAGGGCTCTATCATCGTTCACTTCTCATTTAGCAGGGTGCAGTCCTTTGGCAGGAAATCAGTGGAATAAATGGAACCATGTTAGTGCATCCACTGAGACAGCTTAGCTAATCCTATTTTTTCCAATTCCCTGGACAGAAAAAATGCTATGGAGTGCATTGGCCTATATCTTGAGTTGCACTACTTGTTTCTGTGCTCTGACATAACAGAATAGATGCCACCAGTTATATTCAGCACGGTGAAGCAATTAAGAGAGCTGATGTACCACGCAAGTGGTGAAGGCTGAAATAGCCAGTTTTGGGAGAAATGCTGCCTCATGTTGCAGATGTATTGAGAAGCCACAGGTAGTAGGAGTGCAAAGGATGAGACAATCAAAGCTACAAGGAAATGGAGAAGGGCAGTCTGATGGCAGATTCCAGTACATGATGGGCATCCTTTCTATGGATTCAGCTTACTGTTTTCTTACTTATCGTTTTCAGGGAGGATGGAGACACTTCTGACTATGCCTACTGCTGGGTCTTCTTCCTCTACATTTGAAGATGTTCTACCTCCTTATATTCTTCAAGGTTAGTAAAGACACAAATGGTTACTTCTGTGTACAAAAAGTGAATCCTTACTCAGGCGAAAGTGTACAAACAACTCAGCTGCCTGAACTGGGGAACAAGTGGCAGATGGGTAACTGTAGGTTTGATACCTTAATTTAGATACCTGAAAGGCCTCGTATGAAGGTTTTCACCAATTTTTGGTGAATATTTCTTAACTCATTGCAGACTGGCCAAAACCATGTCTATGCAGAAGATGGTCATTTCTTCCACATTAGGTTATTGCCACAGGGCAGACATTTTTAATTTGGGTCAGTCATCCACCCACACATAGGTATCTCATACCATTTGAGATGCCCTTAATTGTCCAAGATATCATCCCCACAGGGGCTGGCAGACATAGTAGACGACTAAGAGAAATGTGTGCTCTTCTGCAGTATCAGCTGAAATACAGCAGAAGCATCCTACTGCATCATCTCAAGTTACAGTATTATCCTGTGTCTGGACAACTGGACTGAGTTCTTTATTTCTCCATTTACCTACACACAGGGAAATATTACACTCAGCTTACTCTTTGATCAGATTGTACCCCACTCACTAAGACGTCTACACTTCACTACAAAGAAACAGTACTTTTAGGGAAGACAAAAATCAGCTTGGTCATACTTTCCCTCCATAGCTCCAGGCATTTCTATACAATCTTGCTTCTTCATCATATCTGCCACTACTGCCTTCTACAAAATCATCTTGAAGATATATGGGGAAATGAAAAATGTGCACTGTGCTCACTTCCGAAGTATCCATGAACATTCCGAAGACCTTGGACACAGGCTGGTGCTAGTTACAGTCAGGCCATGTGCTGGGTTCATCAAGCAGACAGAAAGATCACAGCAAATATCCCTTCTAATGTTTATACAGATGGATGTGCAGCTGACAAAGTGTATTCTTTGTGTGTCGATGATGGCTACGACTGTATAAATGTGCATTCTAGCTATCTAAAATGAGTAGATGAATCATGTGACAGGAAGAGGCATAGGTTGTTGTGACTATATACATGGTGCATACATGAGAGACACAAGGCTGAGTTCCTGTGCCTGGACACCTGGGTACAGCTGCCTAGCAGCTGTGAGCTTCAGGTGTTTTCTGTCAAGAAGACAGACAAGACACTTACAAAGGAATGACAAAAGAGTAAAGAAAAATCATAAATGAGAACTCATGTCTGGACTTTGATTTTTAGTCTGATAAAGCACACTTAGTGTTACACTTCAGTACATTTTCAGGATACATTTTTGACTTTAAGAAGTCATTGTAAAGTTGAAATATTCTTTCCTGTAAATCTAGAAAATCTTACAATTTTGGATAACACCTAGTAGTCTTTTTAAATGAAAAATAGTGTTAAATTTTCTTGGTCATTGAATAGTCATTGTTTCTTCTTAATTAACCTTGGAAAAGTGTTCTTTATCTTGCTGAATTTACCTAGTGTCCTGAGACCTACCAGAAACTTAATTAATTCCTCAGTTAATTCAAATAAAATTCAAATGGGTGTTTATATTACAAACCAATAAATATCTTTTGATTCCATATTGGTACTTAAAATCATCCAGTTTATAAGAAGACCCCACAAATACCTCCATCATTAGAAAGAAGAGTATCCAGATATAACCTAGCAATGGAGATTGATTAAGTTCATTCAGAAAGAGATTTAGATTTTATCTGTGCTTTGTCATCTTCCAGAGTACCTATCCATTTTTACTAACTATTTAGGAAGCCAAGGGCAACCTAGGTATCTCAATAACACACTTAAAGTTAAAGATGTGAATCAATCCATAACATTTTTGGTCTCACTAAGCCAACATGCTATTTCTCTATAAAACTGCAGAAAAATGATTTATACATAGTCTATAGTGGAATATATTTCTACAGGTTGATTACTTTCCTAACTAGCTGATTTGAAGTTTATAGTAGCTACATATAACTCATGATGAAAACTGCTGTCAAACACATTACAAAAATTTCACACACATTCAGAAATCTTAAGACCAATTTAAATACTCTAAGCACTGCAAATATTAAAAGAACTAACATTCTGGTATAGTTTTCAAGCCAAGCATAAATTAAAATTGTTGAGCAAAAGCAGTTCTCAAGATCTGTGATCTTACCTGTGGAGTAAGAGATGAAGGTATTTAGTACAGATTTATGGATGAAAGAGAGATATTATCTCTGAAGGATTTCAGGTGTGTCACTTATTTTGAGGAAGCAAAGGTTTCTTCAACATTTCTTTAATTAGCTTGGACTCCTCATTTAATGAGAAAAGCAACCAAAGCCAACTGCATCCAATTATCAATGTTTAAGTATTTTGTATATGAATATTTATCACTGAGTATCTCTTAAAGAGGAACAGAAGTGAGAATGAAATTGTAAGCTATTAAAATTATAACTTATAATTAATAGCATTTGTGTATCAAAATATATGGATCTAAGATTTAGGAAAAAAACCCAAACCAAAACAACATCCTTAGATCACTCATATTCTGAACTGATCTTATGGCATGAACTCATGTTTGTTTTCCAAGATAAAAGATGATCCACTGTTGTCATTTGACTCAAGAGTTCCAGACTTTGAAACACAGAGTTTAAAAAGGAGGCCTCTCTCAGTTCTCATTTTCAAGAATAACTTGTATTTTTTTAAAATTTAACTTAACCTAGCCAACTAATAGTGTCTGGGTTTCTGAACGTTTCTCTAATTGCTTTCCTACTAAAAGTAGCTGTCAGTCAGACATGACCAGAAGAGGTTTATCCAGGGCATTGCAGACCATTATATCTAGTTATCTGCAAGAAGACACTTGGATTGAGAATTGTTAAGTCAGATTGTAATTATTGGCTTTCTGACTGTCCTTTTAGAAATTTTATCATTCTGTTTCTACCTTCAAAAAGAACTGCCTGAATGACCCATTTTTTAGTCATGTGGTCTGTAGTTTAAAAATTTTAAAGGACAGCATGGTAATGAAATTCCTGACATCAACTTCTACAAATATTCAAGCGATTTCTGAGTTGCTTTTTAAAAATCAACCCAAGGCTTAGGAACTGTGTTTTTTATATATTCTATTGAAAAGTTAAATGATGATGATGACTGTGATGAGGGTTTGCTTATAAACTACATTTGCTTTGAAAAAGACCAGTCCATGCCCTTTTAGCATACTTCACTAATTATTTTGTACTTACTTTTGTATATAAGCAATTTTATTTTTCTCTGTCTATAAATTGGACAATAAAAGCTCTTTATTAAAAGTTTTCTCTTTTCTCTATTACTTATGTTATCTGAGCTTCTAATTGGTATATACATTGATTTTTTTAGCAAAACTTTTTAACATTTGTAACTTGTTAAGAAAACGTTTAGACAAAAGAAAAGCAATAGTTGCTTGTTTGTACATATAAAAAGGATATATAAATATAAATAGGAGTTTGTAATGGGCAATTTTAAAAGATTCAGGAGCTTGATTTAAATTCACATACATACAAAGAACTTCTCTGATCTATCTGAGCTGCCTAAATCCCTGAGGTCTGCAAAAATTGAGTCTGGAAAACTTAAGAGAACAGACTTTTCTCCTGGTGCCAGCTGGTTTTGGAAGTAGTGAAAATAGCTTTTCTTATCTTATTTTAGCACTAGTTCTTCTGGACAGATTAAAAAGTGTAGAGGAAAGCAAAATGAATAATAATAACAAGAAAAAACCAAATGTTACGGAGCTTTTAAAAATATTTAGTTTGAGTGTAAGACTTTTGTTATCTTTCAGTCCTTGATATATCCGGCTATAGCCATGTATATCCCTTCTAGTTATATCTATAATTATTTAAAACATATGGGAATATCCAGTAACTCTTGTTAATCTGATGTCAGTGGAAACTTTGCTATTAACTTCAGTGCAGACAGATTGAATTGTCACATACTAATGTCATTTCATATACATTATTTCAGGTTTGTGACATTTCAAGAATGATCTAATTCTGTGAAGCAATCAAGATTGCAATGCACAGATATTATTGCATAGAAAAAGTATAGTCCATGATGTATTTTCTGCTAAAACACATAAGGGTAACTGCCCCTTTTCAGCTGCTCCACAGATTTCCTGTGTAACTAGGGAAAATCACTGAGTATCAGATTTATTTCATTTAATGCTAGGTACCTTCCCTTTGGTAGCTGCTTAGTCAATGGTAAGGTACACGTACCTCCAAAGCTAATTCCCTCCTTCTTCAGATAACTAAAATAGTGAGGACAAAATCACTATTTGGAGCTACTTACATTTCCCCATTGATAATTGACAAAGTTAAGCTTTGGTTGAAACGAATCCCAGTTTTACTTTCTCCATGTCTCAATGCCCTTTTCTTTAAGGTCCAGACAATGCCCTTTTCTTCAGAACTTCCTGCTGGAAATTTTAAAGCTCTTTAGGATTCTAGTTTTACCATGGCAGTTGCCATCTGATAATCATCATTACTACTGGTGATTCATTCTAGCTTTTGAATTATACAGCTTTCCTAAATATTTTTAAAATATAAATGTTTGATACATTAAGACAGAAAAGTTTAAGAAGCTGCTGCATACCACAGTATTAGGAGACAGAATAAACCCCGAGGATAACAGCTAAGAGATCTGCTACTGTATTTCTCTGTGTGCTGAATTCAGCAAGATTATGTATCTTATTAATGCCATCTTCTCAGAGATCCTTTGGGTTCAAACAGCATCCACATTCTTTTTGGTAAGTTTGACAAGCTGTCACTATTAACTTACACCCTGCCAGATATCACTTTATTTTCCCAAATGGAAATACTTCAGATTTATTGCATTCTTTCGTTTCTCCTTTTTCTTCTGAATATGTTCCAGTTTTGACTTTATGCAAAACTGCTTTAAACAGTTTTAACGGTCCATGTCAGTACAAGTAAATGAAATTTTTCTTAAGTCAGTTACTTTCCTCCTTCTGTCCTATTTGTGATACTGTCAGTAAATGTAGCCCAGACCACAAAGATATATTTTCTCTGAAAAAAACCCTGTCCATAATCCCCCCAGTCTAACTAGATTTTCCCAAAAAAATAATAGGTAGGAGACCATTTTGTTATGTAATCTTTTGAGAGAAAACATACTGAATGCTTGTTGAAGCAGTTCACAGTACAAGGCTGCAAACAGGTAGCTTTTGGATACTTCAGTGTCAAGATCTAATTTGTATTGAGTGCATTGAAACATTTAAATTTTTACAGGGTACAGATCCAACTTAGTTATTTAAATTAGTTGCATGTCATGTAGTAAAGAAAAGTGGTTATATTTGCTGCATCAAACTAAAGTTTTTTTCATGCTAAAAAAGCCCCTGCTTGCTTTTTATTTTTTTTTACTGAAGGAGTCACTTGACTTTATTTTGTTTAAATATTGCCAAACATATGAGCTTGCTTCTACCTACAATTTCTACTGCAGAAACTTTTACTTTGTTCAATGAAATTTTTGTGAAGGCTTATGAGCAAAAATGTTGAGATTCTAGTCACAATGATGAGAATTATGGATAAGGAGAAAGTACACACCTGGTTAAAAAAACCCAACACTTTTAACTCCCATTTAATGATTTTAAAAACTCCTTTGATCAGTTAAAACTGATCAATTACCTCAATCCTCTGGATTTTCAAAGATCTTTTAAAAGAACATTATCTTTTTCTACATAAAATAAATTGTGCTTATCTAGAACCTTGGAGATTAGTCTTACAACCAGGCAGAGAGAAGAAAGATTAAATGAAATATTTACTTTATATTTTATTCAGAATTTCCTGGATGTTTTCTTCCGGGGAGATCATAGATTAGTTATAATTGCCTATTTACCTAAAAACCATTTCTATAGGTTTTATCAAATTTAATAAGCATAGAGCTGATCAGATGTACTTTAACCTTTTTTGCTATGTGATAAGGGGATTCATAATGGTTTTATGCTTGGCTGTTGACGTTCTCAGCTAGTTCAGGGGTCTTCTGCCTTCCGAGTCTATCATATTTGGAGTAGTATCAAACAAGTATCAAACTTGTCATCATGTTGCATTAGTATTTTCAGGCTAACGTCAGGGCTCTGAGTGCATTAATAAGCCTTAATGTGCCTGACCAGCCTCACTTGGTGGTGGGCTGTCAAAGCTGGTAGGCTTCCAGCCACAACTATGGGCCCAAAGGCTCCATTTCAGTTCTTCCTGGGGCCATCAGCTCCTTCCTGAGCTATGTCAGAAGAGTGTTGATCTTCTGCTCAGCCACAGCCATTCTGCTGCCCGGCCATGGATCCCCGTCATCAGAATCCCAATCCATGGACTGACTTCTTGGCCTTGTTTTGCTCTGGTGCCACCATGAGGGACCTGTCATGGACCAGAGCCTAACTCTGACCTATTGACTGACTTCCAGGCTTGACCTTGGCCCTGCCTTATCCCCATAGTATGTCCTTATGACCAGACTCCTGGCTGGACCTGACCACTATCTCCAGATCTACCTTGCTGCCTCACTGTGTACTGTAGGGTGGGCCCTGGCTGACAAGGACCTGTTCTGCCAGCTCCCTTGGGCATCACCCTCAGCTCCTGGTGTTCTTAAGGAACAGCTGGCCCTTGCTCCTCCTTAACAATAGATTCTGGCTGAAATTTGTGTTACTGCTGCACTAAGATGTATCTGAGTGTATGTAATTAATATTGAACTACTGCAACAAGGATGCAGGTATGCTTTCAGACAACAAAGCAAATTGCTTTCCAGAAGTAGCATGTCTGAATTAAAAGTTTCTGCTAATCTCTGCCTGAAAATAATATCCCTGCTTCTTTGGTCTAAACATACCTGAAATGTAATACCATGGTGAATCCAAAACCTGTAAAAATCCCCAAACAACACTGAAAGGTTGAAGATGTGAGCTAATTTTAACTTTATTTCATTAGTTAACTAAAACCCTCTTGATATTCAGGAAAATATTATAATACACTTTACATATGTTGTTCACTTTTTGAAATTAAAAAAAAAAATTGACTGCTTGCTTCCATCATGAGGTACTCAGATTTGCAAATAAGTGTGTTTTGTAGTTGATGTTAGAAAATATTTTTTCCCCTTTCTTGTTCTTTGTCTTAATATTTTTTACATATAACTTTTAATATATGTGGACCAAAATAGGTCTATATTTTATAAAATCTAAATAATTTTTCAGATTCATGCCAACCTGTTCAGATAGTATGGTAAAATGCATCAGAAATTGATGAACTGATATTGGTTTCTTTTTACCAATGCTACTGAACCTGTTCTGAGCCACTGGTGGGCTGTGAGAAGTCAAAAAAGGAATCAATATTTTACCAGCTCCCAAATACAGTCAGCACCTAAGAGACACAGCCAACATGAAAATGTTTATCATTACAGGTAAACTCTGATAATTCAAAATACTGTATTTATTTAAATGCTAATACATATTTCTGTAATCATCCCTCACAATTCTTTCTTTCCATTCTCAAGCAATAAAAATGTACAGGAAATTCTGGCACGTCTTCTTGGGGGAAAAAAAAAAGGTAGCTTTTCAACTAAAATCAATGCTCTTCTTTCTCAATATTCCACCCCTTCTTTCTGTAAAATAAGAACTCAACTCATTGAGGTTAAAATTTTCTTATCCTCATTCATGTCATGTCATATCTAAAGCAACAAGCCGTACTTATTTCTGGCAGATGATTCTACACTAAAAGTGCAGGAATAGAATAGTTCTGGAAAAAAATCCTGCAGATGAAAAAAATCATCAAATCACATTTGTAGCTTAGACAGGCATATTTGGAAAGTGTCTGAAGTAAGATGTTAGAAAAAATGGTTATAGCTCTGCCAGCCTGCTAAAGAAAGGTGTTCTGTGAATAAATATTACAACTGATAGGATAAAAGAGATAGTTAGGGCCACTGGCAGCATGCAAAGGATAACAGATAAATGGAGAGGGGGAGAATTACTTCAGTCCTTCACAGTAAAGTTTGAACTCCGTTATTGACCAGGTCAGTGGTAGACTGACATTGAGAAATTGCAAACGCAGTAAAAAAGAAAAAAAAAAATCTTTTAAATAAAAGACATTTATTAGATCAGAATTAAAGGAAATACACTGCTTATAGGCAGTAGACCTGTAGCATAGCTGGATGCCTGTCTAGCAAGTTTAGTTACATTCATTAAGCCATCAAAAAAACCCTACTACTCATTCAAGTTAACATCAAGAAAGAACAAGCAGTGGGTCCAGGAGCTTTCCTTGATAGTCTTACAGTGTTAAGGAGAAATTAAAAAATAAAAAAAAAAATGCATCATTGTTCAAGATCGATTTTGACTGAAAGAGGTATACAGTAAGAGTTGCCAGCATACTGGTGAAAAAACAATGCAGAAAACCCAAACTATGTCACTAAAATGCTCATGCTATGAATGAGGTGCTAGCAGTTTCATTATCCCTGTGCAGCTATTTGTGTTTTAAAACTCAATTAGAAAGAAATCAGCAACACAAAGATTTTAGGGATTTTTAAAACAATAAATCATCAGTTGCACTTGGCCATTCAGACAATTTCTTATTCAAGTGTTAATCAAAATGGTTATACTGAATGCTGATTAGATTCAGTCATCAGTTTTTCAACAAAATATTTTTTTCCCCTAGAAAATATTGATTTGTCAACCTTAAACATTTCCTCAGTAATGTTAAAATCTTATGTCTTAGCAACCAAACAAACAAACAAACACACAAACAAAAAAAGTCCAACAAAATAGTTCCTTCACCCTCATATGTTGTTACATTACAGTGATTAAACATATGCTGGGATGGAGCCAACTTCTGGGACTCCTCCTCTTATAATCCTGAGGTGGTAGGATGAGAAAAAAAGAAGTTGGAACATGGGAAATACTGATTAGATATTAAGAGAAACCGAATATCATGAGGATGCTCAAATACTGGAATAGGTTGCTCAGAGAGGTTCTAGGATGTCTGTCCTTAAAGGTGTTCAAGACTCAACTACCACAGGGCTGAGAATCTTGACATAATTAGATGTGTTTTGGGTAGGGAGCTAAGTAGCCTTCAAAGCTTTTTTCTGACCTAAATTATTCTATGATTTTATGATTCTGAGAGTGATGTAATTTCTGGTCAAAACTAGGGAGGCTTACCAATTGCAGCAGAGCTATCAGTTCTGTGTTTAGGACTACTGCTGGAATACCTGTACAAAAGTCTCTTCTCTGCCTGATTNATCGACAGTTCTTTATGACAATACTGTCTAGTACTGGAATCTGGTTTTCAAAAGATATAATTTTTAATTTCATTAAGAATGGGAACTTTTTTCTAAACCTAAATATGTAGCATGTAATAATAATTTCCTGCTTTAATCTGTTTCTTTACTTTTTAGGAAATTTTGTTAAGAGTGAAAAACAAAACATTTCCCAGGGACTGACATGTTCCCAAGGTCTGAGGGCTTGGGAAGCTATTTTTGCAAAGCTACTTGCAATAAATCTGTTTCATATAGTATTTTTAAATAATCAAATTCTACAGTTTCTTCCCCTTCTTATTTGGTTGGCTTACATTTATTGCCTTACTGTTTGTTCCATATGCTTTAACCTTATAAAATTTATGCTTTACTGTTCTTTCTTCAAGTACATTTTTTTTTAACCTGGCTTCAACCCTCTTTTTCTAATACCCTTCCTCCTTTTTTTCTGATGCACAATCTGGAATTCTATCTTTCTCAACTCTTTAATCTTTTAGCCAGCTTTCAATTTAACTTGTTTTTTACCTTCCTAGTAAATCTAATTATTTTGTGAAACTATGGATATTTCTGGACATCACAGGCTGTCTCTCCATAGCCAGATGTTTGTCAGAATATGTTCACTGGAAGGAACTTCTCTTTTATATCTACAGCAAATATTATCGACTCTCTGAAGCAAAATAAGGTTTGGTAGGAAATATAACTCAGCTAATTTTCTTGATTTTCAGGTACCCAGAATACCTTTTTTTGCATTAAATTTTATTCACTTTGACATCCTAAATGGATGAAAAAAAGACATCAGAATTACTTGTTACTCCTGAGTTCACTGTAAAAAACAGATGAGTTTAAAAAGAAAAAAAATATATTCAGCTGTACAATAGAATACAAAGTTCACTTATTGATTATAACATTGGAAAAAAGGTTAAAAAGAAATTAGAAAATACAGTCTTAATCCAGTAAAATCAGAAAATGCCACTGAGACTTAAAACTAATCTCTTTATTACTTGTCATTTTAGAATGCCCTGGGACAGCCTGTCTTCAAAAGCTACTCAGCTGCATCTTGTCCTGACTGTACTGTTTTCCAAAGAGAACACTTCTCTCTGTCACTCCTATTCTAGTTATATTGAAATCCTAGCTGTATTATCAGAATGCAATAATCTCCAGCATATCTCCTAGGACCTTCAGTTTTTGTTTTTCCTCATTGATGAATTTAAGATGTACTTGTAGTTTTGATTATTCATGGTCTTTTCTGAGAATACAAGTGAAGGACTGCTGAAACTTGTCTGAAGCTGAAAAACACATATACCAATATATTATTATAATTACTTCTTCTGCTAGGTTCACCTTCCTGATTATGAAATCAGTTGTACTGTATGTATTGTGATGTCTCTGATTGCTCTTACCACAGACAGCAAGATTTGTCATAGGAAATTTTTCACTTCTTCAAAAAAGTTCATAACCTCTTTTTTTTATACGGAAGTAGAATTTACCTAACGTTATATGTTCACAAGCCAGATTACTATGTTGCATTCCCACATACGTAGTCTATTAATAACACAGATGACCAGATTTTCTTCTGAAGTGACTACACAGTCATCCTGAGGTGACTACTCATGATCAGTTTGGCAGTTCAATCTGTGTGCAGCTTACAGATTCCTCCGATTCTCACATCTTCTTCAATTCTACTAAAAGGATAGCTTTAAAGATAACAGCTCCATTGGCAAATGATACAAACAGAGACCTGAAGGCTCTATCAGCTGTGTGTTATGGGGCAGAAAATCAGTGTCAGTTAGCATAGAAGTTATTGGGGGAGATTTGTTTTTCCTAGCATAATAATTTAAAATTTGTCTTTAATATTTAAAATCTTGAGTCTCAGTTCATCTTCACTCAAGGAAAAGAAAATTCCTAGAGGACAATATATTTTATCCTAAAATATGTGCCCAAGGAAAGTCAGCAGAATTTCCATTTTGATATGCTTGTTCCTCTTTTAATAATTAAAAGAAAATTTATATGTCTAATTTTCCAGATATCTAAATTTAAGTGATTCCGACTTACCCATGTGAGTCTATGCTTGCTCTTTATCATACAAAGTAAAAGAACATAGAAATAAGTCAATATGTCTGGCTGTAGACAGAGCAAAAAAGTCTCCTCTAGAGAAGGATAGGGGCAAATAATCTCTTGGATTAGCTCCTTCTTCCTTTTTAACTGAAGACCTCCACAGGTAAAGGTCTACAGATGCTACACTGCTATTCAAATCACTGGAAGATCCTAACTGTGGCACCAGTGGAGGTTTCATAATTAAGTCAGCACAATCTAAATGAAGTTGCTATGGCGCTATTTGTTTTTGCAGCCTAAAACCCTCTTCAGCCACTGTGAGAAAATATGCAGCATTTCGAAATCTGTTCAATTTCAGCTCTAGACATCGCCTGTGGCATATACCACAGGTTATGCCTGTGATATACCATCATAACCTGTGGTATACAGGTTGCCATAGACAGTCTTGTCTAATGAACTGAAATATATTTCAGAAATATATTTGTGAAAACCAAACAAAGAAATATCCCCGCATACACACACTTGGACAAAAGACTGAAAATAGGAATTATTTATCCTTACAAAGCAAGATTGGACAAGCTGTCACACATTTTGATCCACAGTCTATTTGAGACTTAAAGATTTGTGAAATGAAGTGCATTGCCTACTGTTACACAGAGGGGTAAATGTTAGATATTCTGCCAAATATATCCCAATAAACGTGTTTTTCGGTCCAGAATGCCATCTCCAAGTTGCCACTCAATCTGTTTACCCAAGCATCCCACTACAGTTGGCATAGTCTCCTCTCTCCTTTTGGCCAAGTAAAGCAACTTTTCATTCCAATCTCTCTTTAAAGCACACTTTTATCAGCTGGCATTCCAACATACATCTACAGTTCCATGTTTACTTGCCCGGCCATTGGCTGGCATGTGAACAAAACATTAACAACAAAACAAACACTTCTAAGAATTTTATTTTTTTAAGTTGATATTTTTTGAAGTAAAAAAATACTCCAAGGATTTCAAGATAAGCTTCAAACAAGCAACTGAAATACTTTCCTCCCTTCAGACAATCCACAAGTCTCCTTTCTCCCGTCTGTTGCCATGGGTAAATCGAGACATTTTCATGAAAAGGTACCTTCAGGCCCTTAGCTGAAGTACTTAAGAACTAGTCAGACTAAGAAACTTCTAAAAATGAATTGAGAAAAAAAGAGAAGTCTCTAATCTCTCTCTCTGTTTCCATTGACTATCCAGGAAGCTGTATGTGCTTTTTCTATAGTTAAATAGAATTAATCTCAATGTGTTTTAAACAGATTTTGAATTCCTGGGATAAAATCCTGGAACATTTGAAATAATTTAAAAACACCCACTAATGCCACTGCCACACAATTTTCAGTCCTTGAGATTCTTATAGAGAAAATATTTCCTAAGATCCATATTTACCAGTGATGTTTTAAAAATAATACTCGTCCTGCTCCCCCCCTAAAAATCAACAACCAACCAAACAGAAAAAAAACCCAAAAAACAAGCCCAAGACCCCAAGAGTTTAATTCTTTGGGACTCCATATACTCTGTTATGTTATTTTCCTTGCTTGAGCAAATTTTGGAGATTACTTTGAAGTAACTGCTGAACTATTATAGTTTACATTAAACAAACAAACAATCAAAGAAAAAAAATCCACAGCTTTGACTCTATCTCAACATTTGCAGTGCTTGAAGATGAAGCATGAAGATGAAACAATGTGCAAAAGTTCTTAAAAATATTATTTGTCAAGTTTCTGCACTTTATTGTTTTTCAATGCTATCAGTGTACATAAGACACCTCCACCTTAGAAAATTAAGGTAGCCTGCAATTTAAGTTCTAAGGTAGATCAATCAAAACCTGACTCTTTCAGACCATTTAATATATAAGTACTAGAAAATGTCTTTAGAATTGGCTACATCATAGGTTCTTGACTGGGATCTTTTCATTGTAACCCCTGAATAAGCCTAAAACTGTGCAACCAAAATTATAAAGCTGGGACAAATCATTGACTGGGACTGCAAA
>WAAD01002627.1:35378-55920 GCA_013389945.1 Fregata magnificens
GGCTGGTATGTACAAAGAATCGCTAAGTAAGTTCATATTCTGCAAGTGGAATGAGGCAATAAATGTTTCATGGAAGAAAAAAGGTCAGCTTGACCAAACCACTTTTTGTTTTGTTATACTTTAATGGATATAAATGTGGAGAATGCTTTTAAGGAAAGTGTTTTGTAATATTGTGTTTTTGTTTCACGAGTTTATAGCTTGACTCTTGTCCAGCAATTTTGTGTCTGGATAATACAAGAGTCACAGTGATGCTTTCTGGTAACAGAAATGGAGAATTATACCAAGAAAATGTATTTATTCTTTGTTGTAAATATTTTAAAGGCTCAACTACATGTTTAAGAGCTTTCCTGTGTTGATACATTTGATAATTGCAGCTGTTCCTAAAGGATATAGTAGGAAAGATGGCTTAAACATAGACAAATCCTATCAGTATTTGTGGCAAAATATAAATATTTAAATTGTGTACAGTGTTCCTGTGAATGTATCTGTATCCGTCTGAAAAATATATATGTCTGCCTATCTCTGTGTTAAACATAAAAGTGTGTATGGATTGCTTTGAAACAGAAATAAGAGATCACAAAGACTTTTTTTCTGGAGTAAAAAAAGCTAGTTGTCTTCTGCAGNTAAATGTTGGATATCCCAGCCTGTACAGCTGTGTGATTTGGAATGCACAAGCATTCGTTTTGTGGCAGTCTCTGTTTGTAACAATGTGACTGATGTTTTACTAGTGCTCTGATATCCTTTGGATTTGTCTGGTGGTCACAGCTGACAGGTCACAATTTCCCACTCTCAGGAGTGTTGCTTGGCAGTGACCATTCAAATCAAGCTAATATTACCGAGGCACTGGGAGCTATATCATGCGGCTAGAAGGCAATCCATACAGTGCTACTAGATTACTTTGTGGTTTCAGGCAGGTTCTTTCATTTTTCCATCTGTAAAATGAGAATAGCAGGTGTTTATCTCCTCTGCTGGGGTGCCAGAAAAAATAAAAATCTGTTCTAGGTGAAGAATTAATGGTAAGGCAATGATTTATAGAAAGACAAGATAAAGAAAGGAAAAAAAAATATTTACATATAAACCACAAGAGAGAAGAGAAAAGGTGAACTTGAAAATGGAGAAGAATGATGAAGTTAAGATAATGAGTTCCATCAATATGTGGTTGGGCATTAGGAATGAAACTCATGAGACACAAGATGTAGTGGCCAGCATCTCTGCTTAAATTTTAGTCCCTGGTTTTGGGAAGGAAGTCAATAAAGTTAAGATACCCCATGAAAGAAGATAGCTCAATGCTGGAGAAAAACATTCAAAAAAAGTTGGCATTCTGTTCATAACTCTGTCCAAATCAGTGAAGAGGACATAGTAAACCAATAGATCTGTTTGAAAATCCACATAATTTCCAGAGCTGAAGGGTTCCTTTGCAGCCCCGAATAAGGTAATGATTTGAGACTTAAATATGTGATCCCTTTCAGTTTAAGTAGCAAAATCATCTGTGGTGATGAGGATGAAAAGTTTTTATTAGAAAATTGATGCGGTGGTGGTGTTAATGATGTCCACCTGCTTAGAAAAAACCTAAAAATTAGAGAAGCAGTCAGGATGAGGACAACCCGGGTTCAATGTCCTTCACTGCTGATAAAAACTCACCTTCTAGAGTTCTCTGAAATTTTGTAAAAATCTTTAAAAACTAAGCAACAGTGCTTTGTGTTCTAACTTTTCTGTTATGGAGGCAGGAATGCAAGTCTCGTGTCCATAGACAAAATATTGGACAGTGCAGCAATGAAGGAGGATTTTTGTAGCCTAGTGATTTCAGTCTTCACTTGCAAGTAGTGAGTCATGGTTTTTCTCTTAATGCCTTTTTTCCGTATAGCATTTCAATGTTTGAAAAACATATTTCTGCTGTGTAGACAGAGGTCTCCCCTCAATCAGAGGATTACTTCACTGTGGATTAGAGGCCTGTTTTTATTTCTCTTCTTGTGAATCCTCTGTTCTTGGTTGCACAATGGAGTGGTTATAAGGGTGGTAAAGAAAATATTTCCTTCCTTCTCTCTGCTTTAGCCTCTGATGACACGTTTTGTTGTGAAATAGAAAAGAAACCCTTATGTTCAAGGAAGGCTAAACCCAACATCTCTATTTACTGGGTAAAGTGGGGTGGTATCAGTAACATAAAATTCTGTCCTTCCTTGGATGTAGACTGAAGTTGCTCTGGAGTGGGGACTACAGGAAGGAAGGATAATGCACGTCTGGATCTCATCCCAGTGTGATTTCTGGATGTGTTTGTCTTTCATTAACACACTGTGCAAACTACAGTCATTTCAGGGTTACTATGTAAACTACTTAGGTGTGTTTTTCTGGAATCGGATTCAAAGGGGTTCATATTGTAATTCTGCTTTATGAAAGTTGGTGTTAAAGATATTAAATTTCTTTCATCACTTTTTGATATTATGCTGAAGATCCAGAATATTTTAATTCAATATAAATTTGCTTTCCAAACAAGCAGAAATTGTTATTTTACTTACAGAGGCTGGTATGTACAAAGAATCGCTAAGTAAGTTCATATTCTGCAAGTGGAATGAGGCAATAAATGTTTCATGGAAGAAAAAAGGTCAGCTTGACCAAACCACTTTTTGTTTTGTTATACTTTAATGGATATAAATGTGGAGAATGCTTTTAAGGAAAGNGAATGTATCTGTATCCGTCTGAAAAATATATATGTCTGCCTATCTCTGTGTTAAACATAAAAGTGTGTATGGATTGCTTTGAAACAGAAATAAGAGATCACAAAGACTTTTTTTCTGGAGTAAAAAAAGCTAGTTGTCTTCTGCAGGTCTTTGAATAACCCTGTCTTGGAACCTTTCTCAATAGGTAGAGGGGCTGAAACTGCCCAGCTCTGGCAATTTCTATCCTCTAGCCCTCTTGTGATAGGCCAGCACCCGTTCAAAAAAAGGACCTGCACATTCCCTCATACCAAATCCTAGATTATGTAATATGTGCCGTAAGTTTTATGATACAAAAATGCTATCATTCTGGGCTGTTATACAGTCTTTGCATTACTCCAGACACTCTGACTTGAGAAGAAAGGAGGAAAATAACACCTCTTCAAATAACGATGGTGTTTTAGGGCCTCAAGGACTTCACGTGATGTCAGAGGAGACCAGGGAAAAGTACATCACATGGTAAAATAGTCAAGCTGGTTTAGAAGTCAGCATCCCTAGGAAGAGTGGGTGAAAACCACAGTACTCCTCCTGGCTGTGGATCGCTCTGGCTCAGGTACATTCAACAATTTCTTCTTGAAAGCAAATCAATTCCTATTCACAAAATTTTTCAGTCCTGAGGATACAGGCTACATTTTAAAAATATAAAGCTGTTGAAAGTCTGGTGACTAACATGAGTTAGAGCATAATTTTAGCAGTGGCTTGTTGTTGATGTTAATTCTCTCCACAAAGAAGAGGCAAAGACTACATTCTGTATAGCCTTCGCTGTTGTAAAGTGTTTTTTACAGAAATCACTCAAACACAATCAAATTAGGTGATGATAAAATTCTCAGGTCGCTGGTGTATTAGATACATGGGTGTATGTATATGCTTTAAAGGTAAGCAATATTAAATGAGTTTTGCAATCACATTTTTTCCTGTTATCTTACCATTGTTTACTTTTATTCTTTCACTGAGTTTAAAATATTTTATATAATATATAATATCACTGAGTTTAAAATATTTTTCTGAGTGTTTTAAATTCTGTATTCACTCTCTTGGGCACATCAGAAATATGAGGGTTTTGCTGTAGTGCCTGCATCATGATTCAGAGGCACCTGCCTAATGATTTGCCTTGCAGAGCAAAAAGATTTCAAATTAGAGTTTGTCAGAAATTAAATCAAGCCAGTTGTGTGACATAAATGCAATGAAACATGACAATAACTTCATAATTGGTATATTCCAGTTCCTAAGACTCATACAAATACATGAACTGTGATTTTTTTTTAGATGATATTAACTTATGGGAATTATATTTAACATAACTGCTTACAATCCAGTAGACTATTTAGAGGTGTTTTCTCATCCAACATTTCAAGCCTGATTTTTATATGTTACTAGGTATTTTAATTTAAGAAATTTGATAACTGAACTTCAGATAGACCTCGGAGCCAGTAAATATATTATTTTGCTTTGTACACTGTTGTAGTTAAAATTTAAAAAATAAATTTTGCAGTAGTTGGTATAAACTACATCCCTGCATGTCACTGTATTGTTACCTGCCAAAGTCTATGCTATATAGTTATAATTTCTATTATAGACAAAACAAGCTATCTGACAATTTTTAATTTGAGTCCTACTTTTGGAAAATTGTATTAAATCCTAATTGTTTTTTAAAATACAATGTTTTAAACCCAGTAGTTCTCAAGAAAGATGTGAGGTTGTTTAAAATTGCAGTCAACACAGATGTTCCACTCTGTCAAATTAACAATTGTTATTGAGTCACTGAAAGTCAGACATTTGTGTCACTTTCAGATCAATGATAACACCACTTCTCTAAATTTTCAGCACAGGTAGAACAACTAGAATATTAATTATATCCTTGTCTTGTCTTACAAGGAAAAAGAAAAAAAAAAAAAAAGATTTTTGCTTCTTTTCTCATATAGTAGCCCTGATAGGGACTCTGAAGCTGATGCTGACAAGTTTATCATCTGAAGAGATCTCTGTTCCACTAAGCACTGATGTTTACAATGATTTGAGTAAGGTTTTTGATAGTCAGCTCTCATTTTACCTTGTTCAAGGTCAGCAGCAGGAAAATAGATATCTTCACATTACACACGCATGAAGTAACATGATAAATTCTCATATCAGTTTGATTATTAGAAAATAACAGGAAGTTTTATTGTCAATTTGGTCAAAAATACATAGTCCTTTGAATCATGATGCTTAAGATCTTACCAAGATAGCCACACTTAAACTAAAGAGGGTTACAGAATTATTGGGCTATTTTTATAACTGTCATAAAAATATTGCTACAAAATAAAACAATAAAATTAAAAAAAATCATCATAAATTTTCCAGGTTTTCTGGATTCCCTTGCTGAGCTGATAATGAAATATTGCTACTGCTTTAAACTGTCAGGAATGCTTCTGTCACAGTCCTAAATCAATAGAATTGGTGAAAAAGAATCACAGAACTCTGAATTATGATCTTGACTATGAAAACCATGTTCACTTTTTGGTTTACTCTTTAAGTCACATTACCTGTCATGCTATCAAAGTCTATAATATTGAATTCTGCTCCTAGGAAACACTGAAATACATTATATTGCAAAGCCACAGGTAGTTTTTAGCTGATGTAGCAAGGATTTAAGTGAAGGTTTACGGTTAATATTTTCAAAATTGGGGTTGTAAAGTCAGACATTTAAATCTGTACTGCAAAACAAAAGCAGGCACTTTGTAGTGTTTTTGTTAAATTGGGACTTGTTCTCTCAAAGCCCTTCTACAGAAAAACAGTGCAAACTTGAGCATGTAATTGAGGTGCACGCTTTTATGCTTTTCTCCTGAACCCTTGAAACTTGTATTTCTTTCTGTACAGTGGACCAACTTCAATGGAAGCAGTGGAAAGTACTCCATAGTTAGATTAGTCGGTAGCCTTACAGTAGATGTAGCTGGTGAGATAGACAATGCTGAAGTGTGGGATCTGGAGATGGTTCCTCACTTCATGAATGAACACTTTTTTTTCCCCATGCAATTTTTTTGAGTGCCATTATCTCCAGTAGTTACAAAGGGTGTGTATGGCTACATCTCTTGCATCAGGTCCATCAGAGAATGTAGGTATCACTTTTTTAGCTTCCGGAAGTAGGTGCTGAGCTGCTTTGATTGGGCTGGTTCTGGGCATGCATAGAAAACCCATGGGTATCTTGTAAACTCCCACACTGGACTAGGAAGCTTCTGCTACTCCCATGCTGAACTGATGTTTTACATTTTAGTTTGGGATTTTGTTACAGTCCAAATAACTCCTAGTTTATGGAATTTCATATCTTCTGTTCACTATCAGTATGATTTAATATGAAATCTTTTCTGATTCTGCCAGCCCTGAATTTTAAAAATAGATTAAATAGATTTTATTTAAAAAGAAACATCGGTTAAATCCAGCTTATTTCCCCAGGCATACATGACAGCATAAGTGACATTTTGGCTTTTTATTATGCAGGATTATTTTATTATTTCCCATGTGACATTGCCATAGATAGCATAGTTACTGAAACATGACCACATACAAATCTAAACGAGTCTATGAAAAAAGTGAGCTGATATGAGGTATATGACCATGTATGATGTTACTAGTTATACTAGTCGATAAGACTAGCTGATAAGTGTGAAATAATGAGTTATATACATCCATTTCAGGTAATAAAATATGTTAATTAATAAAAGATGATGCCCACATTCCAGTTCTTTACCATGAACAGATATCCAAGAGGCAGAAGCTGTAGTTTATTTTCAGTGCTAAACTACAAGTGTTATGTTAGGCTAATTGCAGAACTCCTTGTCAGAATACATGAGCTTTCCCATCTGAATAGATTTCAGGTCTAACTAAAAAACTGTGCTTCCACTAGGCAACCAGAATAAAATGTAAAAAAAAAAAGCTCATGATTAATGAACTGAGTTCAAGGTTTCTGAATTGAGTTGAAGGAAGTCTATCATGATCAGAAAGCTTGTTGTTATATGCCTGAGGTGAAACTGTACCTTAAACTTGTGATTATATGTTAAGGGTTAAATTCTCACTCTCACACCTTTATGCTCCTTGGTTTAGCCTGGAGTGAAGCCTTGCAATAGGCTAAAAGAAGACTCCCTGGGGGCAGCATCCCTTCCAGAAAACTGCTGGACAACTATATGTGCTAAATCTCCTGCCTCCAAACCTTGACACAGGGGTGAAGATGCAGCATGTCGTTTGACAGAGAAACTGATTGGTATGATGGACCATATGGTAGCTCAAAGAAACAGCTCTATGTTTAACAGAAATCCTGTCCCTCCCTGTCCCCTCTATCCAAAATACACGAGAGCAGCCAGGTTTATAAAAGAAACAGTGGCCTTAACTCTTCCCTCTCCTTGCAATGACTTTTGTGCTGCACTGGATATCTGTGGGGGTAAGGACAAGTGAGATGTTATTCTTCCCTAACTGCACTGGAGCAAAACACATGGATGTCCCCCTCCCTGTACCAGCCTGTGTCTGAAGCTTTGCATGTTGAATTAGGAGTACATTTCAATACGTGGTTGTTGTTCATCTTTCTTCAAATGCTTGATTTGGGACATGAGGAATCAAAATTTAACCTTTCTACCTTCACATAAAGGCTAGATAGCTATAACTGGTGGTGGAGAAAGGGATAGTAAGTAGCAGTAGTGGTCACATACAGTGCTCCCAGGGTCAGGATCTTCCTCTTGGATGAAGGCAAGCCTCTTCTGACCAAGCATGTTGTATTGGGTTTGCATGACAAGGTTTTGGTAGTTGGGGGGGCTACAGGGGTGGTTTCTGTGAGAAGCTCCTAGAAGCCTCCCCCATGTCTGATAGAGCCAATGCCAGCCGGCTCCAAGACGGACCCGCCACTGGCCAAGGCCGAGCCCATCAGCAACAGTGGTAGCACCTCTGGGATAACATATTTAAGAAGGGGAACAAAAAACCTGCGCAGTTGCAGCTGGAGAGAGGAGTGAGAATATGTCAGAGGAACAACTCTTGCAGACACCAAGGTCAGGGAAGAAGCAGGGGGAGGAGGTGCTCCAGGCGCCGGAGCAGAGATTCCCCTGCAGCCCGTGGTGAAGACCATGGTGAGGCAGGCTGTCCCCCTGCAGCCCATGGAGGTTAATGGTGGAGCAGATATCCACCTGCAGCCCACGGAGGACCCCATGCCGGAGCAGGTGGATGCCTGAAGGAGGCTGTGAGCCTGTGGGAAGCCCGTGCTGGAGCAGGCTCCTGGCAGGACCTGTGATCCCATGGAGAGAGAGGAGCCCACACTGGAGCAGGTTTGCTGGCAGGACTTGTGACCCCGCGTAGGGAACCCATGCTGGAGCATTCTGTTCCTGAAGGACTGCATCCTGTAGAAAGGACCCACGCTGGAGCAGTTCATGAAGAACTGTAGCCCATGGAAAGGACCCACATTGGAGAAGTTTGTGAAGGACTGTCACCCGTGGGAGGGACCCCATGCTGGAGCAGGGAAAGAGTGTGAGGAGTCCTCCCCCTGAGGAGGAAGGAGCAGCAGAAACAACGTGTGATGAACTGACCACAACCCCCATTCTCCGTCCCCCTGCGCCGCTTGCGGGGAGGAGGTAGAGAATAATCAGGAGTGAAGTTAAGCCCGGGAAGAAGGGATGGGTGGGGGAAGGTGTTTTAAGACTTGGTTTTGTTTCTCATTACCCTACTCTGATTGGATTGTAAATAAATTAAGCTAATTTCCCCAAGTTGAGTCTGTTTTGCCCATCACAGTAACTGCTGAGTGATCTCTCCCTGTCCTTATCTTGACCCACAAGCCTTTCGTTATATTTTCTCTCGCCTGTTCAGCTGAAGAGGGGGAGTGATAGAGCGGCTTTCATGGGCACCTGGTGTCCAGCCAAGGTCAACCCACCACACATGTAGAAGTTCTCTGTGCAAAGCCAATGTCATGGACTAAATTTTTTGTAATAGATATTTGAAAAGACATTGTTCCTGAATTGAAAAGCTCTTGTTAGCTATCATCGTATTAGACAGGCAATATATTTTTGTTGCCTAAACCTTGGAGAGAATAATTTTCTCTTCCTTGAAGAAGGAAAGGAAAAAAGAGCAATATTTTAAAACCAAGTCACACTAATTTATTTGTCACATTTTATTAATGTTTTCTTCTCCTCATACAGGCTAATCTGAGATTGACTGTGAAATGTAGCTTTGAGTTGGCAGGCCTGAAGCCTGGTTGAGCTACTGAATAACAAATCCAGTTCTTTATACCACAAATAATGTCAGAAAGCTGACTTACTGTTTCTGCAGCAGACTGGTATTAGGAAATATCTAACTAAGATAGGTTCCTGGATCCATTATTTCTTGACAAAACCATCATTGCACTCAGAGGTCGCTGAAATTTTGTTCTTCTGTTTCTTGTATTACACCAACGCATTACCTGTATGCTATCACTTTCATAATGTTGTAAGGTGATAGAGGAAAAAAAGAAAGTAAGTCACTGTAATGGTAGTGTTATTGGTTCTGAAGTTGAGATGAGGCATAGTATTACTCCCTTCAGGATACAGAGATGAACTTCTAAGGGGTTTGACAGATGATTCTTGATCTTTAAAAGGCTTGTCCCCATTGTATTTCAGAAATTAAGTGTGAACAAGCTTGTTTGAGCACATCTCTACATAAACATGTTTAGATCTCAAGAGAGATCTGAGGGATCTGTAGTACTGTCCTCAAACCTGAAGAGAAATCCAAACATTTTCTCAGAAAACCTTTGTATGTGTTCACAAGGAAACAAACTATCCTGATGCTTAAGGAAACTGCACAGAAAGCGAAAAACCTTTTTTTTTCCCCCAGGAATACAAGATAATCCCCATTCCATTCAAGAAAGTGTAACAGATGGTAACCTTAACTTAAGCAAAATTAATACAAGAACAGACTCACATAGATAGTTGTAAGATAAGATTTGGATGGCTAAATCAACCTAGTATTTCTCTTGTTATGAAGCGATAGCATATATTTGAAAATTTATTTACATACATAAGTAACACTTTCTTTTATATCTTTTTTCAAATAACAGACTTGTACATTTTTAGTTACTGTGCATTACCTTCCTTTTTATGTTACTGGTAGAAGAAAAACATTGGGGTTTGCATCCTATTTAATTTTCCAGAGGATTTAATTAACCCATAGCACGCTGACCTACTGGGCTAAAATCAGCCCAGGAGTTCAGGTAGCCAAGGAACAATGCAAAGCCTTCTAAACATGATGGAAATAAGCTGTCAAGTAGACTGAAAGCTATGTAAAGGAGGAATGTCTTGTACATGGTGAAATCCATGTCCATCACATGGTTGTCATGATAGAGTTCAAAATCTGTCATGCAGTGGGAATAATGCTGAGGATTATAATTTCATTATGAGTCTTCATGGAGTACAAAGAAATGTCAGAGGAAGGAAATTTGATGTGGAATTTATCTAGGCAAGCATTAACTCTGTCATTGTGGGATTCAACCAATGATGGGTATGCACATCTGTGGCACAGATCCCAGTGATGGAATATAGCAAGAGAGCTGGAGACTCTCTCAGTGAAGAGCAAGGAAATGTCTTAAGTTATGATTCTGTCTGTGCTGTGATGTCAGCTTGGAT
The DNA here is from genome assembly GCA_013389945.1 of Fregata magnificens. Lineage (NCBI taxonomy): Eukaryota > Metazoa > Chordata > Aves > Suliformes > Fregatidae > Fregata > Fregata magnificens. The sequence continues at coordinate 45,691 of WAAD01002627.1, forward strand.
TTGAATCCAAACTTGAGTTCAAACATCTTCATTGTTCATGTGTTGATTTGTACTGTGGTCTGATGCTGAACAAACCATCTGGTTCCCAGGCAGGGAAACTCAGATCTGAGGCAAGGGCTCAGATCAAGGCTGGGTTTTGTTTGAGTTTCATTCTCCTAAACAGAATGGCTGTGACTCCAGGTCTTATTTTCAGATCCTGAGATTAGTTTTCCTGACCGTTAGATTTACCGAGCTTAACAAGCTTTAGATAAGATCCTGAACAGTTCTCAATAACCATGGCCTTTTGAATATAGAGAACAGTCTTGTAATGATATTGACTAGCTCCCTCGGTACACTCAGATGCTCCCATGCCATCACACTGACTTGTTTCGGTGATTTCTAACTCAGTCTCCCTCTACTGTGGGTAATGGTTTCATGCCCACAGACTGCTGCCAGGCTCAGGGGCCTGGTAAGCTTGAGAGCAGACCTTGTCAGTAAAACTGAGACAAAAGTGGCTCTAAGTCTTTTCTGCATCATTTATCACCAGATCCCTTGCCCACTGAAAAATGAGATTACATTTTTCTCTGTCTTCCATTTGCTACCTGTGTACTTACATACATGCTGCTTTTTGCCTTTCACACTCTTCTAGTTTCAACTCAAGTTTCAACTTCTGGCTTTGATTTCAAACCTGTATGCTTGAGCAATGTCTCTGTATTTCCCTCAGGTAGCTGCTCCCCACTTCCACCTTCTGTGTACTTCATTTTTTGCATTTGAGCTCAGTCATGTGTTCCCTGTCCATCTATGCTGACCATCCCACATGATTACTAGACTGTCTGTGCCTTGGAAAGGACTGTTGTCCTTGAAGATCAGTGAGCTCTCCTGGGCTATATAGGGCAGTTTTCCATGTGCCCCCACCAATGAGATTCCTGAAGAAGTTAAATCTGATATTTCTGAAGTCTGGATCTGTAGTTCTGCTATTCATCTCACTTTTACTTTTTTAAAGAAGGCTTCATGAGGCTTTAGAAGGTTTGTTGATCAGCCGGTCTGTAGCAGATGCCCACCATAACATCACCCATGTTGGTCTGTCCTTGACCACCTTGCTCCATTGCACAAAGTTCAGTCCCTCCTGCTTGCTTTCCTGTCCCATCCTGGCTAAAGAGCCTGTATCCATCTGTCATAACACTCCATTCATGAGTCATACCCCATTACACATCTGTGATCCTAATGAGACCACAGCTCTGGAACTGTTCATAGGCAGTTTCTAATTTCTCCAGTTTGTTCCCCATGCTGTGTGCAGACACTTGAGATGAGTCCCTAGTCATACAGCTTCCACAGAGGTAATGAGAGTGCCTCCATCACCATGGATTCATTCCTCTGGGTGGGTCTTCATTTCCCCTCAGGCTTCCAATTCTCTTCAAGTATTCTCAGTATTCCCCACCAGCCTTGTTTAAAGCCCTCCTCACTGAATTAGGAAACCACTTTACAAAGATGTCCTTCCGTCACTTTGTCAGATGGCGTCTATCTGTCCTCAGGCAGTCCTCATTCTTTAAAGAGGGTCCTGTGGTCAGAAACAACAAAGTCAAATGCCAAGGATATTTTAGATAAGAGGTCATTCATTTGCTCTAGCTACTTTGTTTTCCTGGTACTTCTAATGGACTCCAGGTGTACACAAGGTAGGTTCTTATACTTAGGAAGCAAGTAAAAGTACTGATTAGTTGTAAAGATGTTACAGAAATCAGTGAAAATGTTGTAAGTCATTTCACTGTGACTGTGATTTCACCCTGAAATGCTGAATTTTTGAATTTTGTTAATAATTCCTAGCTACCACTGCTTAAAAAAAAAAAAAAAAAAAAAAAAAAAAAAAAAAAAAAGGAATCATGTGCCACTCTAGGTGGAAATACAGTTATGCTGAAGCAAGACCTTCTGCCTCTGTAGATTATTCCCCCCCCCGCCCCGAATGTGAATATTCATATGTTTTGTTTCATTAACTCACCACAAACAGTGCATATCACATTTCTGAAGCTTATGTGTTTGGAATCTCAACTGAAATTTTTCTTTTTTTTTTCCAAGGTAACTGCTTTACTGGTTTTCTAACTCAGAAAGAGGTAAGCAATGGAAACACTGCCCAATACAGTCTATTTTAGAATCACATCATTTAAAAAATGTGTCACAGGTAATGTCTGTACTGCATATAGGAAGCATGATGGGCATATCTGAAATAATGTAACTAGCTAGGGCAGTAATAGAGTGGAGATGGGGCAACACCAACTTCCGAGCAGGCCATAAAGCTCTGCCTTGGACTGTAGGTATTCATTAACTATGAAACCTATGCTGACATCCATTCCACTGCATCTTTTTGCTCGGCACTGCTTGCTCTAGTCAAGCTAATTCAGGTTAACAAATGAACTATTTCTGTTTCTCCCAAATGAGTTCTCAAGGTAGCCCTACTTTGATGTTACAAGAAGATAAAGAAAGATTTTGTGCATTTATGAAATTGGAAGTTAGGGTTCTGAATTCAGTGTAGGCTGGCAGTCTCTGTCTTGCAGAAGCAAGAAGCCAGCTTGGTCTCTGCAAGAGAGCTTCTCTGTGTAAGAAAACTCAGTTGCAACTGTGAACAAGCAAATCCCATCTCTTGCTAGGGGAACTGAGTATCAAGAACTGTCGTCTCCTAAGGAATTTAAAATTAGGTGAATGTTAAGAGAATATATTTCCTGACTGAAAGTGTGTGGTTCTATAAAAGTCAGCAGCTCCCAAACCATGCTGCTACCTCATGTCTTCTCTGCAGTGTCCAGTGACAGCACAAGAGGCAAAGGGTGCAAGTTGAAACACAGGAAATTCTATCTGAACATCAGAAAATATGTTTTTACTGTGAGGGTGGTTAAATACTGGAACAGATTGCCCGGAGAGCTTGCAAAGTTCCTGTCTTTGGTGATATTCAAAGCCCAACTGTACATGGCCTTGAGCAACCTGCTGTAGCCAACTCTGCTTTGAGCACGCGGGTTGGACTAGACAATGTCCAGAGGTCCCTTTAACTTTAATTATTCTGTGATAGTCATTAGTATCAGCTGGTAACTTTTGTTTGTATGAGACAGTGAATCTCCCTGAGTTCTTGCAAGCATTCCAGCCATTTGACTTAAGAAGTGTTGTTATGATAATTTTGGAAACCATGGATAAGTGAAATGTAGTGACACATCCCACTCTGCTTAGAGCACTGACTGTAAAGAAGATCTGTCCTGTCTTTCCCTAAATACATTGATGAAACCACCAGTCAGAATTTAAATACACTTATCAGTTGGTTGTGGTTGGGTTTGGGATTTTTATTTATTTATTCCCTTTATCCAAACCCTGGATTAAGGTCAAAAGTAGAAAATCTAACTTAGAGTAAGTCATCAATGATTTTATGATGTTGTTGCCATTCTTGGTATTTTAGAGATGAGCATCAAAGTCAGCGTGCAAAATACCTCTGTTCTTAGACGGAGTCAGTTTTTAAAGTAAGCATTTTTTTTGGTGACATTTTCACCATGAAAGCTGTATGGGCCATTTAAAAAACCAACAACATTATGCTTATATTTTTCTTGACCCATATTTTCTTAAACTCCTGCTTTATCTGATGACTTCTGTTACTCTTTTCCAGCATTTCTGAATAAAGTATTCCTATGTAGGAGGAAAGAATATGTAGGAGGAAAGAATATTCCTCCTATGTAGGAGGAAAGTATTCTCCCACTTCCTTTTTTACATCAGCCATGTTTGCATTTTAAACACAAACTTCATGAAAGGTAATGATTGAAAAAATTGATTTTATTTTTATATTCTTGCTCTTTTCGGATTTTTTTGTATTGACTACAATAGCAATATTGTTATCCTGCTTGAAGTCAGTTCTTTTGGAGTCTTTGCATTACACAAGACTAGCAACTTGTCGTGTCCATTTATACTTACCTTCAGCCACCTTAGAACATTAACTTTATCTTTTTCTTCATCATCATTATCATTCTATTTCAATTCAATGTATAGTCGTGATTATTACTATCACTCTTCATCTCCTCCTTCCCTTTTTCGATGTAAGGTACTGTAGAAATAAAGGCGATACCAGTATAAAAACATAAATTGACAAAGCAAACTATGTCAGAGAAAGGGATGTAACATACAACAGAGCAAGTATATTGATAGTTTGTTAGAGTTGTGGTAGCACCATCATTTTCCCTCTCGATCCCTACTGAGTGTGTGTGTAGGTGGTTGCTCAATTTCTATTGCCTATAACAAAATGAAAAAGTCAATATTAATTCTTCTGGGGGGGAATTATTGTGTGATGGTTGTGCTTTTGAGAAGGGAATAAAGGAGAAATAAGGAGATAAGCATGGTAACATCTGTAAAGTGGCTGAAGTGAAGATCATGAAAAAGGCCACAGAAGAGAGCTGAAGGTCAGTGACAAAAGGAGGGGAAAATAATGCAGAAAGCAGTCGGACACCATCAATTTCTGATATCCCTGGCTGAAGCCACTTATTGTTTTTGTTTCTGTAAGCCTGAGGTTTTTTTGGCATTGATCCAGTACAAATAAAGCCAACAAGGAGTCTTTTGAATCCTCAGCTTGGTTTTTTTTTCTGTTCTCTTTGGGTGTTTTTCATCTCCTTTACTATCATTGTTGAAATGTGTTTCCTTCTAGTTTGCCAGTGCAGTTAGGTTATCACTGTGTATTGTCTTCTGGCTTAGTGGGAAAGTAAATCTTGGCAAGTTAACACAGGAGTTTTGTTAAAGCACTCGGAGTCATTAGGTAATCTCACCAAAATCCACTGGCTGTGTTACAATGTTGAATAACTGTGTAGCCTTACATAAACAGGAGTAAATGCTTATAAAATTGTTATCAATTTGTTTAGGCAATGAATTAGAAGTGCCCTCATATCCCTCAGATTGCCTTTCCAATAGTATTTAAAACCAAAGTATACCCACAGAAATTTCACCCAGCTGTCTTTACAATGAAACTTGTCAATTATGGCAAGAGTTATAGATGCTAGTGATGGATAGTGGAAGAAGGCCTCTCATGAAGCTGACCCCTTTAAGTTTACAATCCTCTGAAGAACTGCAGTGCTACTTGTTAGATATACATCTAGAAGACTTTAGTTTGTGTTGTTAGATTACTGGCTTCTGAAACAAGTCACAAAGTCCACCAGGTCAGTTCAAGCTCATAATATATATCTTAAAAAAAAAAAAAAAAAAAAAGTTCTCCAAGAAATAAGCAGCCAACTTTAAATATTTATTTCCGTCAACATTCTGTTTAACAAAACTACTAGTTCTTTATATACCTTATTAATTACTACATTGAAGTAATTGCCGTGGAAAGAACCCAAAGCTATCAGTACAAGATGTTTCCTTGTCACACAGTTCCCCAAGAACCAAACCACCTAAAATCAAATACATGGCATTATGAAATCAGTATTTATTCATGGGGCAAAGACAACCAAGGTGCATTAGACACTTAAATTGAACAGACTGAAGAAGTTCCCTTTAAGGAACTTAAATTCTCTGGGGAAATCAAGGCCCAAAGCAGAGCACATGCCTGCAGAATGGGGAACTTGTCTGCACAACACTTGTTTAAACTTAAGTGGACGAAACCTGGTGGTCTTCAAAATATGCCCCCCCCCCTCACCTTATATAGGGAATATAATAGTTTAGGGTTTTTTCCCTGTGTGCCTGATACTGAAGTTTAAATTAGTTGCCTATCAGTACCTTCATTGAAAAGAAGAAATAATTACTTGTAATTCCCATATTATAACTTAAAGTAATTATTGGTAAAAATGCCTCTTAAACCATGAGTCTTCCTTTTTTGTGCTGCAGGATTTATGTTGCTATGTAAGTTAAGTGATCTCTTAAGATGAAATACTTAAGCCAATAGAATGATGTGAGAGTCCTAGAATAATTCAAATTGGAAGCAACCTCTGGAGTTATTCTGGTTCAACTCCGATCTCAAACCAGGACTAACTTTAAAATTACACTATGTTTCTCAGAGCCTTGTCTAGTCAAATTTTAAATATCTCCAAAGACAGAGGTTCTTAGACTCCCTGGCCAACCTGTTTCAATGTTTGACCACCCTTATTGTGAAAACTTCTGCTTTATATTCAGTTGAGATTTCTTTGGCTGCAGCTCATGCCTGTTTGCCTCTTGTCCTTTTGCTGTGCACCTCTGAGCAGTGTCTGATTCTTCTCAATAACTACCCATTAGGTAGCTGAAGACAGTTGCAGCTGATTTATGTGTCATCTAAGAATCTGACTCAGTATTCTTGCTGCCGTATATGGAAGATTTTTAAAAATATTTACACTTAACAATCAAGTGTGGGCATATTTGATCATTCCTGAGGTAACAAGACTAGAAAACTTTATTTACAGCTGTCATGGGCCAAAGGAAAAACTTCTATTTCTATTATGAATTTATGTTGTAAAGACATAAATGGATTTTTGTTTAGCTCAGAATTGTTACATATTCTGCCTCTTCTTTCTTTTCTCTAATTCGCATCTTCTTTCCCTGACTAGCTTTTTGAGACTTAAGGAATATGAGCAATTAAGTACTAAAGTGAAATTTGAGTGAGAAGCACAAACAGCTATACTAACAGAAACAAAGTGAAATTTTTGAAATATTTACTGAAATGCAGGAAAATATAGTATAACCAGAACTGACGCCTCTAAATTGCAGTGTTTAGAATTGGATGAAATACAACCTTCTTCATTTTTCTAATTATCTACCTACTGACCTATGGATGACATAGCTATTTATTTCCATTGGAAATTGGCATGGACACTGGAAGTGAACAAGGCAGTGATGTAGACACAATCTACTGTACTCTGAGAACAAAGTCAGAAATGCATGCAATTGCAAGAAGTGTCAGTTTAGCTTAGGTTACTGCATTTTCCCATAATTCTGGATTAATAAAGAGTGCAACTTAATAAAGGTTGTGAGCTGCAGCAACCAATTAGGATTCAGCACAAAACCACTGCTAAATTGTCAGTATAGAACTGCACTGTGCTACACTGAATAAAACACTATGGTTGTTGTGCAAATGAGGCATTTTTCAGCTCGTATTTATTGTCTATGAACAGTGTTTTCTGACAGTCTTGGAAAAGTGTCCAAGATTTTTATAATGTCCTGGTTGTATATTCCTTCCTGTAATGGATAAACTGGCAAGGATATAAGCATCAACAAAGGCATGTTGCTAAATGAATATCAGTAGACGTGGTCTTCTGCATATTGTCACTGTACTTTGTGAATATAATTCATCCTTACAGTAAAATAGTATCTTACAGCAAGCAATAGTGGGGCTGGAACACCACACACTAATCAGACTGCAGTGATTGCTCATAACAGCCTGAGCCTGCTTGTTCCACAGCAGAGACAACAAAACTTTTATCATCTCTTTGGCAATTCTGGTTTACGATTGCAATTATATGTACTAAGGACTAACAGTATTAATATAAGTAAAAGCAATAAGTTTAATAAAATCTATGCGATGGGAAGTTTAATTGCTCAGCTTAATAAAAAAAAAAGTTAACCTGTTAATAGAACTGTGAGCTAAGAACAATATAACTGCTCTTGGTATTTTTTCCCCACTTGTTTTCCTAAGAACCATGGCACCAACACACATGGTAACTTGTTACACACAATTTATTTTCTCTGAAGAGTTATAGACTTACCTGTGTGAATTAGAGGTAATCATCATAACTTCAAGCTCCCCCACTATGCAGAATTCTCTGCTAATGATGTTGAGGACTATAGCTTAATTAGTGACATTTCAGTATTGTGAGTGTTTAATTTTAAATTAGCCATAGTGTGAGTCACACTCATGTTATCCTGTGGTGGGCTAACCTTGGCTGGCTGCCAGACACTCACATGCTGCTCTCTCACTCCCCCTCCTTAGCATGACAGAGGGAGAAAATAAGATGAAAAAATTAGTGGATCAAGATAAGGACAGGGAGATCACTCACCAGTTACTGTCACAGGCAAAAAGGACTTGTCTTGGGGAAGATTACTTTAATTTATTGCCAATTAACACAATAGAGTAGGATAGAAACAAAGACAAAATTAATAACACCTTCTGCCCTGTTTCTTCCCAAGCTTAGCTTCACTTTTTCATTCCTGACTCCTCTGCCTTGTCCCCTCTCCCAGGCAATGAAGAGGGATGGGGAACAGGGGTTGTGGTCAGTTCATCACACGTTGTCTCTGCCGATCCTTCTTCCTCACACTCTTCCCCCGCTCCAGTGTGGGCTCCCCCTCCCATGGGCTGCAGTTCTTCATGAACTGCTCCAGCATGGGTCCTTTCCATGGAGTGCAATCCTTCAGGAAGAGACTGCTCCAGTGTGGGTCCCCTACAGGCTACAGGCTCTGCCAGAAAACTGCTCTGGTGTGGGCTCCTCTCCAGGGGCCACAGTTCCTGCCAAGAGCCTGCTCCAGCTTGGGCTCTCCATGGGTTGCAGCTTCCTTCAGGGCACGTCCACCTGCTCCACCATGGGGTCCTCCATGAGCTGCAAGGCAGATATCTACTTCACCCTGGTCCTCCATGGGCTGCAGGGGGACAACCTGTGTTGCCATGGTCTTCTCTGCATTGGCTGCAGGGGAATCTCTGCTTTGGTGCCTGGGGCACCTCCTCCCCATCCTTCTTCTCTGACCATGGTGTCTGGAGGGTTCTTTCTCTCATATTTTCTCTGATTCCTCTCTCTCCCAGCTGCTGCGCAGAGTTTTTTACCCTTTCTTAAACATGTTTTCACAGAGGTGCCACCAACGTCGCTGATTGACTCAGCTTTGGCTAGCAGTGGGTCCATCTTGGAGCCACTTCCAAGTTGTTCCTGGAGTATCACTGGAGTCGAACCACTCCAGTTCCAGAGGCTGGAACTGTTTTTGTCCAATGCAGGGGCATCCTCTTGCCTCTTCTCACAGAAACTATCCCTGCAGCCTCCCCTCATCAAAATCTCACCACATAAATTCAATACATATCCTTAAGAGTTTTTTTGAAGGATTGAAATATTAGTAGGTTACAATGATGTGCAATGTGACTACATGCATCCTGTGTCAATTATCTGAAGTAATAGTAATTATTAGATCTTGCATAAAACACAGAACAGATGATTTTTTTTGTCTAGTGAAATATAGTGAGGATAAAATGGAGGAAAGTCATTGACACTGACATGTCTATGGAGCACTGAGATCCTTGAGCTAATGTTCACTGAACTGAAAAATCTGTGTAGAAAAGCAAAGGGCCATGTGGCTGCACCAGCTGGTGTCCACAAAAGTCTTATCTGCATTTACATGACACCACTTTGAAACAACCAAGATTTGCCAGCTCTCCTGGCTTATGCTGAGCCAGTTTGGTGACAGCATCACAGGATGGCTAAGAGGGTGAACACATCCAGGAGTGACTGAGAACTGATGGTGCAGCTGGGCAAGTGTGACACATTTCATCCAGGCATACCCTGCCTTTTGGAGGGAAAAGCACACTGCTCATAGAATCATAGAACCATTTAGGTTGGAAAAGACCTTTAAGATCATCGAGTCCAACCATAAACCTAACACTGCCAAGTTCACCACTAAACCATGTCCCTAAGTGCCACATCTACACATCTTTTAAATACCTCCAGGGATCGTGAATCAACCACTTCCCTGGGCAGCTTGTTCCAATGCTTGATAACCCTTTCAGTGAAGAAATTTTTCCTAATGTCCAATCTAAACCTCCCTTCGCTCAACTTGAGACCATTTCCTCTCTCCTATCACTTGTGACTTGGGATGCTGCCTTTTGAAGCTGCAGTGTGCTGGACTTACGCGACAGGCTGACTTTTTTTAAGTTGTGCTGCCTACTTCCAAAAACTACTTGAATTGTTCAGTATCTCCAGATACATTTTGGAATTACAAGATTTTATTTAATTAGATAAGAAAAAGTCAGCACTGTACCCTTAATTAATTCATTTGTTGAATATTACATTCATTCAATTTTGTGATCTTTCCATAGCTTCAGTTCTGAGAGCAAGTTTTCACATTCAGTAATACACTAGCCTATGTTACATTGCTCGTGTTTCTTTGATGAATTTTTTTCAGATTAACAGCATGCTCTGGCAGATATGTATGCACTTTGTCTACTATATTTCTTGTTTGCATCAAGATTTCAGATTTATCTCCATGTACCTCAAACTATCATTTTAATGTGAGCATCCTGGAGCATAGCTCTAAGAAAAGAGGTAAAGTGGTTATAGACCACCCAACCAGGACGAAGAGGCGGAT
>WAAD01002628.1:13535-30014 GCA_013389945.1 Fregata magnificens
AAAAATTGAGAAACCGTCAGTGCTTGTGTGAGAAATAGGTCATTCAGGAGGGAAAAGTCAGTCTTGTTCAGAAATATAGTAGAGGAGAAATCTGTTAGCTGGGGTGGGCTGAGGACTGTCTTGTGGAGGAGTATGTCTGGAGTGAGATTAGTAGAAGTAAATTTTGTGGGTGTGATATGATTGCTTCAATAGGAATAGTGTTATTGAATAATGCAAAAATCTGAAAGGCCTAAAATTGGGAAGAATTAAAGTGTAACAAGGATAAGAATATAATTAAATTAAGGTAATGGCAAGAATGAAAGAAGTTAATAGTTGGCAGTGGTACAGTAATCAAGTCATGAATTGATTATATTGGAATTGATCAATAATATCTAACACTGATTGAGTGATGAAATAGTGATGCAGAGGAGCAATGTATAAAACTTTTAGCATGGAAAATTATTGATAAGGTGAATAAGTTAAGCTCATAAACAGATAATATAATAAATAAATTACAGAGAATTAAAAATGCTGACAATTAATTATGGAGTCAGATATGCGGAAAAATGGTTATATATCTCTTCCATCATAGTATCCATTTTAAAAATGCCAAATATTAATTATTGACCAAATTAATCACAGAGGGAGTGGTCAAAGATTTAATGTAATTGGTATCCCATGAAAAGCCTGACTGTATCACACGTTTTTGGTGCAGAGCAGACAGTTGAGGCTGACAACAGAGAACATCACTGACTGTAGCTTTAAGCCTCTGACAAGCCTCAGAAGTGTAACTTGCCACTTCAAACAAGGTAGCAGAAAAGATGGTAGATGATATTCATTAAAGCAAGAGTGAGTTTTAAATCCTCTCCTTAGCAAACCTGGGCCTAAATCAATGCAGAAAGGTATTAATTACATGAATGTATTCTAAGAATGAATTTTCAGTGAGACATGAGACATCAATTAACAAATCCACATCCCCAACAAGCTTCCCAAGTTTTCTTTGATTATGAAAAATGAGATAGCTGTTCTTTCTCTCTCTACTGTGTATTTCTTGTTTCAAGGGACTTAAGCATCACCAAGAAAGCTGAGACCTTCTTTAGAACTAAAACTAGACTCATCACAGCTTCCCCAACAGTGACAAATTCAAATTCCAGTAAGAAAAAGTGTATCTCTAATGCCTGAGTATATAATTTTAACTGTTGTGGTCTCAGGATGTCGCATGGCTTGCAGAATAACTGAGTTCTTGGGTGTATCTAATAGTATAATTGTTAACCATGAGCAATTTTTCCAAATCTATATGTAAGTTGAAGTTGGCTTTTCCTCTTTAATACCTGAAGGGTTGAGTGCCCCAAATTTTGTCCCTATTTTTTCTAATAGTATCACTTCATTTAGTTACTTTAATTCTCCCTACATGTTTTAACTTATTCAGTATCTCTGGTAAAGGGAGCTTGGATATGTTTCTGAATGTCAGAAGTTTATCTCTTGGCTTTATTACTAATAAATTCTTCTTCATTCAAATAGGCTGGAAATGATGTGAAACTCCTTTTTGTAAATATCTTGACTGTACTTGCAGCTGATTGTAAAAGAAATGTTGACACCTTTCTGCTCTTTATTTTCATTTTCCACTCCATTTCTCCTATGCATGTTCTCCAAGCTGATTAAAATCTCAGTGTAGGCAGGTAGCTTCCAGGGTAAAAGGGAATTTGTTGTATTTGAAAAATTAAGGTATAAGAAGCTAAATTACTGGTAAAGCAATGTTAGAATAAGAAATGAATTAAGTTTTTACATAGCTCTGCTACTTTAGAGTCTTTTTTATACAGTCTTACCTGGTTTGGGTACATGAAATTAATGCTGCTAAAATCCAATACAGTTTATAGTAGATTAATTTCTTAGGATGCAGCATATGTAGGAACTGCATTCCATTTGCATGCTTTATAACTGAGTTAAAGAAGAAAAAGTAATTTCCAGTTAAGTGTGTGATTGCTGTGGAAATGCAAGGTGTGACTACAGATTAGGTTATCAGTGCCTGGAGCAGGTAGTGGGTAGTCCAAAGATGTTACATTATTGAAGATCTTTGGTGTGGTAAAGTGTGAGGGTTAACTGAGCTTTTCCTTCCTTCCTGTCCTTCAAATGGACCTTCATTTCACATATGCGTGAATAAACACATACAGAATGGGGTGTGTACTGTAGTAATAAACTATTCCCAAACCTAGTAATTTTTATTTTCTTTCTGAAATAGTATCTGTGCAATCTGTTAAATATTTTTTTTCATGTTACAATTTATATTACGAGCCTTTTGTGTTCTGGCTTTTGTTACTGCTTTTCAGGAAAGAAATAGAGGGGAAATAACATTAATATGTTTGCTTTGGAGGAGAGAAATCCTCTATAAAAATTCAATCTGCTCTATTAAACATAGAAGAGGAAAGAAAAGATAAGTTTAATATTACACTGACCACCACAGTGTAACCTTTCAAAGGCATTATGAAGTTCTTCAAATTATACCCTTCATAGTAGAAAATCATACACTTGTGGAGAGTTGTTGACAAGTATTCTCTGTAATATTTCTAAAGCTAAACTGTCAGCCTAAATTCTGCACTTTGGAAACAGGCTGAAGTTACTAAATAAACCCCAAACCTAGTCAGTGGGGAGATTAGCACTAAGCCTGAAAAATCAATTCCTGTCAATAAAATTCATCTGATATCTATTAGGAAAACCACAACAGGAACTAATCAACAGCTTCCTGAGTTGAATGCAAGTACAGACCAAATTAAATTTTCTCTATTACAAAGGATTATCACAGCTTAGTGGGAAGAGCCCAGCTTCCTGGTTTCATTTTTAATGGTTCCATTAAAAGAATTGAGTTGCTCTTTCAAAAAAAGTGCTTGCTCCTACAAAAACTTCAGCATATGGATGGTGTTATGTTGTATATATTGTGTGGTCTCTGTCCCATTTTGCATTTCTTTGCATCATCTTCTCTGTACATGTGATCTTGTCTTACTTTCTGATATTCCAGCCTAGAATACATTAAAAACAGTTGAGAAAATAAAACCTAGATTCTTTCTAACTTGAACTTACAGACAATAATGCTAGCCTAACTGTACTTATCTAATTTTTAGACAAATAAAGCTGTGTGGGGACATAAGAAATCTGGAGGTAAACCTGTGGATCAGCTATGAAATATAACATTCATTTTCTAAACAAAAGTCTTTCCTGCTTTAAATCAGGCTCTCCAGTGACACTCACTATCCTGATATTTTCAATATTTCTCCTATGAGTTCATCTAAGCAGAGAATTCAAAATACTGTATAGTGTAAGCCAACCGGCTCTCAAAGTAGTAATCAGTGACCAGTTCCTGAAACTTGTGGCAGTCACTTGATTATTTTTTTTAATTCATGTTGCTGTTTAATGCACTTCAGTTGACTATAGTCACTCACACCACAGTTTCACAGATTTATTGAATATTAAACATTTAGGTAATCACTGATATGCTTAAGAACAGGTTGCAAATCTGGCAAATAAATTAGTCATATAATTGTGGATGCACTAAAGCTGAGATTCTTTCTGGATAGTTACTAATGATAATATGGTAATTCCAGCCAGCATGGGTAGAAAGGTTATTGTGTAGCTTTCATTATTACTTTCTCCCTGCTTACATTTATTAAATTTCAAACGCATGTTATTCTCCACTGTTGCACACTGTAGCTCTGTTGTAGTTGTCTTCTCTTCTAGAATTGCCTGTATCAAAACAAGTGGGAAATGATCAGTGCATGGACTGAGTGTTTCAATTTGTTTGGAGAATTAAGGAGAACATCAGGAGTGGGATCTGTCTTCCTCTCATCTTGGTTTTGTTAAACGTCTGATGTGACTTGGGGTGAATTACTTGAACTGATTCAGTTCCCTTGATGGCACAATGAGGGCAGTATTGCCTCCCTGCAGCATGGGTGGATTAATGGATCCTTCATAAAGCCATTTCAGAGTGGAAGTCATTAAAGGGCAAAACACTGTGGTTGCTGCTATGCTTGGAAGCTTCAGGAGAGTAAGCTGCTAGCAGATTTGACTGGTAATGTTACCAAGCAAATTTTATTATATTGTCCTGTTTTCAGTTGTTTCTGTAATTTAAAATGCTTATACTTTTTCTGTAATATAAATCTGAGATTATAATTTATCTTCCCAGACAGAAGAAAGAATAATGGCAATTGAGACTCAGTTTTGGGGAATAAAGAGAAGATGTCAACTTGAAAACCCAGGTTTTTGTGGAAGTACTTGAAACTATTCTCTTGATCCTTTGTGGTGTTTTCTACAGTGATGGAGTCTATAACACATGTATAAACTTTTCCTGGAGATGTTCAACAGAACCTGCACAAGTGCCACAGATTCTGTTATATGCTGTTTTCCTCTCTCCCCAGAATAAGCATTAGGCATTGTCTGGAAGCAGTCTACGAGGTCTGGTTTTTGCTTTTAAGATACTGAGCAGGGCATATTTTAATGACAGACATAAAACAGTAGCAAATCTGAGAATGGTTACAAATGCTGTTGGTCTGAGCATTTAAAACTCTCAACATATTTGAAATTGACTTCTTCCGTTTGGGAGATGAGGCCATGGAAAAGGGGAACTCTCTCATTCTAGGCTTCTCATTTTTCTTCAGTTCTCAGTCACTGAGGTGTTACTCATTTCCCTTCCAACCTGAATCAAGGAGCTAGTGTAATCCTAAAAGAATCTCCTTCACCTATGTTGTGAAGAACTGCTGATAGAAGAGTACTATGTGCAGAGAACTTCATTTCATGGTTCAGAATTTTGGATGAAATTATGGTATTTGGAATGAGGTAGACAGGCTTTGGAGAAAAGCAGGTGGACTGTTACTGCCACTCAACTTTTGCATAATCAAAACATGGCATTCAGTCTTTGAAGCTTCACATAATCAGAATCTTTCTTGCCAAACCACATCTCTCAGTAAGCAAACATGTTGTCCTTAGGCTAATATCTAAACAAAAAGCAGCAAGCTTAAAACAAGTTAGGCACAAAGGACTTAAGGGAAAGCATGCTTTCTCGTCTAGTGGTCCTCAGAGAAATTGCTGCCATTACATTTTCTATAGTATCAAGGGAGCTCAAAATAAACTGCCATTTAAGCATTATCCATTTTACAATACAAGGAGAAATGAGGTCTCTTAGGTAATGCAGTAGAGAAGGAAGCACTGACAAATGTTTTAGAAAATCATACACCCTGTGGAGCTTACTCTAAAATCCTTTAACTTTGACTTTATAAAAATAGTTCAACATAATAAGTGTCATACTGCTGTAGTGTTGAAATCGAAGGGATATTGAGCTTAGTGAAATCAATTAAAAAGTTACCATATTTCAGTGGAGTAAATCTAGTCTTACAATGAGAAGACCTACATCAACATTAGTTGGTGTATAGACTAGGAAAAGCGTTATCACACATCTAATCAGAACAACAACAAAAAAATTACTTGTTTTCCCTAGGATGGGTGATGGGATGTTTATGCCAGCAGCAGTTTAAAAAACAAAAGAACAACCAGAGCAATCCAACAAAAAAAACCCCAAGCCAAACCAAAACAAACCAAAAAGCCACTTGACTCCATGCATGGTACTTCCTGCCAACAGCCTTGAATGGTAGATCATTTCCTTATCTCTTTGGGGAGAGCTTTTATTTAATTATGGGGCCCAAGAACAGTCTACCACTGTTCATTAGAGAGTGGAGGCCCAGAGCAGAATGACAAACTGGATATGCACAGGGACTGAAGTACTTATGCCTGGTACCAGACACTGGTACTTGCATGGAATTATCATCTGGTCTATGCTGTTTCTTCAAAACCTTCTTCAAAGGTTGTTCTCTCTTTTATCTGGATAGAATGAAATTCCTGGAAGATGTTTTGTTGTTGTCCTTGTGATTTCAGAATAGAGTTTGCTGGGAACAGAAACAAATAATAGATAAGGTATTTCTGCCATACCAAGAGTTAAAATATACAAAAGGTCTTGGAATACAGCTTTTTGTATTATAAGAGTATGAGCAAATCCAGGCTGTCTTGAAGGCCTTATGTATTCCTTTTCCCTTCTTCCAGATCCATTTGGTAGACAAAACTGTCACAAATAGTGCCTCTAATCTCTGGCAACTTGTCTCCTCCTGCACAAGCCTCTAGCTCACACCATTCTTACAGCTTTCAGAGTTCTGTCCTTTGAAACACGGAAATCTGTCTGTTGAGGAAAAAATACCATATTTTTCTTGTCATACTCAATATGTTTTCCAAAGGTACTTGCTATCTCTAGTACTGGTTAGGATAAATAATTTAAATCTCTGTTTACTTTTATACATCTTTCACATCTTGCATGCAAATGAAGAATCACCCACTCCATGGCCACCTGCTATTCATTCTACCCTAGCACATACTCTTTCAGTGCTTGTTATCTGAGTTCAGGCTGTGACTGTCTTTTGGACCTCATTTTAAAATGAAGTGTGGAAATACTAAACTTACTATCTCTTAGTACTAAAATAGAAAAAAAAAAAAGTGATGGATTAACTCCGGACTGGTAAAATTGTAGGCAAGAACCTGTTTTGGCAAGCAGAGAACACAAAAATACATGCTTGTAACAAACTGTTCAGGTTATCAGTCCATTTTTCCCTTCCCATTTTTTGTAACTGTAGGTATGATCTCTGCTTTTTTTTTTACTTTCCAGATGTTTAGAAAAGTTCTTTGCTTAGAAGCCTGTACATTTTAATTGCCAGCTTATTTTTGTGACAATATAACCTTTATAATAACTATTTCTTCTTCCTTGCTAATACTGCTACTACAGCAAGCCTATCTATAGGCAGCCTTCTGAGCCTTCTTTCTGCAACGGTGAATAAGCAAAGTCTTTTTACATATATATTGTAGACTCTCTGATCTCCTGATCTGATTAGTTGGCTTTGGTGCCAGCTGAGGATGTGTATAACTGGAAGATTTAAATTGATATACACTGAAAGATCCATAGCACTGCCAGCTTGGCACTGAAGCCACCCCTCACAATAGGACTAGGGCTGAACACGAAATAGCCCTAAAAGACTTATAGGTCTGAAGTTTTATGGAAAGGGAAGGAAAGGACAGGTTTCTTTGGTACGTGATAGTGACAGGGGCACAGAGTAGCCCTCAATGTCATCTGGAGAGAGACCTAGAAGGGCAACAAAATTTCTTTAGTATCTGATAGAGGATTAAACCATCTGGCATGACGTGGTGTGGCCCAGTACTGCACCAGTATCAAAACAATCTGAAATTGTTTTCAGTATAGAAACAAAATGTGCGCTAAAGGATGGAATCACCGGTAGTCACATCTGTTCTTGTATGGGCAGTGTGATCGGGGCTGGTGGCAGCCTAACCAGCATGCCAAATGGGAGCAAAGGCCAAGAATGGCAAAACAGATTTGAAAAGTGAAGGGCTTTATTGAAGAGTGTCCCCTGCTAATGATCACTCTGCTGCATAATATTCTGTGTGTTACTGACTTCTTTTAAATAAGTTGAAACATGGTGGTAGCTGTTAAATTTTTTCATGTCTTACTGTATTGATGAGGCAGCAGACTAAGATGGAGCTAATATTGCCTATGTGTGCTGGAGTTACTATTTACTTATAAAAATCAGTGGAAGGTAGAGTGTTGTAAGTATTTTACTATGGAAATAGCTGCAGATTAAATTGTACAGTTTTGCTTTCAAGCTTCCATTGTTCTACTGGTCATACAAATATTTATATTTGTATGTATACCATCAAAGCAAATTACAAAACATCTGAGAAACTGTGGAAAAATTCATATGCACTCACCTTTTTAATAGGTCTGTAAATCCTTTTAATGATCCACAGTGATTCAGGCACTTGTTAATGCAAGAAGCATGCAATAACGGCAGGACCCAGTCATTTTCTTATTGAAAATAATTCCTGATTTCATAGAATCATAGAATAGCCCAAGTTAGAAGGACTGAATGATCATCTGGTCCAACTTTTTGTGGGAAATGGAGCCTAGATGAGATTATTTAGCACCCTGTCTGATTGCATCTTGAAAACCTCCAGTGATGGAGGCTTTACCATGCCCCTGGGGAGGTTGTTCCAGTGAATGATTGTTCTTATTGTAAAAAATTTCTTTCTTATGTTGAGATGAAACTTCTCCTGGTGCAACTTGTACCTGTAGTCCCTTGTCTTCTCCATGTGGCTCCTTGTGAAAAGAGACCATCTGTCCTCTTTGTAGCTGCCCTTTAACTACTGGAATACTGTGATGAGGCCCCCCCTGAGCCTTCTCTTCTCCAGGGAGAAAAGGCCTAACTCCTTCAGTCTTTCCTCATAGGGCAGGTTTTCCAGCCCATTGATCATCTTCATGGCCCTCCTTTGGACCCTCTCCAGTCTGTCCATGTCTTTCTTGAAACGTGGGGACCAGAACTGGACATAGTACTCCAGGTGCAGCCGGAAGAGCACTGAGTGGGATGATCACACCTCTCTTTCTGCTAGTAATGCTGCTGTGGATGCAGTCCAGGATCCAATTTGCCTTTGTTGCTGCAGCAGCACACTGCTGACTTGTGTTCAGCTTGTTTGCCAGGACCTCCAGGTTCCTTTCAGCAAGGCTGCTCCCCAGCCACACAGACCCTAGCCTGTACTGGGTTCTTTGCTTATTCTGACCCAGGTGCAGGACTTGATATGTGCCCTCTTCCAGTCATCAGGGACATCCCCTGGTCTGCACCACTTTTCAAATATTATAGACAGTGGCCTTGCAACAATGTCAGCCACTTCTCCTAACACCCTGGGGTGTATTTCCTCTGGGCCCATAGATTTATGTGGGCTGAGACCTTGCAAGAAGCCACAGACCAACTCCCCTTCTACTACTGGTGGGTCAACACGTGCACTGTCGTAGCTACTTGGTCTTGTGATCTGGGGTCCAGCTATGCCGGTAAAGACAGAGGCAAAGATGGTACTGGGAACCTCTGCCTTGTCAGCATTATTAGTGACTAGTTTCCCTGCCCTGTTTAGCAATGAGCCTATGTCTTCCCTGTGCTTCTGCTTACGTATCTGAAGAATCATTTTTTTTTTTTTCTTGAACTTGACATCTTTGGCCAATTTGAGTTCAGCTTCAGGTTTGTTAGCCACTTTTGAGAGCTACTACATAGTTTTGCTTGTATATTAAATAATGGATAGTTATTGCATTCCTAGATAACCACTGGCTATTACTACATAGCTAAACTATTGAATGGTGAATCATTCTCTGAATATGTTAAGTATCAACTTGAATCCTTTTATACTGAATTGGAACAAAAATTACAATTGCTTGAAATATTTTTCAAAAACTGACTAAAGTTCTGATGTTAAAAAAAACGTTTCAGCAAATGAAACAATTTCAGAAGTATATGGTCATTATGGAAAGCAAAGTAAAGTTTACTTTTGGGATATGAGACAATTCAGAATTAATATTGTTTCAACTGACCTGCACTGGTCTTTATTTGAGTTTCATATGCTTGGCACTCCCAGTTCACACTGGGGGGGTGAGGGGGTGGGAATAAATAAAGGAGAACCACCTATGCCCAGCTCAACCTGTGAATTTAAGGTATTGGAGAAGTAATCAAAGATGCACTGATTTGAAAGCAGAGTCAGTGTCTGACAGGTGAATGTGTACTCATTGTTAATATCAAGTCATGAAAAAATAAGCTATCCACATTCTTTCAAACCTCTGGGGAGTGATAACTATAAGACAAAACTATAATTTATTTCCCTCATGGCCTCATATTTTCCCCTCATGTCTAGTAAAAATCCACAGTGGGTCAGACTGGTTGTGACACCAGCAGGCAGTGTTGTCGGCTGCACTGCAGTTGCTGCAGCTCACAGGGACAGACCTTGCAAGCTTCCAAGCTTGTTTGTTTCCTTGGTTGCATGTCTTCTCTCTATAGAGAAGAGGGTGGTTTCAAAAACTTGTTTGTAAGAAACAATCCTTCAGATTGGTTTGTGTTTTCAGTTTGTCAGTGAATTGAACTGTGTATTTTACTCAGGTTTCAGCTTCCTTACCTTCCTTTCCATTCCTTTTTCCTTCTGAAATTTTATTTCCTTTGGAATGTGTATGGGGCAAATTTGCCTCCCAGTAATGGGTGTTGATCTTATTTCCACCCCTCCCCCCCTTTACCTGTGTATTATCTGCTGTCATAATGAGGAAAGGATAAGAGAAAAACGCTCTAAAAATATTCAGTCTTGGCGTTTTCCTGACATGACATTTTACACCATTTTTTCAGGGAGTTATTCAGACCACAGAAGTAAGATAACTGACTATACTTCAGATGTTAGTAACACTCATATAAAAATAAAATACGCAGCATTACTCCTGTTTATAGCCCAAAGAGGACAAAGTCTCTCTTAAATAGATGAAACTGTAACTTTGGCATCCTCCATCAGGAGGAAAACTGTGAGTAAAGGTTGTAATTTTTAAGTCAAAGCCAGATCACATACAAAGACTTCTGCTGTCTTGGGTCACACATTGGTTGACCTGAAGTCACTTCATTCTTCAAACAGTAGGACAGAGAGAAGTATATTCCAAAGCGAAATTTGAAAACACATTGAAAGCCTGATCTTGACTCAGTGATTCTTGCCTTAGAACAATTGAATGTACAGCAGCTGGGGCTCAAGGAAGGGAAAGAGAAAACCCCTAACTTTTAAGATTACCATACCAGTTTGTTTGCCCTTGTTTTTGTTGAATGTGTTCCGAATCTTCAAGACTGTGGTCATGTTTTACCTCTTAGAATAGTGTTACCCTATGATGCAGAACAGGGATTCCATACTCACATTCCTGTTAAAGATTGTAAATTGTTGAGTTAAAAGAATTCTGGTTGATCTATCATCAATAGAAACTGCTTGAAATACTTTTCCATAGACATTTTCAAAGCTATTTCATTCTTTCATTTTATTTGCATATTTAATATTGTTTCTTGGAATGGTTTCAGGATGTAACTTTTTTTTTTTGATGAAGGCTGCACTAGACAAGCCTCTGGTGCCATTTCAGTTTCTGGGTCAATAAGCTCTGAAGAGTTGATCAAATGGAAGGATCAGGTTTGAATTCTTCAGCAAAACCAATGTATCACTCACAACATGAAAAGGGTTGGGAGAAAGCCAAGCCTGGCAGGCCTACTTTGATTGTAAATCGCAGTCCCATTTGCCTTAGATCACCTTCTGTAAGACTTTATTTTAAAACAGTCCAGATGTCTTGTTATGATTTTTTTTAGTATTCAAAATTAAGTTTTGATGACTTAAATTCAAGGATGCTTGTATTTGTAAGGTAGGTTGTAAGCAGGTCTCCTGCAATCTGCCATGACATCTATTCTTCTCAGTGGGCTGTGTTGGGAAGTTTTTTATGAGGAACTTTAAGATTATGCCCCAACTAGGTAATTTCAGTAAAATCTAATCCTAATTAATTGAAAATTACTAGGGAGGAAGAAGAAGAAGAAAAAAAAAGTGGCTTTTTTGTGTGAAAACATTCATCAGATTTTTAGCTTTAGCAAATTTATGGCCCCAAACCGTCAGATAGTTGGTAAAGTACTTCTGCTGCGGTTCTTACACATAGCATGGAGGCAGAAAAAAGGGGAAAGGTTGGCAGCCATTTGTTATCAGTACAAATAACAGATATTATCGCATAATGCTATGTTGTTCAAACACTAATTAAAACTCTTGACGTATTTCAATGTGAGCATCTACAATACTTTCTTTGTAGTTTGGGACCTGCCTTCAATTTTACTTTGAATATGAACTTTGATCTCAATCATCAATATCTTCTTCCCCTCCCTTGCCTCCCCCCAAACTGCATTTAAAACTTCACTTCCTCTTTGTGATGTATTTGAGTGTTGAAATGATAGTTACTACTGTTGGCAGTACAAACTTAGCAGCATGTCAGGCAGAAATAGTAGATAAACTGAGTATTTTTTAGAAAAATCAAGAGTGTCTTACTTTGATGTGGTTTGTATTCAGGATTGGAAGACAATAACACCTTTTTTATGTATTTAGGCAATTCAAGTTGCCAAGATGACTTTGGAAGGAAAAAGGGCTATGTCAATCTTAAGTGTTCAATAATGATTTGCCAAAAGTTAAGGAATTCCATCAGTCTAAAACAAGAAATTAATTTTAGTACCTGAAATTTCATTTCTGAAAAGTTATATTTATCAAAACCACAGTTTTTCAACAGCTTTGTCTGACATAGTTTTACAAAAATTACCTAACCTTGAAAGTATGTGTTGCTCAGATCTAGATTCTGATTCAAATATAATTAATTCCTTGTTCTCGTTGTTTATAAAAACTTGCTTTGAGATGGATTTTTCTTAGATTTCAGAATTAAAATTCTTGTCAGACAAACTGGAGAGCCTAGAACAGTTGGCAGTTTTGTCTGTTCCTTGATCTGGTCTTACAATTATGTAGATCTTATGAAATGACCAAGAAGCTCAGTTAAAAAGTTTAGACATATCAGGAAAGAAATGAGGATGGCAGAATATGATCTGTTTTGCCACTTTCCTAAATTTTTTTTGTGTGTTTACTATAATAGTCAGAACTTTTTCTTAAAAATTATTATCTTTACAAAAAATCAGAATCCAATTTCAACCACTGGATCAAATCAGAATTAAAGGTTTATAAGGTCCAAGTATTTTCTTTTCTTAGTTACCTCCTTGGAGGTAAATGGAGAAAATCTCCTTTTGAGGGTCTACTACTAACTTTCCAAGGATTTTCTATTTTAGAAGCTGTTTTGCACCTAGTCCTTCACCAGCTGGTAATGTGCATTTTGACTGGGGAGTCTTTTTATATATGTAGCAAACACCTTGAATATAAATATGGGATTTCTGTTTTTGTTGAGATAGACAGTAATATGGAACAATTAAGTGCAAAAATTGCTATGTAAATTTTTATGTAGTTATGTAAATACTGCAGCTTAGAGGGTTTTTTTGACTACAGAATAGAGCCTTCTTGGTTTATTCTGCATGATAACTTTTCAATGAAAAGTCAAAGATAGCTCTGACCTGCCTGAAAAGGCATACAGTAATTATGTTCCTAATGCTTAATAGAAAATAAAACATTTTGAAAGGAATGTGAAATAATGGTTTGTTGAAGCAGACACAGTTGAGTCTGGGTAATTTTAACCAGTCATATTTTTAAATAACTAGTCACAGAAGACAAGATAGAGTACAGATTTAGCAGTGGGGTTCTTATGTGCATTGACAAAGTTGTTTTGTCTTGCAAAAGAGCTGAAGTAGTAGAGGGCTGAATGGAAAGTGGCACATAAACTAGTTCAGATTGCTGGACTGCAGGTAACAGAATGGAGTTGTCATCCAGTGTCTCACTATTATAATCTACAGAAAATATATTAGAGCTTTTCTTAGCAACACCTGTGTTGGTCTGGTGGCGCAACTGAGGCGAGTTAATTGCTGAAGGGTGAGATCTAAGGATAGCAGCAGCATCTTTCTGCTATAAGGCCAGGCTTATTCTGCTTTATGATTTGTTTGCATGCATGACTTTGCTAATACCTTATAATAAGCTAGCAGGAAAGGAGTATGTCTATAAAGATCATTGTTATAACTAATGGATGTTTTTTTCACAAATGTAATACTATATGTAACTTTAAATATCAGTGAAGAATCAGTGACTTATTCCTCGTTTAGTTTGCTTAGAGACAACTATAATGAAGACGCATGCATGCATACAAATACACACAGTAATATTTCAAAAGCACTTATATGAGTAAAGTGAGCAGAGTAATTCAGAACACCAATGTGTCTTCTTATTTGAAAATAATTTCTAAAAGTTAAAAGTTTCTGGCACCAAATGTAGCTTAGGCTAAACAAGCCACTTGGTCTTTCCTATTACTTTAAACCTTACAACTAAAAGTTTTATTTCTTGAACCTAGCAGAGTTTTATTCCTTTCTTTTAATGAATGAACAAATTGTAGAGTAAATATTTTGAACCGGGCATTGAAACTGAGAGTGGTAACAAGATGAATTTTTTTAATTTGAGATAACTAAGCTCATTAGAGAATACTTATATGGTTCTGTTGTGGTTTAACCCCAGCCAGCAACTAAGCACCACACAGCCACTCGCTCACTCCCCCCGGTGGGATGGAGGGAAGAGAAATGGAAGGGCAAAAGTGAGAAAACTTGTGGGTTGAGATAAGAACAGTTTAATAATTGAAATAAAATAATAATAAGTTGTAATGAAAAGGAAAATAACAAAGAGAGAGAAATAAAACCCAAGAAAGACAAGTGACGCAAATGAAAACAATTGCCTAGCCAGTCCCTAAGCAGCAGCCCCCCAGCCAGCCTTCCCCCTAGTTTATTACTGAGCATGATGTCATATGGTATGGAATATCCTTCTGGTCAGTTAGTCAGCTGTCCCAGCTCTGTCCCCTCCCAACTTCTTGTGCACTCTCGGCCTACCTGCTGATGGGGCAGTGTGAGAAGCAGAAAAGACCTTGACGCTGTGTAAGCACTGCTCAGCAATGGGTAAAACACCCCTGTATTATCAACACTGTTTTCAGCACAAATCCAAAACAGCCCCATACTAGCTGCCACGAAGAAAATTAACTCTACCCCAGTCAAAACCAGCACATTCTCCACCCCTTATTCCATAACATTTACATCATGCTCAGGTCTCATGCTATGCAGTACCTTCTCATTACCCACCACCACCCTTCCCATCCTTTGATAAAATACACAGATATCATTCCCTTAGTCTATGGACCACCCCTGTAAAATGTCTTTAAAATGTCCACAAAATGTCCGCTGACTTCATTTAGTCCATGACTTTGGGCTCCATCTGTTACGGTGGTCACTCAGGACAGGAGAGGTGGTGTGTTGTGTAGAGTTATTGGATACCAAAGCCAGCTCAGGTCAGGCCACTGCTGCACTTGCACTGCTTCTTGTCAGGCTTGTCCTCCATTGGTTCAGGTGATTCCTGCTACA
The DNA here is from genome assembly GCA_013389945.1 of Fregata magnificens. Taxonomy (NCBI): domain Eukaryota; kingdom Metazoa; phylum Chordata; class Aves; order Suliformes; family Fregatidae; genus Fregata; species Fregata magnificens. The sequence goes on from WAAD01002628.1 coordinate 28,457, forward strand.
GTAATTCCTATAATATGCAACTCAAATCATGGGTTACAACAATTTAAAAGTATATCCACTACAATCTCCTCCCCTGGTACCTTTAGGCCAAGTTATAGGGTTTAACATTGCAATGAACTCCTCCCCTTGCTCGTAGCCTGGCTAGCAACAAGGAGTTCCTGCTATAGTAATTCCCATAACATGCAACTCAAATCATGGATTATTTTCACCCAGGTTTATATCACCTTGAGATACACATTGGACTCCCCCTTCTTTCTGCATTACCCACCAAGTGCACCCAGGTCCTTGAGCAAAAACAAGCTCATGGATAGGTTTACCCTTTCCTGAGGAAGGAATAACCCAGACTGTTTTTCCCAACAAGTTCCTTATATGTACAACGGAGATCTTATCTCCTTCCACAGTGCGCAGGGGTTTTAATTGGGCAGCGCCAGGCTGACTGGCAGATCCTCTAGTGTTAACTAGCCAAGTGGCTTCTGCTAAATGTGTATCCCAGTGCTGGAACATCCCAGCACCCATTGGTCTCAGTGTAATTTTTAACAGTCCACGATATAGTTCAATTTTTCTGGAGGCTGGTGCATGACAGGATATGATATACCCACTCAGTGCCATGCTCTTTGGGCCAGGTGTTCATGAGGTGGTTTTGGAAATGAGTCCCGTTGTCTGATTCAATTCTTCCTGCGGTGCCATGTCGCCATAGGACTTGCTTTTCAAGGCCCAAGATAGTATTCAGAGCAGTGGCATGGGTCACAGGGTATGTTTCCAACCATCCAGTAGTCACTTCCATGATTGTAAGCACATGGTGCTTGCCATGGTTGGTTTATGGGAGTGTGACATAATCAATTTGCCAGGCTTCCCCGCATTGATGTTTCAGCCATCGTCCTCTATACGAAAAAGGCTTTAGCCGCTTAGCTTGTTTGATTATGGCGCATGTTTGACATTCATGGATAAGCTGTGCAATGGCATCAATAGTCAAGTCCACCCCTTGATCACGAGCCCATTTGTGTGTTGCATCCCTTTCTAAATGTCCTGATGTGTCATGAGCCCACTGAGCTATAAATAGCTCACCCTTACGTTGCCAGTCTGGATCCCCGTGAGCCACTTCAATCTTAGCAGCCTGATCCACCTGCTCGTTGTTTTGACGTTCCTCAGTGGCCCGACTTTTGGGTATGTGAGCATCTGCGTGATGTACTTTTACAACCAGGTTCTCTACCCGGGCAGCCATAGCTTGCCACAATGCAGCAGCCCAGATGGCTTTGCCTCTGTGCTGCCAGTTGTTCTGCTTCCATTGCTGTAACCACCCCCACAGGGCATTTGCCACCATCCATGAGTCAGTATAGAGATAGAGCACTGGCCACTTTTCTCATCCAGCAATATCTAAAGCCAGCTGGATGGCTTTTACCTCTGCAAACTGACTCAATTCCCCTTTTCCTTCAGCAGTTTGTGTGACTTGTTATATAGGACTCCATGCAGCAGCCTTCCACTTCTGATGTTTTCCCACAAGACGACAGGACCCACCAGTGAACAGGGCATATTGCTTCTCATTTTCTGGTAGTTTATT
>WAAD01002628.1:30291-45253 GCA_013389945.1 Fregata magnificens
TCTGTTACGGTGGTCACTCAGGACAGGAGAGGTGGTGTGTTGTGTAGAGTTATTGGATACCAAAGCCAGCTCAGGTCAGGCCACTGCTGCACTTGCACTGCTTCTTGTCAGGCTTGTCCTCCATTGGTTCAGGTGATTCCTGCTACAGTAATTCCTATAATATGCAACTCAAATCATGGGTTACAACAATTTAAAAGTATATCCACTACAATCTCCTCCCCTGGTACCTTTAGGCCAAGTTATAGGGTTTAACATTGCAATGAACTCCTCCCCTTGCTCGTAGCCTGGCTAGCAACAAGGAGTTCCTGCTATAGTAATTCCCATAACATGCAACTCAAATCATGGATTATTTTCACCCAGGTTTATATCACCTTGAGATACACATTGGACTCCCCCTTCTTTCTGCATTACCCACCAAGTGCACCCAGGTCCTTGAGCAAAAACAAGCTCATGGATAGGTTTACCCTTTCCTGAGGAAGGAATAACCCAGACTGTTTTTCCCAACAAGTTCCTTATATGTACAACGGAGATCTTATCTCCTTCCACAGTGCGCAGGGGTTTTAATTGGGCAGCGCCAGGCTGACTGGCAGATCCTCTAGTGTTAACTAGCCAAGTGGCTTCTGCTAAATGTGTATCCCAGTGCTGGAACATCCCAGCACCCATTGGTCTCAGTGTAATTTTTAACAGTCCACGATATAGTTCAATTTTTCTGGAGGCTGGTGCATGACAGGATATGATATACCCACTCAGTGCCATGCTCTTTGGGCCAGGTGTTCATGAGGTGGTTTTGGAAATGAGTCCCGTTGTCTGATTCAATTCTTCCTGCGGTGCCATGTCGCCATAGGACTTGCTTTTCAAGGCCCAAGATAGTATTCAGAGCAGTGGCATGGGTCACAGGGTATGTTTCCAACCATCCAGTAGTCACTTCCATGATTGTAAGCACATGGTGCTTGCCATGGTTGGTTTATGGGAGTGTGACATAATCAATTTGCCAGGCTTCCCCGCATTGATGTTTCAGCCATCGTCCTCTATACGAAAAAGGCTTTAGCCGCTTAGCTTGTTTGATTATGGCGCATGTTTGACATTCATGGATAAGCTGTGCAATGGCATCAATAGTCAAGTCCACCCCTTGATCACGAGCCCATTTGTGTGTTGCATCCCTTTCTAAATGTCCTGATGTGTCATGAGCCCACTGAGCTATAAATAGCTCACCCTTACGTTGCCAGTCTGGATCCCCGTGAGCCACTTCAATCTTAGCAGCCTGATCCACCTGCTCGTTGTTTTGACGTTCCTCAGTGGCCCGACTTTTGGGTATGTGAGCATCTGCGTGATGTACTTTTACAACCAGGTTCTCTACCCGGGCAGCCATAGCTTGCCACAATGCAGCAGCCCAGATGGCTTTGCCTCTGTGCTGCCAGTTGTTCTGCTTCCATTGCTGTAACCACCCCCACAGGGCATTTGCCACCATCCATGAGTCAGTATAGAGATAGAGCACTGGCCACTTTTCTCATCCAGCAATATCTAAAGCCAGCTGGATGGCTTTTACCTCTGCAAACTGACTCAATTCCCCTTTTCCTTCAGCAGTTTGTGTGACTTGTTATATAGGACTCCATGCAGCAGCCTTCCACTTCTGATGTTTTCCCACAAGACGACAGGACCCACCAGTGAACAGGGCATATTGCTTCTCATTTTCTGGTAGTTTATTATACAGAGGGGCCTCTTCAGCACGAGTCACCTCCTCCGGCGACACTCCGAAGTTTCAGGCCTCTGGCCAGTCCATGATCACTTCCAAGATTCTTGAGCTACTGGGGTTTCCTATTTGAATCCATTGTGATCAGTGCGAACCACTTACTCCATGTAGCATCAGTTGCATGATGTGTACAGGGGACCCTTCCTTTGAACATCCAGCCCAGCACAGGCAACTGAGGTGCCAAAGGAGCTGTGCTTCAGTACTAGCTACTTTTGAAGTGGCTTGAATTCCTTCATATGTTGCTAATATTTCTTTTTCAGTTGGAGTGTAACGAACTTCAGATCCCCTATATTCCTGGCTCCAAAACCCTAGAGGTCAACTTCAAGTCTCTCCAGGTGCTTTCTGCCAGAGGCTCCAGGTGGGGCCATTAACCCTGGCTGAGGTGTAAAGCACGTATTTCACATCTTGTCCTCCCCAGACTGGTCCAAGTGCCACTGCACAAACTATCTGCTGTTTAATTTGTTCAAAGGCTTGTTGCTGCTCAGGGCCCCATTTGAAATTGTTGTTCTTCTGGGTCACTTGATAGAGAGGGCTTACAATCAGACTGTAATTTGGAATATGCATTCTCCAAAACCCCATGATATCTAAGAAAACTAGTGTTTCTTTTTTGTTAGTTGGTGAAGACATATCTGTTATTTTATTGATCACATCCATTGGGATCTGATGATGCCCATCTTGCCATGTTATTCCTAAAAACTGGATTTCCTGCACAGCTCCTTTGACCTTACTTTGTTTCATGACAAAACCAGCTTTCAAAAGAAACTGGATTATTCTTCTCCAGTTCTTAAACGCTTCCTCTGCTGTTTTGCCCCACACAATGATGTCATCATGAAGAAAATTAACTCTACCCCAGCCAAAACTGGCACAGGTTCACAGTCTAGTCTATTGCTACTAACTGTTAGACATATGTTTCTGATAAATATTTTACAACTAAAATTGCTGCACTAGCAGTAAAGGTTATACTTCATATAATTTACTGGTTTAAAATGATTAGTAATAAAAATAAAGAGCAGTTACACAGTGATCTTCAATAATTTGGTTTAAAAAACCAGAAAAATAGTTCTTACTGTTGTAAATCTATATCCCTTTTTTATTTCTTCCATGTGTGTATGTGTCAAGCTGGTTAGACAAAGCATTCAGTAACTAATTCAGTAACTAATACTGAGTATTTGCTTGAATAATTTTTGTTTTCGAAGATTTGGTATGCCTTTCTACATCCTGAATTACTAGTCTTGATTCAGTCACAACTGAAAGTACAGGAGATTATCTTTGCAGGCTGTAAAACAGCATCCACTGTCCTAGCTTCAACTTTCCTCTCCTTTCCTTCCTCACTTTTCTACTCACAAAGTGGTTGCAATGAAGAGTAAAGATTAAGTATGTCACCTTCTTTCCTCCTTGAGTGAGGACAATGTCTCAATCAGTGTCAAGCATAGTTAGTGCCTCTCAGCACATCATAAAATTGTGCTTTCAGACCTGAGATCTTTCAAAAGGACTGAAAAAGCTGGAAGCATCTTTTCCTGCTTCTACACTGTGCACCGTAGCTTATTGTAAGAAAGATGCTATTGTACCAGAAATTCTGGGATCTTGACTAAAAGCAAAGTTCTTCTGGCTCTCGTTACAGCTTGCTACTGGATACTGAGAACATTATACACTGTTAGTCTCTGACCCATCTGCTGTAATAGCCTCCTGCCTTTTGATACAGTAACGTATCATATGTTATATTAAACAAAATGAAGCACATTTTTTTCAATTGATTAATATTTTTCTAAAGGTGGACTTTCACCTTTTTGTAACATATGGCTTTAGTAAAAAAACAATAAACTTCTAGCATTTGTTACGACAGGATAGTAAAGACATCTATAGTAAAATTTCCTTATAACCAAAAAATGGCCCATCAAACTCAAATGTTACTATTGCTAGTTCATTTCTCTTATTTTATAGCTATTCTGTTTTGGTTTTGTTTGTTTTTTAATGCATCTTCCAGAGCTAAGATGTTCATCCTAAATGTATATGCATCCTGTTCTCATCTGGAAAAATCACTTGTGAGGCATGTCAGATTTAGTTGATAATGCTTATAATTACTGCAAATGTTTTATACTAGTGAGTTTAGCAAGCATAGATACCTTAATACATATTGAAAACATTTAATTAATCTGTTATTCACATTTTAAACGTTTGTCTGTACACTTATTGGAGAGATAAAAAAATGTATTAAAAAGACAACAGAACAACTATTGATCAGTTATTACACAGCTGTTTAAATCTATGCTTAGTAGAAGATACAATTTAATCCATGTTGTCAATAAAATCTTTAGATAAGTAGTGACTTATCCTTAATCAATTGTTACTTATATGATACTTTTTTTTTCCCTGATCTGAAACACTTGTGTTTTGTGGAATAGGAGACAAGTGGTGCAGAGGAATAATATTATCATGATATATAATTTACTGAAATGCAATGCTCTACTTCAGGGAAGTATCTGCCAATAGATAGACGGATAAATTGTTTTTAAGGTTCTTGCTGAAGAAATTCCCAAAACCTGTGATGTGAACGGCAGCCTGCCATGACTAAGTCATATCTTTCCAGATCAGTAGTAGTAAAATGGCTGAAGCCAAGGAGATCAAGATGCAGAAAATATTTAGAAGAATTAATTACCACAGCAGCAGAATAGCTATCAGATATTAATGATATTCTTTAGCATCCATCTTGGACATGGGAAAGCAAATGTCACAAAAGTAGTAGACTGGGTAGCAGAAAGAAGCAGAAAGTTGGTTTTGTTCAGGAGAGAGTCCTAACTTAGATCTGGACTGGTCAAAAGGAGCTAGCTAGTTATATGGCCAAAAAGACCATACTTCTTCCTTCGAACCTAGTGTGAAAGATTAGAGGAGAAACTGTGAACAGGAAAAAAAATCCTGGACTCCTAAATTCCAAAGCACTGAAGCATGGCATGTGCTCTGATGCAAAGAAATAAAAGCAGATATCTGATCGTTTAATCAAAATCTGTGTTCAGTTTATGCTAGACAAGCTAAGGAGTAGGTATGAGACCCTTTGAGAAGGCCATGCTTCTAGCATGGCTTTGAAAAAGTAATAAAACTGAACAGTTAAAAACATCCAGATAACGTTCAGAGGCGTTGAATAAAGTGTTTCACTTAAGTATGTTACGACAGTGTTAACTTTCACATTGACACTTAAAAGGTAATTTTGCTTACTGAAAAGCTGTTGTTCTTAAATTAAAAATTTGCTTTGAAACCAACAAGAATATAATATAACAACTCTTTTAAGTATTTTACAATTAAGATAAGATGTTGAGTCCAATTTCATATTTGCTGCACTTTCTCTTGGGATAAAGGTTGAATTTAATGATTTCACCAATATATACAATCTCTGTATCAACTCCCTAATACAACGTGACAGCACACCGAAACATTCCTTGGAGAGAAATGCTACAGAGTATTAGAGGATTAAAAAAATAAAATTATTAACTCAAGTTGACAGACCAGTTATTTTTAAAACAGCTTCAGATAAGTTTTAAAATGCAAACGATGCCCTTGCTGCCAAAATCTGTCCTGTGCTAGTTATTTCAGGAATACGAGTGGCTTGGCTTCTGTTCTTTATCAAGACATTTAATTCTGACATTTTCCATTTTATTTAATAAAACTAGGATTTCAAAAAGGTATATTTCTGACCCTACTTGGATCAATATCTTCAAGGGGTAATCTAAACTGTTAAAATTTATGTAACTTTTGGCAGGGTTCAAACTTACAGAGATTTCCCTATGGCTGATTTTACAGAATGTATCAACTTTTCCCTAATTTTAGCTACATAACACCATTTTGCATCTCTTACTTCAGGACAACATCTTCTCACGTATACAAGCACACTAAAGAGGCCTTTCTTAACCAAGACAATAGCTATATGTACAATTTCACTGAATATTGCAAGCTATGGGGAAGCCGGTATTTTAAGTTGAGGGTCTAGGTTTTTTGGTGGGTGGGGTTGTTTTGTTGTTGTTGGGTTTTTTGTTTTGTTTTGGTTTTTCCCCCCAGAAACCCAGGAGGCAGGAGACTGAAATTATGGAAAAATTCTGCTTACAAGAAAGTTTATAGAATAAAGCCACTGTTAGAATCATAGAATCATTAAGGTTGGAAAAGACCTCTAAGATCATCAAGTCCAACCATCAACTAACACCACCATGACTCCTAAACTAGGCCCTGGAGTGCCACGTCTACATCTTTTTTGAACGCCTCCAGGGTTGACGACTCCACCACCTCTCTGGGCAGCCTGTTCCAATGCCTAACCACTCTTTCGGTAAAGAAATTCTTCCTGGTATCCAATCTAAACCTCCCCTGATGCAACTTGAGGCCATTTCCTCTCATCCTATCGCTAGTTTCTTGGGAGAAGAGTCCAACACCTGCTTCACTACAACCCCCCTTCATGTAGTTGTAGAGAGCGAGAAGGTCTCCCCTCAGCCTCCTCTTCTCCAAGCTAAACAGCCCCAGTTCTCTCAGGCCCTCCTCATAAGACTTGTTTTCTAGTCCCTTCACCAGCCTCGTTGCCCTTCTCTGGACACGCTCCAGCACCTCAGTGTCCTTCTTGTAGTGAGGGGCCCAAAACTGAACACAGTACTCGAGGTGCGGCCTCACCAGTGCCGAGTACAGGGGCACGATCACTTCCTTACTCCTGCTGGTCACACTATTCCTAATACAAGCCAGGATGCCATTGGCCTTGTTGTAGTTGTTATAGATGTTTTCATTAAAAAAATATAGCTAATTTGGTTGGACAACCTATGAACAGATAAAAGGTAATTTGTTGGTGATATTGTTTATGGCAAATTATTTGCCCACATTTTAATGATGCTTTTTAATTACTACTTATACCTTGCCTTACAATAGGAAATTATGAGTCTCTGGAGATTTGTCTTTTCCCTTTGTTGCTTGAAGTTTTCCTGCAGTTGTAAATGGCTCAATGTGTTCCAGGAGCTGCCTTGTAAGACTGTTCCTTTATTTTTGCATAGCACATTGTGTGATGAAGTCCTTGCTCACTTTTTTTTTTTTTGGCTTTTCTTACTGCAAACGGTAGGAAAAAAAATGAAGCTGGTTCAGAGCTATCTTTCAAAAAGGACGGATCAGTGACTGGACGCTTTTATTTGTCTTAAATGCAAATTTATTTCTGTAGTTCTTCTATGCGAGCTATTACTGTAAAATGTCTGGCATAGCTGTGGAAATGTGTCCAAGAAAAGAAAATTAAAGGCGGCCTTTTTTCATATGTCTGCGTTATGAACCCCCTGTAACGTCCTGGGCACTCTTTTCCTACTGCACTTCTTAAGCTTCTGGTTTTTAGTAAATCTTGAGTTCAGACTGTTTGGTGCCATATTCCAGCCGCTCCAGCACAGGTGAACCGAGTGGGAATGAGGGCTAGGAATGTCTGCTTTTAGCAAAATACATGTGGCATTTTGGTTGCCTACAGACATTAAAGGGACAAGGAATGACGCTAATGGCTTTAGCAGGCAGCAGAGTACCTCTGTCCTGGCTTTGTCCTTCTAATCAAGGACTCTGCTGGGCCGCTGCTACTCTGAAGAGGTTGCTGCTTCCACTGCTCAATTTACTTTCTAAGTACCCTTGCCAGTACTGTCCATATCCCTCCCTTCACCATTTTTAGTTAAGGAGCTGCAGGGACAATGTTGTGATCTCAAGGCTTCACAGCAGTTCAGGCTGTTTGGAAATTCTGGTAGTTGTTCTGCTGGCGCCATTTAATAGTTTTGGGATATTTGATGCAAATCTAAATGGAAGTCTATTTTTTCCTCTGTATTTGGACTTTTGGTTTTCAGTCACTTGGAGTAGGATCTGGCCCACTGTATAATTGTTGGCAAATTTCAAATGTACACAGGTTAAGTAACTGTCTTTGCCAGTTTATTCATGCCATGGGCCTGACCCATGCTAAAATACCTGCATGTGCTTATGCATGGCTGGAACTCAGGGTAATTCTCTGAATAAACATGAAGGTCTGAATATGACCTCAAGAAAAGCTTTTTCTTTGCTTTGCATCGTGCTGGGACTATCACTGTATTCATGCTGGCTTAAAGACGGAAGATGCATCTCAGTGTTTTGGAAAGGTAGACTCAACTGAATGATTGCCCAAGCAGAAATCAGGTACACATGCTACACCAACGCAGCATGGTAATACTGTACATGGCCATGTAATGAAAACACAAACCAGAGGTAGCCCCTGTAGTTGCAATGTTGCTTTTAGTTACTTGCAGTTTGCCAAACTATTTGTAGGACACCAAAAGTACACAGTTTTAACATTTTAGATGGTTTTCACTATGAAGTGTGGCTAGAAGTTACTAAAAAAAAAATTATCTCAGTGTCAAAGTAAGGCTTACAACTTTGCTGCTGCAGAAAACAAACAAGCTCAAGGTCTAATGTTCTTGCAGTCCACAGCAATGTAGACTAAGCTAACTGCCTGTGTTTAGTTTTGTCTGGTTTTGTGCTTGTTTGTTTGTTTGTTTTTTCTTTTTTCCAAGAAGGTACCAAATTCCTTGCTGGTATAAAGATGGCAGATGTTCCTCCAGTCATTTTAGCATAGCAGGCAGGACAGTAAAGTCCTGTGTTCCAGCAGCATCCTTTTTCACAATGGTCCATTCTGGCTTATTTTTGGTTCAGGGCAATTTTCTATACAATTTTCAGTGTGCCTGGATTCGTACGCTATATATGAAAAAGTAGGGTTGTTCTGTCCCTAAATTACTGCTCAGGTAGTGAGTCCTAATTATTGTATTCTGCATAAATAGCAGAAGCAGGGTCAAGGTAATGAATCATTTGGCATCCTAAACAACCCCCTGCCGTTGTCCATTATCCTTCTGTGTAATGACCCTCAGATCTCTCTTGCCTCTGACATGCACTTGTTTTTGGGCAACATAGCCTCCAAATTTGGTATATTAGGTCCTGTGGCAGGTACTGCTTTCACTTAACCCTACCTTTGTCACATACCAAATTAGTTCTTCAAAAATGCTGGAATAACTAGTGTGACATCTGTTTATGGTAGAGCTGTATATTCTGTTTCATGCTGAAAATCTTTCTTTAGAGGTGGAATATTTATGATTAAGTTCCTCCCTTAACTAATCCCCTCGAAACCTTGCTTAAATCCTACTGAGCTCCAGTTATTATTGTAGCTCTCAGTGTTTTAGGGTTTTTAATTTGATAGTCTTGATTTAAAAAGGTAGTGTTGAGTGGGAGGGAAAATGCTATTTGGAGTCTAACTGGAAAAATACATTTTTTTAATCAGCTGCTCTGAAAAATGGGCATTTTCTAGATTTAGTTGTTGAGACTGAAAACCACTGTGGAGATAATAAAAACTCCACCTTTTTTTTGTACCCAACATTTAATGAATTGCATCTGTTCAACAGTTAGGGAATCTGTTATGTTAACCAAAACTTGTTTTCTGGGGATTGTTTTTTTGAAGCTCAGTCTGCCGTAGCAGTTATCACAGAACTCATGTGCCTAGAAAACACTGAATCAGCGTGCAAATCTATCATTCTGCCGAAAAAATAGTGGGAGATGAAGAACCCTTTGAAACAGCACTATTTTTTACCAAAGCATAGACTTTGTTGCCAGTACTGTCTTACCTTTTCTGTAGTGATTTCTTCTCATCATGGAGGGAACAATTGTTATACTTTGCTAGTTGTTATTTTGCTTCTTAACTGCCCTAAATATAAATGGAATATAGTCATCTGCTTGACTGACCCATCTTCCTCTCCCAGCTTGAAAATGCTATATATAATTTATGACTCATTGAATATGCTAAATTTTGTGGTTTTAAAAGTATATTCGTGGTTGCTGCATTGGACACATGTCTGGATACAAACATTTTTCTGCTGAATGATAAGAGGTAATCTAATGAGTAAAATTATTTGAGATCACTTAATCAGAGGTTTCTAAATATGGAATGTGTCCAATTTTAAATATGAAATAATAAACTTTGGGTAAAGGTAAGATACTGTTCACAGAAGACTATAGCCATTATGATTTTCTGAAGCATTCTATCAATCTAGAATTCTTTGTACACTGAGAACACTAAAACAAGCAGCTGTTCTGTGTTTGACTTTTGAAGTTGACTCTAGTGAGTTATGACGTATTGTTCCACCAAATAGAAAGCTATTGAAAAGCTCTACGCATTTACACAGCTCCCTCCTAAGTTATGAATCCAGGTAATTTGCTATTAGCTTGTGCATATAGCAGGCAATCTGAGAACTGCTACATCTGTGCCCACCTGCATGAAACTCCAATGAAAAGAAATGAGTGTGCAGAGATATGAGTGACAAGGGATTATAAACATAAGAGACTTAATTAAACCACAAAAGCTCCTTCAAGGTTCAGGCTGGTAAACATCTATCTTCCTTTGCTGAACTATGACGGGAAAAATTAGTCCGGTTGCCTAGCAACTACATTGCACAAGCTAACTCAGTGGAACATCTTTGGGTTTGATAGCAAATTAAAAATGGACATTTCAAGTGAAGAAGAGAAAATTTCTTCAGAACCTTTAGTCAACTGACAAATTCATTGCATGTTATTACAAATTCAAATGGCATTGGGTCTAGGAATGTTTTGTGGGAAATCTTAGATAGTTAATATGGCTTAACACCTTAGCAAAAATGATGAATTGGCTTGTAAGAACAGAGTACTAAGTGCATCCAAAGCACACAGTGTTGACTTGTGGAGGAAAGGCAGAGACTGAGAATCCTGGTGAGAAAAAAGATGATTTTGGAAGATCTTGTTTACAACTTTCAGTGTATAAGTGCATTTTCCACACCTGTGACATGTTCAGTCAGCAGTTCTTTTGCAATTTAGCCTTGAATAGAGAAGGAAGAGGAAAATGTTAGTGAATTCACATTTTCAAAGACCAACTTCAGAAAGCTATATTGCAGCACCCCAACTCTGTCAATCGCCAAGCATGCACCTGCAGCAGAACTTGCTGCTTGCCTAAGCTTCAGAGCAGTTCCCTATGTCCTTGAGAATGAAGCAGCAGAAGCTGTCCCAAAGATGTAAGGTGCTGTTTGTATCGTGCTGGGTTAAAGAATATTACATTAATACAACACTCATAGTTGATGTTGTATCTACCACAGGTAGCTTTCTTCTCGTTCTTTTTCTTCAGAAGACAGAGCTTTCTAACCATGCAAGCCCTTTTCCCATCCAGTGCAAACCAGGAACGTTTCTTTGTTTGAGTAGCATCCTTTCATAACTTTTGCCGTTACACATGGTAATCAAATTCATGCTTAGTTTAAAATTGTTTTATCCATGGACAGAACAACATTACTTTGGATTGCACTGTGGGCACTAAGAGATCTAAATGTGTGAAGATAATATTAGGTGCTGCACACTGAAGTAGATCAGGAACAGTAGATCAGCGACTAGTTAGGACACCTGCAGCATCCTATAGCAGGGTGCTCTAGAGGATTGTGTGAAGTGGCTGTCTCTAACAGTGACGGTGGGTTGTGACCAGCGAGCCCATGAGTATGTGGGACTTGTTGTCTGCCTCCCCTAAGCCCCCCAAATTCATACAGCTCATGGGGATAAACTGCAACGCTACTTCAAGCTCCATCAAGTTGTACTACAAGTCTTCTAGATCGTCTAGTGGAGATTCATTTTTGCAAGGTTGCTGTACATATAACACTGTTTTATCTAAAAAATTGACCTCTACTGAGTTTATGGGTCTTTGTTTTGCTTCAGGAAAGTTTGACTTGTGGCTCATGAGCAGGTAGGGCTGAACCCACCTAGCGATGTTGGGGGAAAGCTTGCTGTGCTAGTAGTCCTGTCCAGAATACAGAAACAACTGGCTTCATACAACTGTGACCCAATAACGAGGTAGCATATTTCTGTGCATTACAAAGCATTCTCTATGCTAGATTGCAGTCTTTAGCTCCAACAACCATTCCTGAAGCACAGTGAAAGACCTGTTCTTCTGGCTGAATTGTAGTCATGGTGTTTGTTTGTAGAGGCATGAAGAAATACATGTACTTAGTAGAGTGATGGTGAAAATTAGGCATATAGAGATATGATTATGATAGAATAAGACAAAACTCCTAGTAATCTGAAAATTTTGGTATAAAGTTTGTTTTGGTAAGTTTGTTACTGTCTTCCCTACCTGTGTTTGTTTTGCAATTTAACATTCAGTTAAAAAATTAAAGAATTTTAGGGTTAGATTTTAGAGATTATCTGATATTTTAGAACAGTTAACACAGAACAGTTTAGCTGGTCTGCTTTCTGCTCAGTGTAAAGAGCTATTATTGCAAGCCTGTGTCTATATATCTTTTGATTTTAAACAGAACAATGTTCCTCTTTCTTACCTGATATGATGTCTGGAACAGCTACAGTGTGCTCATAATGACTTCCATGTTTCAGTCGGTGGATGTCAGTAATGTTAATAGCAAACTGACTCATACAATTAAGACAGTTTCTAAAATGCTTTGGGGGCCTTTGATACAGGTACTTTAAGCATTACAGTTTATCTTCCTTGCAGATTCCTAGTCAGAAAGAAAACACAAATATTTTAACTTTGCAACATTTATTTGTTTTTAAAGCATGAGGGACTGTTATTCTTTATCTTAAACTAACTTGAAATTTAAAGTAGCAATCCCTCCTAGCAAATAAGTATTTTAAATAGATGTGTAGTTCACAAGTTGCTAAAAAGCAGAACTGACTGTACCCATGTTAAGTTACAGATAATCAAACTGAATGAGCTTTTAATAATTAGGTGTGTCTGTTCTTATGTTATATGTCTTATATAACCACACACTGCAGCTTGTTTATGCTGCGAGTAGGTGGACTGATCTTCAATCCCTGCCTTCCTGACTATGGTTGCATGAAATCTGGTGAACTACATGCGGGGCATGGTAGGTTTCCCTGACAGTCAGACAGAGGTGATGAAAGCAGATCATAAACATGAGAAGGATCTTGTGGGGTTTTTAGTTGGGTTTTGCCAAACATTGAAAATAAAGTGATAAATTTGCTCAACTTCTGATTAAATATCAGCAGGGCTCTGCCTCCTAACAGCCAATGAAAATCCAGTTAAAAAGTATTTTTTAATATTAAGTTGTATAGTTTATAAATAGAGGCAACCTAACTTCCAGTAACCTTTAGAGTTCAGAATGATGCTACTAGATACTTTTTTAGACTTACTGGAAAACCAGTTTGAAAACCATTATTAACAAGAACAAGTAAACTTTAATTTATGGGAATCACATCTCAGAACTATAGCTCTGTCTCTTCAGGATAAGCACCTGAAATCTGAAGTTCATTAAATCCAGTAAAGCTCAAAGGTATGTAAAATATACTTGCAACTGGTTCAAGGAGCAAGGCAATTCTTGAATGGCAAACCTATATCAAATTAGGAAAAGCTCTGAAAATTTATCCTTCAATATTCAAGGGGAGTGGAGAATTAGTGGTGCTGTGCATGAACATTTAGACAGTTATGGAATAAAACTAAAGGGTCATTTAGAAAAGAATGCACTGTACTTAAAGTAGACTAGAGCAAGATGAGCTGACTTTTTGCATATTACTTATTCAGGTCTGTGTCCTAGTGTTGAAGTTAATTGTGACTTCCTCTTTGAAGCACACTACCCACCAGGAGAGGCTAGAGCCTAGAGAAGAAAAGGGGAGGTGGGCTGCAAAGGGAACATAATAATAGAAGCCTTCCAGTGCCTATGGGGAGGTTACCAAGAAGATGGAGTCAGGCTCTTTACAGATGTGCATGACAGGAGGACAAGGGATAATGGATATAAATTGAAAAAGGCAGAAGTTTCAATTTAAGGGGTGGGAGGAGCGTGAATGCCATGAGGACAGACAAGTGTTGGGAACAGGCTTCCCAGAGATGATGTGGAATGTCTGTCCTGGACGTTTTCAAGACCAGACTTTATAAAGCCCTGAGCAACCTGGTCTGACCTCAGAGCTGACCCTGCTGTGAGCATAGTTAGACTAGAGACCTCCTGAGGTTTCTCCAGCCTGAATGACTCTGCAATTCATTATTGATTCTATCCTGGCTCTTCTCTGGTTAAATAATAATAGATTTTAAAGAAAAATTAACTGCTTTAGGATTGTTTCTAATATTTTTTCTTTGTATGGGAATTAGTTTTGTGGTTGACTTACTACCAGGGCTAAGGAGCTGTGCAAATGTGCAGCTCTCATTAAAAAGTACTATAGTATAGTTTTGCTGACTTTGTCATTCTACTGTGCTGGGTTTTTTATAAGCTCCCTTTCACAAAGGCTATGTGAATGACTGACAGGTTTGGAGTCAGCTCTCAAACAGGAAGTTCAGAGTTTTAGTAATTAAAGTAATCTTGCATGCTGAAATGAATATCTGAGAGGAGTCATCCTAGATAGAAGACTGAATTGAGACTGATGGCATGCAGATTTCATTCAGTCTGAAACAAAACGTTCTGTCTCTGTGCACTTGTAAGTAAACAAGTGAAGTGAGGGATAGATTTACAGGAGACAGTAGTGATGGACATAATTTGAAACAAGAGAAGTTTGGACTGGATATATGGAAAAACTTTTTCACTGTGAGAAGAGTCAAACAGTGGAAGATGTTGTCCACGCAGGCTGTTCAGCCTTCATGCTTGTAGGCTTCCAAGATCTGACTGACTAAGGCACTGAGCAACCTAGTCTCATCTCATAGCTGACCAAGTAGGAGGTTGGAGTAGAGACCTCGACTTAAGGTTGGGAGTAACATCAGTCCTTCCTACTGCAGTATCAGTGGTCATTGTAGGCGCCAAGCCACTAAGTGTCATGTTATACAATGGTCTGGACTCAGGTGGTTTCATTCACACCTGATGACACTGTCATATTTCATTAAAGAAATTATTTAGAGCAAGAATGGGAATCACAGATTTTCTAGCTGCCAAGTAAGTGTGCTGGGAGTTAGAATAAATATTAAGCTGTGAAGTCAGTCTCTGTGGCTTTACTGGCTTTGCTATTTAAAAAGAATAGGAAAACTGAGAGTGAGAGCATGTTATATTGGCTATCTAATAGTGGCAGGTTTAGGATACTCTTGATATGTTCTGTTTTAGACTAGGGATTTGAACTCCTTCTTACATGACAGAACGATCCCCCTTTTTTTCCTTTTTTTTTTTTTTTTTTCAGAGCAAGTGGTATCTATGTCCAACTTATGCCTAGACCCTTCCTTCTCCCCCCACCGCATTTTACAAAGGACCATCCCTAATA
>WAAD01002628.1:45497-80976 GCA_013389945.1 Fregata magnificens
AAAATACCCAAACAAACAACCAACCCACTGTGAAAGATTAGTAACAGTAAAATATTATAGAAATGCTCATAACAAAATAAAATTATGCAAAAGTGTCATTGCAGGAAAACCATGGAATTGCACAGCCGTAAGGGCAAGACAAATTAGCCTACATAAGGTTTAATAGCAATCGTGTATGCACGAAAGAAACATTCTGGGGGCTATTCCTGGGGTACATCTAAAGAGGTGGTAGTGGAAGCATCAGGTTCAACTGATGCTCTACACATGTAACCCTGCTATGCAAGTTACAGTATCGGCAGTTCATCAATACTTTACCTGCAGTAATACAGGAATGCAAGGAATTTTGATTGTTTATATTGATTGTTATTTTATCGAGTGTTACAGAGACTAATAAAATAGTCCGCTATAAAAATTATTTAATCAACGTATCTATTCAGTGGTGAAATGGTTGGAAAACAGTAAAACTGCAAGTAAATAACTGTGAGGATAAACATCTTAGCTAAGAACTTGCAGTAAAAGATTACCTAATCAGAAGGTCTCGCTTGGAAAAGTCTGCGATCCAGGTATTGACTGAACAGTCTAGTCTGAACATCATCAGCAGTATTACTGTTCTAGGAATCTCAATACCCAAAAGAAGTTCAGGCAAGTGTCTTTGACCAGATTTTCATTCCATGTCACCAGTGCTGTAGGTCAGAAAGGTTGCTAAGCTTCATTTGTTTATTGCATAAATATTACTTTGAACTAATTAAATGCACTCTTACCTTTAGTGAAAACACTTTTATGCTACTTAGTCTGATTTGAAGGAGGACAACACTGCCTGAATCATGAATCATTTGAAATGATAGACTGCATTCATCCAACTTAGTATAAATGCTGCGGAGACTGAAATTCTACACTAACCGTAAATAAGAACAACTTGATAATCAGAAAAATCTAAGTTTGATAAGAATAGGTAGTCTTACACTCAGTCTTGGAAAATAAATGCTAGTATGTTTTAGTCTTTTTCATCCTTCCCTATGTTATAATCCTGTTTGATGGCATTATAGAAGTGGTGAGTGGCAGAGAATATTTATTAGTTAGCAAACATGCTGAAGGACTCAGGTGAAGCTGAAATCAGTTTCGTAGTATGACATACACTCTTGTAATGGGAAACTGAAGTTTTTTTGTTTTGATGAGTTCAGAGCTTAATCATGCAGACTTTTTTTATAGTGAAGCATTGCATGTGTGGTTCTGAGCACGATAATGAAAACTAACCCCAAGCATCCATCATTAGACCTTCAGATGAGAACATGGAATTTTTTTTTCCGTATTAGCCATTAGTCACCAGCAAGTGGGTAAGCATTCCTGAGCTAAATTCTGTCTGAATCGCTTCAAACAATTTCAGTGTGTCTGATGAAATACCCTAGAAAGAAATTTGTGTTGACATTGAAACCAGACAGTCATACTGAAGGTTCAATGGACATCAGTTGTCTGATTATTTTGCCTTGAGCTGCATGCTCCCTTTTTATTTGTGGGATTCATTTGTCATGTAATATCAGTCCTTATTCAATTTTAGTCATGATTTGCCAAGTTTAGTGCATTTTATCTTTTTTTTCTAACTTTATAAAATAGGTATAGTTAGACATTTTAAATGTGACAGAATGCAACTTTCATCCTTTCCTATTCTGCATCTCAACAGCACTGAGTTCAAACCTGCAACTTACATGAACTGGAGTAAAGCAGCAGCAAATACTACATTGATTCACAATTACAATTTCGAATACACCAGAATCATGAGAAAGCAGGGATTAGATAGACAGACATTGGTCGGTTGTGACTCAGTGGTGGTGGATGGAGATCAGAGGGGAATGTGCAGTGTTTGCTGCAATTCAAAAAGCCATCAAGTCAACCAGCTCCAGGACTGGAAGTAAGACCTGCCATAAGTACACAGTGCGCAAGGGGAACAGATTCTGTCTAAACATTTTCTGTTTGTGTTTTCTGTTTATGTATGTTATACCCCTCTGAAATGAAACTTGTATTAGACTACGTATTTATAGATAAATTACATTCACCTGTTGTTTTTTCAACTTAATCTCTTGTGTTTAAGAGAAAATTGGAAAACAGAAGAGTACAGCAAGTATAAATTTTTTTCATATTACAGGTGGAAGTAAACATACAAGCATCTTTCATCTCTACTCCTTTATTCAGTTTGCATACACTTAGCTTCAGTACAGTTAAAGAACATCAATAACTTTAAATCTACTACTAAGAGTCGTTGCACTGATCATATATATTTAATAATTCAAGGTCTTTGCATTTGCTGAATCTTTATTTGTTTTGACTTCGGATTTTCAGTAGAAGGTGTCTATTAGGATGGTGAAGGGAAAAAAAAATGCAAGCTCTTCCTTCTTCAAGCAAACTCCTATTGCAAGACAAGTTCTAGCAAAAGTACTTTACTAATGCAATTTTCATAGAGTTATTCACAGCTTATACTACATAGGGAATATGTGGATTGGTATGTGTAAATTTAACAACAGTTAAGTTTTTTAAATGTGTGTGTACTTTAAAGATCAGTCATATGGGCTTCTTCTAAATGCACACTTTAAGAAGTTTTAATAATTGTTTTCCTTTCTCTTGGAAACTCTTACTTTGCTTTGCCTCCCAAATGTTTTGTTTTTCATTCTTTAATTATAGGGCTTCTGTTTATTTTAATAATTAAAGCTAAATCAGAAGGGACTAAGCTTAATTCATTAAAAAGAACGAATGTTGCCCACCTATAGCTTTATTAGCTTTTTCTTTTTTTTTTTTTTTTTACATTTTAGCTTTTAAAAAGCTATTACTAGGTCTCATATCTGCTAGGCAGTAAAGATAAAAGTGGGGATGAGCATAGCTCTTGACATCTATGTTCGGTTAGACATTCGGTTTTGTATTCAGAAACACTTTTATTAGTTATCTTACTACATGCACTTCCATTTGGAATGCCAAAAGCAGGCTGTTGTGAAATCAACCTGTGTTAACCAAATGTAGTTTGTGCAGCATGACAACTAGTTTTGGGAGATTCTGGGTCTTCATAAGGCAAGAGTAGATGGTACAGGGAGACAGTAGCAAACACCTCTGTGTTATGCAATTACAAATGTTTGGCATGCTGCAGGGCTCCAAGCAGAGATGTATGGAGATATGTGTCCTAAAGAACTACAACAATTTTCTTGAATTCTTTTAGCATAAATCTTATAGTGAATGACTTCATTCTCTTCTCTTGTACTTTAACTCAGAATACCAAAAGCATGTCTCCCTCTCACACAACAGCTGCCAGTGGCAACCAGTCATCACTATTAGATCTGCATCTTGTCCCTGCTATGTTCTCAGACTTATAGTTTTGGCAGTCCAGGTCCTTACATTTTGCTCTTGAAACTCTGGCATGGGTTAAAGTGATCAGTCAAATTGAGGTCAATATTTTCTATGTTTCCATGTCCATCTCACAGAATGCCCTTTCTGACAGTACTTTTCAGATAGGATCACTTCAGATATGACAAGCAATGTGTCAACTATTTCTTACTTCAGTCACTATTGTTGCAGTCAAAACAGACTTGGTGTGGGGAATTTAACTTAATTTATTGCCAATTAGCATAAAAAATTTAATTACTGATTTGGATATTGGGGAAACAAACAAAAAACCTCAAACATTTAAAACACTGGGAAAAACTGCCTTTCCTCTGCATTTTCCACACTCAACTTCACTCCGGACACCTCTCCTTCCCCCTTATAATTGCCACAGATCACTTCAGTGAGACAATGGGCAGTTCAGGAGGTTATGGCCAGTACATTGCAGTTTCTTTCTGCTGCTTCTTCCTTCTCACTCTTTTCATATGCTTAAGTGTGGGTCTTCCATGGGTTGCATTCCCTCTGGGGCTTTGCTCTCTTATGGATCACTTCCTACCGTGCTGACCTTGGTGTTCCCTCTGCTGTTTCTCACTCTTTTGTTCCTTCTTTGCCTACATGGCATTTTCTGCCCTTTCTTAAGTACACTTTCCCCGAGGCGCCCGCCCGCGGCTGAGGGGCTCAGCTGTGCCCTGTGGTGGGCCCACTGGAGCTGGCTGGAACCGGCTGTGTCCAACATGGGGCAGCCCCTGGTCTCTTCTCACAGAGGGCACCCCTGCAGCCCCCCACTGCTAACACCTTGCCATTTACACCCACTACAGCCCAACATACAACACAGGTCTGGCCTGTGTAATCATAATTCTCCTGTTCTTTGCCAGGTAACAAAAGAAACCCTTCAGGAAACTTCATCTCTTCCATATCCAGACTTCCCACCTTACAGTTGACATGTGGCTGGTTTGAATGCTTGTTTCAGCTAGTAGATGTATATACATGTATGTGTATGCATATACATGTGGTTTTGCTTGAGCGGGTGTATATAGCTGGATAAAAACTTTTTTTTCAGATGAGCTTATGCTTCAGGCCACAGGAGTGCTTCTGAGACATAGCAGCGGTTGAAGCAGTACTTTGGCAGTTCACAGTCCATACTGGTGTTAAATGCTTAAAGCCTGACACTGCTTCACTTGACAGAACTTGGGAGGGCAGTGAGGAAACGCTGCTTGGTGCCTCACTGATGTAATCCCTTGATAAATCTTGCTGTTGAGTATCCCAAAATTTAGTCTTAGCAAAAAACCCCACCCCTTTTCCAACTTTAAAAAGAATACTATGGTAGGAAGTATTCAGAGATGTTCTCAAAAGCCCAGAGGGGGAACAACTAGCAGATGTGAGAGAAGGCCTGTGCTTGCATACAAGGAACTGAGGCAGAAACCCTCATTGGCAAGGTAATGCTCCACTGGCCGTTAGGAAACCAGTTAACAAATTGATTCTTTTACAGTTTGCTTACATTGTACTTAATCCTGCCTTTTTTTTTTTTTGGGGGGGGTGTGTGGTTTTTTTTTTGTTAGGGTCACCATTTAGGAAAGCATTAAGGTTAATCTAATATTTGGTGGAAACACTGGAATACAAAGATCTATAGTCTGATTTTTGGAGGTGGCATCCTAGCTTGAGGTGGAACAAAACATATATCCTTTGCTGTTTTTCTGTTAATTTTATTGTGCTCTAGCTTGGCTCCTGTTTAAATAGAGACTTCAGTGAATATTATTCTATGGCAGACAAGCAGGGATAGTTTAGCTCACTCTCATGCAGTGAGCTCCATGAGATGAGTCAGTTCTTCCTCCTACAATGAAGCTGCAGATCAGCCATGTGAAGAACAGCAGTAAAATTATGAGTTTAATGCACAGCTGATTATAACAGGATTTGGGCACCTAGCACTCCTGCACACATTTGAAGATTTTAGCTTTAATCCCTTGTTAGCATTATCTATTGGAACACTGATAGAAATTTGTCTATTTTTAAGTTTCTATCTTTGTTACTGTGACATTTGATATGCATGAGAAGAATTCTAAATATAGCTTATTTTTTATGTTATTCTCTGAGGAATTGAGCTTCTCTTTACCAAACACAGATTCCTTAGTAGGTATTCACACAGTATTTAATACAGATGGTGTTTTGCTCTAATACAGAAGTAAATCATACAGCTATTTGTTTACAAACAGTGAATTTGAAAACAGAGCTGTCAACATCACTTTCTGAGTATATCACAAGACTTAGAGGAATCAAGTTTGATTGTTTTAAAAGTTGTACTGAATGCAAATGTTGTGCAATAGAATTAAAAATTCTTCTTTCCAACTTCATGTAAATATATCATTCTTGGAAGAAAGAGCATCAGCAACCCCTTGCATTTGATATTCCAGCCTTTAATTTCTATTTGATCCTAATTTTTTGATAGTTGCACTTCAAGATGAAGTAAGGCTATAGAGTCCAAGTTCCTACATAAGAAAGTAATGCTGGAGTTTTACTCTATATCAGCTGTCTAACGTGCGTCACAAAGAAAAGGTGTTACTTTCTTCCAGTTTTCCATCCTTCTGTCAAATAGTTTCTGCCCAGTTTCAGTGGACTTCCATCCAGTAAGGTCAGTAGAAGGACTTCGATGTGTTGCTAAGGGATTTTAGAAGCAGATCCACTCTTTTTCTGCTGACATTTAGCAGATAACAAGCAAATGACATCTTCAGCACTGCTTCAGATGTACATTTCATTTCCCTGTGAGCCTAAATACCTAGTGTGTGACACCATCTGAATTTTTTACCACATTATCTCCAACTAAAGACTATTTCATGTGTTTATATAGTTACATTTAACACAGAACAGACTGAGGCAAACATCAGGGAAGGATGCATTCTTTTGTAAGGCTACATTCTTCATCTCTGTAATACACTGGTTGCCCATAGGAACAAATGTGTGAAGGATATTTTAATAAAAATAATTATTTTTCAGTCTGAACTGAATTTTATAGAAATTTGGTAATTAACAAGGACACAGGAATTCATAGATAGACCAGAAACCTTCCTTTTCAGGAACCCAGATGCCATTTTTATCTATTATTGTTAAAATGGTATCCGGAATATTTACTAAATAAAATTTCAAAGCTTTTGTGGTATTCAGTTGACTTTTAAGGAGATTGTGATACTTTTTGTGATAACATACAGCATGTGCATTGTTCCAATATTCAATAGTGATGTACTTTAACTGGTGAATTAGCGCATAAGACATAAGTTTCATAAAGAGATATTGATCTTACTGAAAGAATGTAGGAAATGGAAAGCCTTAAAACATGCTTTTTTAAAACTACTACTTTTTGTCTTATAGAAAATGATATTTGTAAAATATATTAATTATTTTAAATCTTAGCAACAGTGCATGTTAAATTTTATTATCTGGGGTATTTTAATATTGACACTAAAGCATGTGTTAAAAATATCAAACAACAATTATTAGTTCTCTACATTTTGTTACCTTTTGTGATTCACTGCACCAGTAATTTCCTGTACAACTTGTTGATATACTTCAGTGTCAAGAGTTCTAGTCTGAGTTGGACTACTTGTGGTCCGAGGCTATGCTTGCATACAAGCTTTGTTCCTGAGTAAGATGAGGTATTCCTCCAAGAAAAGCGTGATCCTACTATCAAGTGCAAGCGCTAGTATATTTTCTCAATTTTTTTCTCCTCCTGTTTACACGGGAAATATTCTAATAAGCGGTGGCATTTTCAGAGGTAGTATTTTGATTTGTTTTATTATGGTGCTATGAGATACTTTGTGATAATGAGAAAGGTGTTTTACCTTGTAGTGACAACAGAGCTGATATATTGAGGTGGTCTCCAAGCATGGAAAACTGATGAGGAACGTGGGTCGGTGGAACTGGAACATGGGACAAGAAGTGGCTGGGACAGCAGCTTTGAGGGGCTCAAGCTAGAACATGGAGGGCAGCCTGGAACAGGAAGGGGAAAAGCTAGGCAGAAATCTGTTCCAATAAGGGAGCATATCAACAGTATGTCGAATTAACTCTGAGGTTTCCAAATCTCGCTATTGCCTCTTATCAGCAAACAGGGAACACACTGCTAAGGTCTCTCATTTCTCTGAAGTGCTTTTCTGAGCAGAAGATAAGCAAACACTGCTCCCAACTCTCCTGCTTGCTCAAGTGGTGTGTTGGCTTTAGAGTTTCTAGCCCTGGTTGTACCCAGGTGGATTGCAATTACGTTACCACCTCATTTAATGCTGTTTGAATTTGCTTTTTAAAAATAAGGAATTAATGCACAAAAATTTACTCCTGAGGTTCTAGGCCAAATATTCTGAAATTGCTGAAAAAGTTAGTTGCCTGTGTGATCTTCCTTCATTATCCATATGCATAAGCTTTATGATTGTTTTATTATATTGTACTGTGCGTCCTATAGGACCACAATCAGTTCTGTATCCACTCTGGGGAAGGCTTGATTATAAAGCCACTGCCTCACTTTTTGCAACAGTTAGAAAGCATGCAGGAAAAGAAACATGACTCAGTGGTTAAGCCAGTCACGTGTTTTCCTGGGAGTACTCACTTGTGTTCGTGTCTGTGCCAAAGGTTACATGAATTCCAGACAAATAGTTTACAGGTAGTTACTTGGTGAGGTGCTTGGTTTTGGCTGCTTAAGGGAGATACTGGGTCACAGTTGCTGCAACTGAGATCAGCAGGGACTGTGCTTTGAACATGAAGTACTGCAATGGTCTAACTATTCTGAAGAAGAATCAGTTTTGCACAGGCACACTGGGTAAGCATGTTTGTGAATACGGTTTCAGGTCTATCCACTATTGGAAATAGGGCACAGAGATTTTCATAAGCTTTTGTTTTGCACGTGTGCTGTAAAACTAAGTTAATATCTGTAAAACACTTAGGTGTTTAATGGNAAGAATTGGAAGGGGGTGATTTGCCTGATGTGTAATTAAAGATAAAGGAAAATGAAATAATCTATTTAAACTGATAGCTCCTGGAGTAATGAGAGCTTAAAACTCTAAGGATCTCTACTAAGACTTCTCTGCTGTGCTTTTTATTTATATCAGCAGTGAAAGGTATTTTATTTGCCTGCTGAAGTAACAGACTTCTTCATTTCAGCAGGTCACCATGAGAGATCAGTTTATACAAGGCTTGCTGTAAATCACAGCCTGATTTTACAGATTGGATAGCTTTAATGTTTGTGCAGTGGATACCACAGCCTTGAAAGGATTTAAGCTGGGGTTTTTTGATAGTATAATTTAGTGTTCTGATATGAGACTCTCCACTTTATCCTTATTTTAAAGTTACCCCAAGACACGTGGTGAAACAGGTTCTATTACAGCTTACTTGAACCTTAAAAGTCATTCTACACTAGATATAATAAAAATCCAACATTGCTCCTATTTTCATTCTTCATAACTTTCACAAGTTATAACCTTTATAACTGGTTTTTATTCATTTAAATAATTTTGAAAGGAAACTCAAAATACAACAGGAAGCAGTATGAAATGTGAGGATTTTTTAAAGTAATAATTATTTGCCTCTTCAGACAACTGTTTTGTACACAAAATAAAATAGAACATTTTTAACAGGGCAGAATATACATATCTTTATAGCATAAAGCTCCCAGATTTACAGTAATTAGGTAGCCGACATTAGGTTACTGAGTCAATACTTGACTCAAACTGTACTAATAAAAAATAATTTCTTTCTCAAAAGAGGTTTCATGATTTATGAGCATAAAGTTGGAAGCCTCCTCAGTTTCTTCAGTAGGAGCAGAAGACTAATGACATAATTGAATAATCTCTTTCTTTAAATTTCAAACTAAATTTTTTTGTGCAAACTCCTAGAAGCTTTCCTTATTTTTCTGCTGTGAAAACATTCCTATATTTCTGTTATCTTATGTCGACATTCTAAGGAGAGATTATATCTTGCACAAGGTTGTCTGTAGATTCCTTCCGTTTGACTTCAGGACTAAAGCTCAGATTAAAACCTCAATTGCTAATCTTATCAACTAGATTGTTCCTTCTGGAATTTATGCCTCTCTACCTTGTCTACATCAGAGCAGCCAACCTTTCTGCCAGGGGCTTAGCATAATGGTGAGGTTTGAATTAAAGTGTAAGCATGATTTCACAATAGCAGTGATCCTTCTCATGCCCATGTGAATACTGCATGCAGCTGTTGCCATTACCCTGTTCTGTGGAAAAACAAGTAGTTATTTCCAAGGCTATCAATCCAACCTTTATCCTAAGTATTAAATGTGCTTTGGTGAGATCCTGAATCTTTGTGTAGCTGCTTTAATGTGACAATTGAAAAGTGGAAGAATTGAAAGCTAAGGTAGTGTGGAGACTTCAGGCTTTCTACAGTGACAGGCAACAAATTGTCAGAGAACACGCCAAGCAAAACTTAGCAGAAAGTGTGTGAAGATGAGCATGCTTTCATTTTTGTACCTTATGAATACTTAGTTAGTGGCTTTCAGAAGATATGCAGAAGAATAAAAAAAGAATAAAATGGGTTAACATAAAAGTCATGGTCCAAGTCAATGTCAGTGGCAACATGTAGATGTTCAGTTTGACTTGAACTTTGATTTTTGTTTAGAATTTCTTCTAGGACGTGGGCTTGATATTTTGAAAGATTTAGAGAGGCTTTGCTTTGACTGTAATAGTAATGTAAAATAGTCTAATAACCACTACTTATGTTATTTAAACATTTTACTTTATTTCCATTCCGAGATGAAACTTCTGGTGCAGCTAAAATTTATGCTGGGGAAGATCAGAGTTCTTATGAAATGCTCTGTTTTTCTATGGGTGGGTATTTTGGGGAAAGACAGAGGAAAGCAAGAAGGTGAAATATTAGACTTGTATTTTATTTTCCTGTAACTTTTCCTTTTTGATAGGGTAATATTATACATCCAAGGAAGAATTTTTTGAAGACTCATTCTCTTCCAGGAAGAAAATCCCTGCAAAATTATTTCTTTGTTTTCACATCTAGATCTTCTGAAGCAGAGGTATTGCCAATTGCTAAACAGTTTAAAAGCTATTAAGCCTCTGCAAAGTTAAGTATGAGCACTTTCTGAATAGGAGGTTCAGAGGACTTTACTCTCAAGGTCAAGCAGCCCCTTCAGGGTAGAAGCAGTCATTCTCCTTGATAGTAGTCACACTGTCATTAGCACCTTTCTCACAGTTTTTAACTCACTTTAGGATAGACTGGTGGACTAAGGCTGGTTAATGGATAAAACTGACCTTATTAGAGTACCAAAAGGCAAGAAGCCAGCTGTAAAGTTGTGGTGAAGCTTATCATTGTGATGATAAACATCATTATCATCTATCATGTATCAGTGAAATACTACAGAAGAGTGTGACACAATGAAATGTTTCTAAGCATGTCGCACATTAGGTCTTTGCACATTTTAATTGATTTTCCCACCCCTTCAGCTATGCAATAGGTTTTTTTGCACTCTAAGCACTTTAAGTGGGGAAATATTTCCATCAGTCTAATCTTAGGCACAGTTTTACGGAACATCCCTCCATGCTTGGCCACATGTGTGTTCTTTGCTGTTGATTCTGTGTATCTGCACCATCCTTGTACCTGTGTGCTACCCTACGGTTGAGGACAGAGCCCAGGGGCCAGACTGTTGCTTTGTGGAGGTGTCAGAGCAGGTTGTGCATGAAGCCAGTGGATTGCCTCAGGTAGAAAATTTTCTGCCAGTTAGAACGGGCAACTCTATGCAGCCCTTAGCACGACCAAAGCACGGCTACGTGCCAGCAGCTTTCAGTGTTGTTCAAGTGCCATGTTCAAGGCTGCAACTGAGGTACAGCACTCTATGTGCCATGTCATTTGCCCAGAATAGCTTCATTTTGTTTCAGAAAGCCTGTCCTTGGTCCTGACCCTGGCCATTTCCCTGCATGTTCCACCTTCTACTGTGAGCTAATTACATCCTCTATACACAATCAGGCCTTTAACTCACAAATTTGCAGTGATGTTAAAGCCACATGTAAGTACCAGTTTCCTCTTCAGTGAAATATAACATCTATTCCCTTTTCTTTTTTCTTTCCTTCCCCCAGCCCCCCTCCCTCCCAGGTATAACAACTAGATTGAGTCTGAGTACTCCCACTTATAAGTTATTACGTTCTACTTTTCTCCTTCCAGCAACCTTACTCTCATCCAATAAGGAAAGTACTCTTTACTTTCAGTCTCATCTTTATTGCTATGGTCATCCCTTTAGAGAATCATTGATACCTTTTTTTTTCCTAAGAGTACATTGGAGGCTTTCTTAGTACAAATTCCTGACTGATGCCTTACTGCTTTAAGTGGTGTGATTGATTTTTCTGTTACACTTCTTTCTTGTTGTGGGTCTCAGTAGACTCCTTTTTGCTATGTTACATGTTCTGGGCAAGAAAAGTACTCAGGAGCCCCATTAATTTTGAAAGTAGTTTATACAGAAGTCACAACTTCTTCATTTAGCTTTCTAGTATGTGCATACAGTGATGTAGGTATCTCTTCCAATCCCCTTGCAACACATGTGCTTACATTCTCTGCAGGTCGGCATACATGTGCTTCTTGTGAGGATCGAAGGCTCAGGCCAAGCAATAATAGAGCTGAAATGTCAAGGCAGCTACACTTCAGAGAACATGAGCATAAAGTAGGAAAGGAAGTTTCTCATAGCATAGCAGATAAATCTGAGAAAATCTAAGTGCACTGAAAAGAAATATTTACTGCACAAGTCCTGAGGTTGTATGTTACAAGCTTAAGTTTTGTTCTGTTGGCAATTAGTTTGGTAGTAGATTGAAGCAGGCTAAGATTTATGCTCTATTTAAATTAGTGCTTAAACTGAAGTTAGGCAAGCACACTGAACAATGCCTTATTCCCAGGCTGAAAAGGAGACAGGTCTGGGCAGCGTCCAGCTGCCTCACATCATTCTGCTCCAGGAACCTACATGACTGTTGGATCTCCTGCCCACAGGACACATCCCTAGATCCTCTTCTCCACCCTTTGATGCAGACAGAGTGGACACAGCAAGAAACAGACTGAGGCAAGGGAGCCTGAGTCCTAGCAGGTTTGTGAACAGAAGCTCCTAATGTTCTAGAGCTGGGACTTAAGGTGAGAAGATAGGCAGGGCGGAAATGTGAGGGAGGAATTTTCTCTCCAGATGAATTCAGGGCTCTTCAGCTGCGCTGTAGACCTTGTTCTCATGTTTGATACTCTCCTCTCTTTCTACAGAGTGGGATTTGCATTTGACTCTGGCCAAATGAACCTGACTGCAGCTATTGCAACTTAAAATGGTCTTTTGCTCCTCACAAGTATGTGAAGTAGGAAGTTTTATTATTTCAGAGACAGTCTCCAGTGTGGATGAGTGCTCACTTCCCTCTTCTCTTCACAAAACTAGCAATAAATTGTCTTTATTGCTATGGTCATCCCAATAAATAGCAATAGGACATGTCCTCCAAGACTCAGGACTGTTCTGACTATCATCTAGGGTTTATGTTTCAGTGGTTGTATATAGATGTCAGATTATCCTGATTGAGACCTTTTGAGGACGCTTTGCTGCCACAGGGAGAGGCTTTAGCACTTTTATTGCCCATTCCTTGAAAAGTTTTCTAGGAAATATTATGGGGTTTTTATAATTTTGAAGATGAAAACACAACACATCTATGATAGAACAGTTGTTGTATTCATTATCTTGTAAGATGAACTAACCATCCTGTCTCAAGTACAACATGTGCTCCAACAGAGTTTTTACTTATTAGGAGGAGGTCTTCAGGTTGTTTACCTTAAAGAAGATTAAAGAAAACAACGTTTCCTTCATAAGTAGAGATGGTAGAGGCTAGAAGCATAACTGTGAATTTATATTTGATCTAACTAACACTGAGTACAGTGAGCAGACACCCTGTAGGAAATACCACAGTCTTGGGTATCATTTAAAAGAGTTTTGAACTTGGGATCTCACAATTCATAATGAATGACTAACATACATTCATAAGACTTGCACATGACTTCCTTAACTGATCATGTTTCATCTAAACAAACTGAAGTATTCATAAGGAAGGTAGGGGATGGAGATCCATGTGACAGCAAAGACGCAAGCGTTATTGATGTGTTAGAAACCACGGAAGTGCCTGAGAACAGTCACATAGGAATTAGGGCTTCTCCTCCCAAAAAGGTGGTGGGATCAATAGCCCAACTGAAGTGCATCTACACCAATGCACACAGCACGGGCCACAAACAGGAGGAGTTGGAAGCCATTGTGCAGCTGGAAAACTATGATATAGTTGCAATCACGGAAACATGGTGGAATGACTCACACAACTGGAGTGCTGCAACAGATGGCTATAAACTCTTCTGAAGGGATAAGCAAGGAAAGAGAGGCGGTGGGGTAGCCATGTAAATTAGGGTGTGTTTTGACTGTCTAGAGCTTGATGATGGTGATGATAAGGTCGAGTCTTTATGGATAAGAATCAAGGGAAAGACCAACAAGGCAGATATCATGGCAGGAGTCTGTTATAGACCACCCAACCAGGATAAAGAGGCAGATGAAATATTCTATAAGCAGCTGGGAGAAGTCTCACAATCACTAGCCCTTGTTCTCATGGGGGACTTCAACTTACCAGATGTCTGCTGGAAACACAATACAGCAGAGAGGAAACATTCCAGGATGTTCCTAGAGTGTGTGGAAGATAACTTCCTGATGCAGTTGGTGCATGAGCCAACTAGGGAAGGTGCTTCACTGGACCTGTTTGCGAACAGAGAAGGACTTGTGGGTGATGTGATGGCTGGAGGCCGTCTTGGGCATAGTGATCATGAAATGATAGTTTTCGATTCTCAAAGCAGTAAGGAGAGGGGTCAGCAGAACTGCTACCTTGGACTTCCGGAGGGCAGACTTTGGCCTATTTAGGGGCCTGGTTGACAGAGTCCCTTGGGAGGCAGTCCAGAAGGGCAAAGGAGTCCAGGAAGGCTGGACATTCTTCAAGAAGGAAGTCTTAAAGATGCACGAGCAGGCCGTCCCTCTGTGCCAAAAGATGAGCCAGTGGAGAACAACACCGGCCTGGCTGAACAGAGAGCTTTGGCTGGAACTCAGGAGAAAAAAAAAAAGAGAGTTTATGATCTTTGGAAGAAGAGACAGGCAACTCAGGAAGACTACAAGGGTATCGTGAGGTTATGCAGGGAGAAAATTAGAAGGGCCAAAGCCCAACTAGAACTTAATTCAGCTACTGCCATAAAAGACAAAAAAAAAAAGTTTTTTTTAATACATTAGCAACAAAAGGAGGGCTAAGAAGAATTAAAAGTTTCTATAAATACATTAGCAACAAAAGGAGGGCTAAGGAGAATTAAAAAATGTTTCTATAAATACATTAGCAACAAAAGGAGGGCTAAGGAGAATCTCCATCCTTTACTGGATGCAGGGGCAAATATAGTGACAAAGGATGAGGAAAAGGCTGAGGTACTTAATGCCTTCTTTGCCTCGGTCTTTAATAGTAAGAGCAACGGTTCTTGGGGTGCCCAGCAACCTGAGCTGGAAGACAGGAATGGGGAGCAGAAAGAAGCCCCCATAATCCAAGGAGAAATGGTTAGCAACCTGCTACACCACTTAGACACACAGAAGTCTATGGGGCCAGATGGAATTCCCCCAAGGGTACTGAGGGAGCTGGTGGAAGTGCTCACCAAGCCACTTTCAACCATTTACCAGCAGTCCTGGCTAACTGGGGAGGTCCCAGTTGACTGGAGATTAGCAAATGTGATGCCCATCTACAAGACAGGCTGGAAGGAGGATCTGGGGAACTACAGGCCTGTCAGTCTGAACTCAGTGCCAGGGAACGTTATGGTGCAGATCATCTTGAGTGCCATCATGTGGCACTGTCATGGTTTAACCACAGCCGGCAACTAAGCACCACACAGCTACTCACTTACTCCCCCCTGGTGGGATGGGGGACAGAATTGGAAGGGTAAAAGTGAGAAAAGTTGTGGGTTGAGATAACAACAGTTTAATAGGGAAAGCAAAAGCCACACACACAAGCAAAGCAAAACAAGGAACTCATTCACTACTTCCCATCGGCAAGCAGGTGTTCAGCCATCTCCAGCAAAGCAGGGCTCTGTCATGTGTAACGGTTCCTTGGGAAGACAAACACCATCACTCTGAATGTCCCCCGCTTCCTACCTCTTCCCCCAGCTTTATATGCTGAGCATGACATCATATGGTATGGAATATCCCTTTGGTCAGTTAGGGTCAGCTGTCCCGGCTGTGTCCCCTCCCAACCTCTTGTTCACCCTGAGCCTACTGGCTGGTGGGGTGGTGTGAGGAGCAGAAGAGGCCTGGACTCTGTATAAGCACTGCTCAGCAGTAACTAAAACATCCCTGTGTTATCCACACTGTTT
Source organism: Fregata magnificens (assembly GCA_013389945.1). Classification (NCBI taxonomy): domain Eukaryota; kingdom Metazoa; phylum Chordata; class Aves; order Suliformes; family Fregatidae; genus Fregata; species Fregata magnificens. The sequence continues at coordinate 61,245 of WAAD01002628.1, forward strand.
TCAGCACAAATCCAAAACATAGCCTCATACTAGCTTTTATGAAGAAAATTAACTCTATCCCAGCCAAAACCAACACAGGCACATACAGGACAATGAGGCGATCAGGCCCGGTGAACGTGGGTTTATGAAAGGCAGGCCCAGCTTGACTAACCTGATCTCCTTCTATACCAAGGTGAGCCACTTAGTGGATGAGGGAAAGGCTGTGGATGTTGCTTACCTGCACTTTAGTAAAGCCTTTGACACAATTTCCCACAGCATTCTCCTGGAGAAACTGGCTGTTCATGGGCTTGGATGGGTGTACTCTTCACTGAGTAAAAAACCTGCTGGATGGCCGTGCCCAGAGAGTGGTGGTGAATGGAGTGAAATCCAGTTGGCGGCCGGTCACAACTGGTGTTCCCCAGGGCTCAGTATTGGGGCCAGTTCTGTTTCATATCTTTACCAAAGAACTGGAAAAGGGGATCGAGTGCACCCTCAGTAAGTTTACAGGCAACACCAAGTTGGGCGGGAGCGTTGATCTGCTTAAGGGTAGAAAGGCTCTATAGAGGGATCTGGACAGGCTGGACCGATGGGCCGAGGACAGTTGTATGATATTCAACAAGGCCAAGTGCTGGGTCCTGCACTTTGATCGCAACAACCCCATGCAACACAACAGGCTTGGGGAAAAGTGGCTGGAAGGCTGCCTGGCAGAAAAGAACCTGGGGGTGCTGGTCGACAGCCGGCTGAACATGAGCCGGCACTGTGCCCAGGTGGCTAAGAAGGCCAACAGCATCCTGGCTTGTATTAGGAATAGTGTGACCAGCAGGAGTAGGGAAGTGATCGTGCCCCTGTACTCGGCACTGGTGAGGCCGCACCTCGAATACTGTGTTCAGTTTTGGGCCCCTCAGTACAAGAAAGACATTGAGGTGCTGGAGAACATCCAGAGAAGAGCAACAAAGCTGGTGAAGGCTCTGGAGAACAAGTCTTATGAGGAGCGGCTGAGGGAACTGGGCCTGTTTAGTCTGGAGAAGAGGAGGCTGAGGGGAGACCTTATCACTCTCTACAACTACCTGAAAGGAGGTTGTAGCAGGGTGGGTGTCAGTCTCTTCTCCCAAGTAACAAATGATGAGAGGAAATAGCCTCAAGTTGTGCCAGGGGAGGTTTAGGTTGCATATTAGGAGATATTTCTTCACTGAAAGGGTTATCAAGCATTGGAACAGGCTTGAGTCACCATCCCTGGAGGTATTTAAAAGATGTGTAGATGTGGCGCTTAGGGACATGGTTTAGTGATGGACTTGGCAGTGTTAGGTTTGTGGTTGGGCTCAATAATCTTAAGGGTCTTTTCCAACCTAAATGATTCTACGATTCTATGAAGATATCGGCCTATGTTCAAACTCAGGTGAGCTTTCCTAGGACTGTGTTTTCTGATATTTGGCAGACAGACTGGATTCAAACAAGACCAATGCATCAAAAGGCTGGATGTTTTCTTTTTCAGAGAGCAATTCAGAAGTATTGTCTCCACACCTTTATCTACGTGTAGTTTGCCACATTTTCCATCATGGGGCTCTACATCAGAGTGAGGGATTATATATAAATGAATGCTTATTGCTGTAGAGTGGTCCTGGTAGAAAAGGAGTTTTAAAGTGATCACTCCGAAGTGTTTAGGAAAAGAGGTGCATAAAGGCACCTGGTAAAGCCTAGAGATGTTTGTGGTGGGGAAGATTAAATACAACATCTGCTGTGTAGAGGATGAAAATGAATATATGCCACAGTTGACATCTCTAGGAAAGAAATAATTTACATGAGTGAAAACAATGAATCCAGAAGTTTAGTATGAAAAAGAATTAGTATATCATTATCAGCAGGAAATTTAATTTCATCAGTATGTTTTACCCCTTTTGGGTATACTATGGATATACTATGAAGCAGGTTTTCAGACTTGAAAGGACAGATTTTGTATTTGGTGACCATTTGTATACTACAGCTTCCTAAAATATCTCTCAAAGAGTGGCAGTTTCTTCTTACAGTTTGTAATGTTTCTCCTCTTCACTTCAAAGCATTTTCTTAACATTGAAAAGCATACGCTCTTTATTCCTGCTTGCTAAATTAAATTTTCATTTGGAGTGTCCACTTCAGCTGAAGGAACAAATTTTCTTGTCTGAATTATTTCTGAGAAAAACCTGTCAGTGCACTCCAGTGGTTCTTCAGCACTTCAGTGAGTCTTTTGCAGTTTTAGAAGAATAGATAAAACCCGTGTCTGCACATTCCTCTCCAATGGAACTGTGTCCTGAACCCTCACATTTTTTATACTAAGGAATTCCACACCCCAGATGACACCGTTCCTCCTCTCAGTACAGCACCACTGCACCTCTCTCTCCAAGCGCCCCAAGTGCTGAAGGCAGCCTAGTAGTAGGTCTTTGACCTTGCACTACATCTGAGGGAAGTTTGCTCTGAGAATATGAAAGAAGCACAAGAGAGTATCTGGTATAAAAACCATCTCCTTTTTGGGGCCTCACTTGATGTTAAGTTCCCTTGCAAGGGACATACAAGGAACATTTTAAAACCTAGTTAAACATGTTTTGCTGGTTTCCTGTTCTAGGCTCAGCAAAAGAGCTAACACTCTCTGAATTTGATCTAAGTCAGAAAGACAAAAAACAGAAACACGTTAATTTTGCTCACCCCCTCAAAGACCCTTTCCTGGGGTCATCAGGTCACATTTTTACTTCCCACTCACCAGATTTCTCAGTGTAATAGTGGTTACTCTGTACAGCCTCCTCCGGAAGGAATCTCTGGCCATCTTCAACAATTGTTGAGCAAGCTTATTTCCAAGTTAATGAACAGCCTGGCTTCTTACAACCTCTGAAAAGCTGCTTTCTGAATTTAGGCCCCATGGCATATCACAGCCTGATTGTCCAACCATTTAACAGAAATACTCTTCTGTGTAGTTTTCAGAAGGAATACCTAGCATTCAGTCAGTTTTCCCAAAAAGATTCTTAGGTATTAAGCAACATTTCTTATTCCACCTTGCTATTAATTTGCCTAAAAGATGTATAGTTTTGCAGAACTCTAGTTTGTATTTTGTCTGCATGATTGTATTCTTTCAAGATGTCATCCTAAAGTTATGAGAGCTGTCACTGCGGATTAGCAACTGTTCTGCTTTGAGAAAAATTGGAATACACTGCAGACTAATATTTTTATCATTTCTATGGTTCTAAATCTAAACATCATCAAATTCAAAGCTGTCATTCAATGTATAGTTGAATTTAGCTCACCTAGCTTGAAAAAGAGACAAAACAAGGATGATTTTTTTAATAAAATCCACAAACAAGATTAAATTTTGTGAGCAATTATAGATAAAATCTGAGTGTGAACACAGATACCTCTGAAGAGAAACTAATTAGGATTACATTTCTTAACTATTTTGACAGAATTAAAACAGGTTAGTTAAAGTTCATCACTCTCTCTCTCTGCCTGTCATTTCCTCCCTCCCTATAAAAGGATTAAGTTCTAAGCCACATAGCCCAAACCAAAGTGAATACTAATTCATTTTGGTTTTACTCATTTTGCTTAATATTACTCTTTTAACAGAAAAGTCAATGATTGTGACAGAGGTTGATTTAGTTTATTAATGTTCCTGAAATTGTGATGTCTGTGGTGCTGGGTGTCTGTCTTGTTCTAAATTTCAGCAAACTTCCAATTTTGTGCACTGTTAATTTGGCTGCTTCTTGCTATGTACCAAGAACAGCATTTTAGCACAGTAAGTAAAATGATGATGTTAACATAGGCACTAATTTAGTCAAGCTCAGTTTGATACCCAAAATTTCACTTGGAAACTGTATGCAATCAAGTTCTACTTGCTTTCCGACAGAGTGAAGTTAGTCACAGCACTAGTTGTGGTCTTTGAGATATGGATGGATGTCTTGCCAAGGAAGATCATAAATTTTTGGCATTTCACAAACTTTTAAATATCATGGCATTGTTTTGAAAGTCCTCAAGGAGACAAGTTTTTCCCATTGTGGAACGCGCCTCCTAACTTCAATGTTCTGAGCCATTTGTTCAATTTTTTTATACCATGGTTAGCTATGTTCTACTACTACTACTAGCGTATTTCTACTATGTTAATATATGTCTGTCTTTTTTAGCAGGAATTAAGACTAAATCCCAGAAATTATATTTGCTTATGAACTTTCCCAATTTATAAAATTATATGCATATATGTACATGTATTACCCCTGTGGATCATCATAGCTAGAGTGCAACAGTGCAGTAAGTTATGCATAGTTTTCCATAAAATCTGGTAGATAGAATAACTGCAATAAATACCTGATTTTGTTAGTACATCTCGCACCATAATAAAATGGAAAATGTATTTATGTCACAACTTTGAATGTCTGATCAGCACTCAAAGCACTATTAACAAGAAAGGCTTTCTTAGGGTTGATCCTGAATCCTTCTATATTCTTAAACAAAGTCTACATAAAGGTATATTGAAAATATGCTCTATATGACTGATACACTTTAACAGTTCAATCTCACTGATGAGTATTTGCATGCCTACTTTGGCAAAGAGCTCAAAAATGAGAATGTTCTTTCTGTTTCAGGTTGGCTCTACAAGTTTTTGCTTATTTATTTTCATAAACAAAGTCTATTCTGCAAGACAAGCTGCACAGAAAACATCTTTCATCGTGCCCACTAAAATTGGAGGGTTTTGGGCCAAAATATGGAAGCTAGTGAAGAGAGATGCATTTCTAGCAAATACTGCAAAGATAGTAGTTTTGTCCCTTAGCAAACACAGAAATGTCTTTGCTCATTTAATCTTCCTGCAAATCAGTTACACCTTTTTGGTCAGAAAAACAATAGCTCTGTTGCGGTGCTGAATGCTATTTCTGATACAAAGCAATCCTGAGAAGAAAGGGTTGCTTTAGATTCAGTAAATAACAAAAACTGCCTTATGAACTTTGAGACCTCAGTTCTCAGTATAAGAGGTCATATTTGACATCAGTAAAGACAGAAACCTCTGCTGAAGCAGGTGACAAAATCTCTTAAATATTGTATCATTGAAGTGACATCACAGAATAAGGTAAGCTAAAAAAGGGTAGTGATGATCAATTTACTTTTTTAAACTTTTAAACTGTAGTTTCAATTTCTTTGTATTTAAAGTATATAGGCCTACACAAGTGGAAATGATGTAGAGCATTAATTTATCCTCTTGAGAAACTGAAAATGGACCTTTTATGTTATCAAATACTAAATAGGGAAGAATTTTAAGGAAACTATCCGTTAAATTCCAATAAGCAATATCTTAAATTAAGCAGTGTTTAAGACTTTGAAAGCATTTTAGGAAAATAGTTTCATTGTGAATCCTTCTTTGATGCAAGAATTTGCACTTGAGAATGTTACACCTATTTAGGTATTTCCAGGATCAATATCTTAATTTTAATTTTTCTTTTCATTTTGGTAAACTGAAGAAGTTCTATAAAACTGCATCAGTACTGGTACTTGTAAACTCGGTTGCAGTATTGCCAGTTTTAGCCTCTCAATCTGATTTTGAAATCACATTTAGAACTTCTAAATAACATATCTAGAGTAGACTATATTATGAAATCACCAAATATTTTCATTATTGCATCGCTTATGTTTAAAATTCTAAGATTAGTGCTAAGGATTCTGGATGTTTATAAATGGCTATTTTATGCCAAGACTTACTCCATTGATAGTAAATAGCTGAATAGTGTTTCTTTGAAGAATGCAAATGTTGACCAAGAAAACTGCTATGTTGTCAGAACAGACAATATTACATTATTAATAAGATGTAGGTGTAGGTTCTGCCTAGAACACTACATTCAGAGTGGTCCATCTTTGACTATATCTGGTTTAAAGCATTGTAAAGCTATAGTGATATGCCTGGCATTAAGTTTCAGCACACAAAAGAATTCTATTTGGAGGATACTTTTAAATGTAGGACACATCAGCAGAGACTGCTGTACCAGCATCTGATTTCAGAATGCTTCATACATGTATGTACTATAATGTGTGCTCATGCAGACATATAAGGTGCCAAGAAGGTGAAGGCTGTGAAACTTTTCACAGAGAGTGCAGTGCAGAATGTAGGAAGCAAGTAGCTTTCAAAACTGGGCCATCCTATTACAGATACTTCTTATTTAAATATTCAGTATAAGATTTTTCTAATGTTTTGTAAGAGTTGATTGAATTTAAGGGCTGGATATATATATTACACATTTTGGAGACTATTTTTATTAGATTTTTTAGTTCACAATGAGGTGTAGCAAACGGAAAATACCATTTTGTAATACTTAATACAAACAAACATTTTAACCTAAGCCAGGCATGTTTGGTGATACAGCAGGTAGGATACTGACTTGATTAAAATGAAGTGCACAGACTGTTTCATCTATTCACTTCTCATGTTAATCACTGTGTGTGTTTCAGTAATGGTTGTGCTGGGCATAAGTAATAAGTGCTGTCACAGAATGGATCTCCTCCCCATTAAGGTATGAGAAAGCTTATTCAGATAAATAAATTAGATAAGCAGGTGAGCCTCTGATAGTTGAAGAAACTGATATACTTAGTGGCCTAAAAGTAACATGGAATTATAGTCATGAGCTATTTGCTGTTTGGATAAAGTTGTTTTTATAGCTGTATATTTTTTGCATAGAACTATAGTGAATCTCCAAAGTTCTTTAAGTGTGGATGTATTGTTTTAAATTCTTTTTACTTTTTGGTGTTCTGAGATGAAAGGAAGCTGCATGATATTAGTTGTGTAGAGAAAGATGTTCTAATCTCAGCTTTTCTACTTTTTTCAAGTTTAGGAGTAAAAACAACCAAGTCCTCAGATACTGAGCTCTTATTTTTAGTTGAGACTTTCCTGAGGTTTGTTGGTAAACAGTAAATACCATTTTAGTTGGAACTCCCTGAATCCCATGGTATGGTGAGCAGAGGGCAAGTGTTGTACTTTTATGGTTCCTCAGACATATAGGACTCCTAAAAATGAGAAACACATTTATCCCATCTTAGTTATTTGAAGTAGCCCAATTTTCTGTTAAAAATTGTCATGGAAGTAGAAAATATGTAGAAGTAAACCAGAGGTGGCTTTTTATGGGGATCAGAGTACTTAAGTATTGCTCTGGATTTACACATAAATTTTCAGTGTAAGCACATGACAGATTTGCTTATCCTAAAATTACACTTATACAAGCCTTATATAGAGAGGTTAAAGCCCAGATTAATAAAGACTGTTAGATTCCTGATTCCTCTTAGGTGCTTATTCCTTCCTGCAATCAGTATGTCTGATGCAGGCAGATGTGGGCACACTCTGCCTGTACGATAAGCTACTTACTAGAGAAACTGTGTTAGCATAGTAGAGAGCCCAAGTTAATATATTCTGCCTACACAGCTTTTGGTTCAGTTCAGAGCTGATTCACATTTAGTTAAATACAGGCAAAGGGAACCTGCACCTTTCTCAAAAATAATGGTGATGTATCCTGTAGCAAGCACTTAACAACCTCTGAGAAGTAGTTCCCAAGTGTGTAAACCATTAGTATAGATGTTATGTGAAAGTAGTTAGTGAATACTTCCTAAGCAATAGAAATCTTCCTGCACAGTGCCTAGCCAAGAGCTAGAAGGAACTGCTGCCATTGCTGCTAGTATGGAAATCCTTACCTCTGAGAGTGTGGCAGTCTTCTCAGCAGTCATTTTGAGCTGCACATGGTACTTCTCTTCTGAAGACGCACCGTGTGTTCGAGCGCAGTGATGTTCATTAATGTAACAGAAACTTAAGGTATTGAAATAAACTTTTAAGCCTTTATGCCAGTTCAGTTAGTGACAGATTTTGTGATTTGCTTTTCTTTTGAAGTGAATGTCCAGAAGAGGACAAATACTATGATACAAAACTGGTGTATAATTCTGTGTTAAGTTGCTCTGTTGCAATTTAGAGTTGATAAATGCTTGATTTGAAATATAATGGGGTTAATCACAATAGAATTTTTATGAAAGATAGCTCAAAAAAAGTTTTTTTCCCTCACAACTATTTTAGTAACTATTAGAAGCAAGAAAAGCAAAGGTAAACTAAAACTGAACTACTTCGCATACCATGAGCCAGTATGAATTTCAAAAATAGTCTTAACCACGAGTTCTGTAATTTGACTTAAACATAACTTGAGATGGCTTTTTATATAAATTAAACATGCTCCTGCTCTCTTTCCCCCACTAGAATGGCATTTCAAGCGAGATGTTACTATGAACTGAATGCAGGGAGAAAAATTGCATAGGTAAGCTGTGTCTGAAAAAACAAGTTACTGAGAATTAGGCTTACAGAACAAACTGTTGTGTGTGGCTTGGTATACCTGTTAAATTCACTGTTAATTTTGGACCCTATATGTGATTTATTCTATGCCAGCTACTAACTCAATAGTTCAGCAGTTATAAGTTTTGCTTCTATTACACAAACTGGTCACAAAACCCAAAACGCTTCATCTACATTTACCACCCCAGGACTAAGGAAGAGATTGTGCCCCTGTACTCGGCACTGGTGAGGCCGCACCTCGAATACTGTGTTCAGTTTTGGGCCCCTCAGTACAAGAAAGACACTGAGGTGCTGGAGCGTGTCCAGAGAAGGGCAACGAGGCTGGTGAAGGGTCTAGAAAACAAGTCTTATGAGGAGCGCCTGAGAGAACTGGGACTGTTTAGCTTGGAGAAGAGGAGGCTGAGGGGAGACCTTATCACTCTCTACAACTACCTGAAAGGAGGTTGTAGTGAGGTAGGTGTTGGTCTCTTCTCCGAAGTAACAAGTGATAGGAAGAGAGGAAATGGCCTCAAGTTGTGCCGGGGGAGGTTTAGATTGGATATTAGGAAAAATTTCTTCACTGAAAGAGTTGTCAAGCACTGGAACAGGCTGCCCAGGGAAGTGGTTGAGTCACCATCCCTGGAGGTATTTAAAAGACATGTAGATGTGGCACTTGGGGACATGGTTTAGTGGTGGATTTGGCAGTGCTAGGTTAATGGTTGGACTCGATGATCTTAAGGGTGTTTTCCAACCTAAATGATTCTATGATTCTAACAGTTTCTAACAAATTTCTGCTCCTTTATTTCCACTGAAGGGTCACCTGTAAAACAGGCAAAATGGAAAAAAAAAAAAATGTTCTTAGCATATATAAAAGTTGATTCAGACATTACTTTTATACATAGAAAATGTTTTATGTATGCGTTTGGTCTCAGATAAGTGCCATAATACCTCACAGTTACTATGGTAACTAGAGAGCAGCTGAGGTTTATTTTCTCTATATTTAGAAAAAAAATCTAAAATATCTAAATCAATTAAACCTCAATACTGCTGAGAAAATTATACCTAGAAAGGAGCTGTCAATTATGTGATAAATGCCTCTAATTCATCATTCTGAGGCATGTGTACATGGGGACAAATCTGAGGAAACCTACAGACCTGACTGACAGCCTCTGTAAGCTGTATAGCCCACAGCCATGACAGGGCACATGAATTCAAGTGTAGCTCCAGGCTAACTTGGGCTTCTAGAATACAGCCAGCTTGGCAAGTTTGTGCTAGGCACAGGCTAATTATGCTTATTTCTGCCTGCACCTGTCCATACAAAATGCTTCAGGGTTTCATCAGGTCTTCTAAATTTTGAAATGGTTGGTCCCCTAGGTTATCAAGGCATTGCAGATGTACCAAATACAGCCTTCATTCAGCACCATTTGCTGGAGACACTGCTGCAGAGCGCACAGTGGAAGGGTTAAAGGTAACTGTCACTACGGGCATGTCAGAAAACCCTCAAAATGGTGAAAAACCACGGAAGGTAACGTGTCACAGACAGTTTGACCTCTGATTAATCCTAGCTGATCTGAAGCTTTTGAGGGAAAGGCTGCGTGTTAGGCACCTTTTACTGCCCACAAATAAAATGCAAAAATATCTTAATATTAATGAGAATTCTGATTTTAAATCAAGTGTGAAATGGAAATCACTTTATGTGAGGCTGAAAGGCAGCACCAATTGAAAAACTCTCCTGTACTCTATAGAAATCTGGTTGCTTACTTTTCCAAAGGTGATTGCATTGAATATGTTTTTAGGTATTTTGGGTATTTCACAGTTGCTTTTTCAGTACCTGGGGTACTGAAACAGATACTATGACTAAGCACTGATCGTGCAATGTCTCTTAACTGTGCATAAACACTTTGCTAAAACTACACATCTCGTAGGAACTGTGTCTTCAGAAATTATATCACTGAGCTGTTAAGTCAGATGCTTAATTTGTGGATTCAGTTAAACTTATCAGTACACAAAGACCAAGTTGTACAAAATCAGCTTTCTCCCCTAAATTTTACTGCAAGTCTCCAGCTGAAAGCCTGCATAGCAGACAGTGCAGCTGTAGGTGCATATTGGTACCTGTACCTATTGCTAAGGAGTTTTGAGAAAACTGTATGTTCTCTAGTTAAAAGATGTTCTTTAAATAATCATTTTCACTATTACCCCCTACTTCTTTAAAAATGTCATTGTTTCAATTTAAAGGACCATTTACCTGCTTTTGTGATATATTTAAGGCATATTAATAGTGGTTTTTTTAATTTGATTTTTTTTTCCCAAATATGGGCCAAGATTGAAAAGAAACAATAGAAATTAGGCAGAATGACTGCTTAAATTGTAATTATAGTCAACACTGGAACCCTTAAGATTGCTAGCTATCTAGAGATCTAAAATGTAATTACCAGCTTTGTCACCCTGTCAGTCCACTTATTTGGCCAAGTCCAGTTTTGCACACGGTGCTGTATTGAAACACACAGATCTCATTCTTTGAAGGATATGGATATTTTCTTTGTATATTTCAATGCCATGCATGCTCTGTAAATGACAAAAAGGTAGAGTGGATGCATATGAATTTGCAAATAAACATAGCACACAGTTCTGTTCTTTCCTCGGTTTATAGTCTCTCTTCATCCAGAGCATTTTCAGAATCTGTGTCCCCATGCTTTCAATACAGACGGATACTGAGCAGATGGTGTGATTATAGAGGGCAAGAAATTCCATTTTGAGGAAGGGGATGTGACTGGGTTTGCTTTACATGAATTCCATGTACATTTTAAATGCAATTCTATTCCAGTATAATGTGGTTATTTTCCTAGAAGGTTGGTAGATAAAGAAACATGGGAATGGAGTTTCCACTGGCTATCTCAGCATCTTTAGTCAGTTTGATGTTATGTGTTCCAGCAATGTTAATGTGTCAGCTGCTGGCTCTTTTCTGAACAGGCTTCCTCAGTAAAGTGCATGACAGTGACTGTGTGATGCTGATATTCCCTAGTATCAGTGTCCATGCTTCTATTCAGTACAGGTGATCAATAAAAATACTACATGCCTACTGTAATAACCAGGAGAGGCCAGTGTATGCATTCTTGAAAAAAATTGTGCAATACCCTGGTATCTTACAAAGTCATTCCAAGCCATCGTGCCGAAATGGCAGTGTCATATACAAGTCAGTGTACGTGTGTGTGTGTGTCTGTTAATCTAAATTTCTGAATCCTATGAAAGCTGACATTTCTTAACTTATTTTATGGAAGGTCAACTTGAAATTATGTCTGTTTTTTACTTCCTCCAGTCTCTACTAGTAGTCTCGGTTTCACAGGGTTACCTAGGAAACTAAGACTGGTATAGATTTAATGATTATAAGGAAGGAGTAGATTTGGAAAGTGCAGCTGCTTTCCCTCTATAGCTGCTGAACTTGTCTTTTCTCACTTGTATTTTTTTAAATGGAAGCATTTCTCCACCTGCTGGCTCTACGGAAGATATTGCAGCCTTCCAAGCAGAGAACTACGTATACACAATGTGTATTACACAATGGATTACGTGTATAATAAAAGCCTGTTTGGGATTGACAGCATTTCTATCCTGACACTCCAAAACTGCTGCTTTTGTAGTAAGTAGTTTCGGAGTAGGATAGCCTATTTTTAATTCATTCATTCCAGGGAATTGGATGTATTCCAACAGATAACATTTCTCCATGTCTCTCTACTACAAGTGAGACAATATTGTGAAGGCAGCCTGTGTTGTTCAGTTGCAAGCAAATTGTTCAGGACCAATTCCTAGGCCTTTCCAGTACCTACCTGTATGGATAGACAATTGTACAATATGCAGAAATACTTATAGCCAGTAGGGTAATACCCATCCTCTGATAGGTAGGGTCATAGCAAGTGACACTTTCGGGTATATTCTGAAATGTGCAAAGTCTACAGCAGTAGACCAGAGATGTGCAAATTAATTGTGGTTCAAGCAGCTGCAAGCAGAAAATAAGGAAATGAAGGTGGCTGCTATACAGCTTTTCTGTGTCTCTGTGCTAGGTTTTTTTGCATATTTCCAGCTCAACAGTATGAGACTGAACACATTGTCTTGGAAGAGTTGGTATGTATGTGGCACTCTTCACACCTTACCAGGCAGTCTTGTATGAAGTACTGCCCTGCAATGAGATTACCTGGTCCAGGAATAATAGTGTATAGAAAAGTATAAGTAAAAACTCAAGAGTGAATGAGACTTCCTATGGAAGTGGATGCAGCTGTGTAAATTTTGTGTTGTAACACATTGACCTAGTGGCTTCTTCTGCCTCTTCTTCTACTGAACACCTGTTTGCAGCATGTGAAAAAAATATTTCTGTGAAGTGCCACTATCCTGTGGAAGTGTCGTACGCAGTATAGTAAGATAACACTACAGAAAGCCTGTTTGTAAACTCTGCACTGTACAGGTAATGAAAATAATCTAATTTTCCTCTTAGTGCTTGATTTCCTGACTGACTTAAATTACCTTAAGACTCCTGCTATTGAAAATGTTACCTTTCCTGTATATTTTGGGACCGAAGTTTGTGTGACAGCCAAAATCATACTTGATCTAAACCTGACTGGTTTTGGGCATTTCTGTTTATTGTTTCCAGTGCATCAGATCTTTGACCTGGCTGACTGCATAGCTGCATGAGCTGAAGAGCTGGAGGAGGATGGAAGACACAGAGTACGCAGGGAGGAGGATGGAACCATCTCCTCCAGCAGCTCAGGTTTAGACTGTCTTTTGAAAATGCATTCTTCTTTAGGCAGAAATTTTGATTTCATAGAGAACATCTAAATGCAGGCATAATTCTTTGAAATCAGCTGTGTACTACTTATGTAGAAAAAAAAAAAAAGCCTTTTTTTACAGGGTGCTACTCTTTTTATTAGGATTTGCCTCCCTAATTGTCTCGTTCAGGAGGAACATAGTGGACAGAAGGCCCTTCAAATAAGTATGTATGAAAATGATGGAAGCCTAAAATTTTAAGGTGAATGCCAGTGTTCATTTTCTACAGAGATATATAGCTATCTCATTCTCAAATCTGAAGTAAAGAACCATTATGCCTGGCAGTAATTGATCCCAGATGATCTTATTAACTAGGACAGTCTGTGGATTTTACTAAGAATATAAAACTCCTTTCTTCAAGATATAGGAGAAAAAAGTAGAGAAAGTCTTTTGTTATCTGTCTTGACTCTTTTGAGTATTAAAGTTGCCTCTGTGCTCTTATTTAATTAGTTTCTGCAAGCCTGAGGTCAAATGAGGTGCAGAGCTGGCACATGAAAAGAAACACTGGAGGTCAATTAACATCATTAAGTCACTATCAAACTCATCTGGAAAAAATGAAAGAATTTTTTTTTCCTTTAGCAAAGACTTTTGGGGAATAACCATGTGCTGAAGGGTACACATTTTCCTGGACTAGCAAAGGCATAGCTGCTCTGAGTAATGAGTGTGTTTCATGACAAAACACATTATGTGTTAGCTGAAAGATAAATGGTAAAAAGTCTTTCAAGTATTTTTATTCTCAGCTTAGGTTTTCTGTTTTCACTTGTTCATGTAACATTAAAATCTAGCTATACATATCTATCTATACATGAAGAATAGCAGAAGAAATACCCTTCTTCAGGAGATGTTATCCCTCTCTGACATCTTCTCTAAATGTATCTGTCTTTGTCGAAACACAAGCTTCCAGTGATCTTAAAGCATTTCTTGTTGCCATAGCCTTTTTAAATGTGTGTGCAGATACCAATAAGCCAATTTAAACAGTATCTCATATCTTTCTGGGTGTCAGATAGTGAAAATGATATCTGTTCCTGTGGTGATATCTCCAGCATATATCAGACATCCATGCTCACCTCACAATAGATGTTTTTGTAGCTTCAAATTTGAAAAATTGAGGTTTTTCTGATTTATCTGTAGGGGTCAGACTTTGCTGCTTCCATATTACTTTGTTCATTTCCCTGAAAAAATTATGAGGAATTATTTGAATTGAGTCTCCTTGTCTGTATATATGTCTTGGTCAGGTTACCTGCAGTTACTATAGGTGCACTGTATAAATTTGGGGACAATGCAAATTCATAAACTAAACATTATGTTCAGGAAAATAAGTTAGTTCATGTAATCTTTTGTAGTTGGGGCTAATTACGGTGGGTGGGGGTGGGTGTGTGAATAAAGGTCCAGAGGAGAAAGAAGTGGTATCTTTAACATTCTTTTAAAACACTATTTGGAGCAACGTAAAACACTTCTTTTGGCCTCAGTTGTTAGGATGGATCAGGACAAATAGTAGATTGCTATCATAAAGAGTTCAGAATATCCTTGAAGGAAAACTGGTGTACAAAGCATAAAATGTTACTTCCCTATCAGAAGAATTTTAATCTCGGATCTCAGAACAGATATATTGTACCTCCCACCAGTTTAACATTTCTGTTATCATTTCAAGCTATTTTCCAGAGAAGTTTTTCACTTGAGGTGTTGGGAGGTAAAATTTGAAATAATCTTTTCTATAAAAATTTGAAAAAAAATATGTATTGGTGTCTTCCTGAGACTAAAAAACAAAAAAATCAGGCAATTATATGAAGTCCAGACCTGCTGAGGAAGAATGAGCACTTTTAATATTTAAGCACTTTGGATTACATACAGTATTATCAGGCTTCTTTAGTGATAGTATTTCTGATGGGAAATGCCGAAATTCTCAGAGTTTCATATGAAACTGGGGTAGCTTCTGAAATGGTGTTCTGCACTGCTTGGTCAAAAAATAGCTCTGGACTTTTATATCGCCAAAGCATAACCCACTGTTAAGAAGTCTGATGGACTATCTGAACTGATTGATTGACAGAATCAAAGTAAAAGTTTTTAAAAAGGTTATTTTGGGAAGAAGCTGCCTGTATACTAATATGTTCTATATATTTTCATACAAAAGACAACGATATTATCTTCAGCTAATACGTAGTGAACAGAGGAATTCCTAGGCAGCCCATATAGTTAATATCTGTAAGTAAAAGAAGGGTATTTATAATCTATCTAAAATTTAAGGATCTAGAACTTTAATATGGCATTATTATATCCATGAAAATAATTTGTCATTGTAAAATTCTTAATGAAATGTCTTCTGAGTCAACAAGCTAAAAGTCAGAAAATGCTATTCACTTATAGCTGTGTATTATGTTGTTTTATATTTTTTCCAGGCATTTTTGCCCATGTTGTTACTCAAGCTTTTATAGTTCTGTAATTCAAACCATGATATATCCTAGAGTCCAAGTTTAAAACTAAAGTCTTTTACAGCACTCTTTATACAGAATTACAAAAAATGTTACAAAATCATTGAAAATAAGGTGAGAAGTGCCTATGGGGGTATCAGTCTGAAGGCAGAATCAGCTGCTACTTGTGTTTATCTAAATGGACTTTGAGTGAATACAAGACCAGTAATTGAAGGAAGCTTACAGAGGAAAATTAAGGAAATCTAAGTGTCAAAATAATGTGTTTATTTTATTCCAGAGAATCTTTTGATTATTGTGCTATGGACAAATGTCAATGAAACCTTTTTTACCATCTTTTGACATGATATATTTTTGACAAATGAAAACCAAAAACTGATTAGAATCCTATAATTAACCTTTCCTGCAACAACTTCAGTGTTTTGGTTTTGGGGGTTTTATTAATTTACTAGCCTTGAAAAATTTTTGGCTTTTAAAAAATCCTTCCTTGCAATACTGTTTTCCTCCATTTTCAAAGATACATATGAATTTCTCACAGAATTTGTTCTGTTACTAGTTTGCATAAATTTTTACTTGTTTAATTGATTTTAGAAAATGAAAAAATTGGACATGGAATTGTATTTACAATACTTCGGTAAAAAATTCATGAGCAGTTGCAGTTCTTTTTAATAAATACTTCATCCTCAATACTTGATGTCCTCTAACACCTCTTCTAATGCTGAACTAAATGTCTTTTCCTGTTACAGAAAGCACTTGAAGACAAATGTATCTCCATCTGTTGCATAATTAATTTGAGGTGCAACTTTGGATTGTGAAAAAAGCTGGTCAAACTACTTCTTATTTTACAAAGGTGGTGAGAAGAGGACTGAAGGATGTTACCTAAACTACTTATAGCAGTCTAAAACCTGAAAAGTTTTTAATGTTTTTGATCTGGTGAGTAAACTGTTTTGTGCAGGTACCTCAGGCTTGGAGCCCATTATTTAGTATGTTTCTCACCTGAGACATATTCCAGCATTCAATCTGCTCTCCTCATCTAGAAAGGCAAGCACTGCACTCTAGAAGTTATACTATAGCCTAAAGCTTGGCCAACAGAAGAAATTAGATATTCCAGGAAAGCTATTTTCCATAGATCACTGTGTAGAAATTCTTTCTTTATTGGATTTTGAGGAAAGTTTGTTTTTCGGGGGGAAGTAAAAAAAAAAAAAAAAGAAAAAAAGAAAGATAAAGCTATACATTTTTTACAAGATCTCATAATTAGTCAACACTAGATTTCTTCTAATAAGTTTCATAACAGTAGTAGTTAGACCTGTAGCTATGTTGGATCCCGATACTGAATTTCATTTTTGTCTGTATAAATAACACTGCAGGCAATGTAATCAATCTGCCCAATTATATTGCATTAAAAATCCAGTTTACAAGCTTGTTATGACTGCTGTAGTTTTAGGGTCTAATTCTACAAATATGACTAATTTCTGACTTCACAGAGATGACACATAAAAAGATGCATGACTGGTTCCCAAATTGTGTCTTTACTTACAGCATTGCATGTCTGACTGCAGAAGAAAGTGCAAAAAACTTACTTTAATTTGAAACATGGTTTGGGTTAGACAATATGACCCTATTCTACACTAGGCTACAAAATCTCTATGTATGCAGTAAATCTTGTATATTCAGCTGAGTAGCTAAAGTAGGTTATTAAACTTACTGAGAATGAGTTCTTGGTAAAAAGGCTTGTAGGAAAATATAGTATGTTTTTATTATCCATTTATACAGTTTGATTTGGGACCCTTTGAAGTTAAACATGTTAATTGTAAACTGGTACCAGGACAGAACGCATAATTTGAAGATATTTAATAAAAAACATGTGAATTTTGATTTATTGTTATCTCAACATACAAGCAGGCATCTCATTAACTTCAATCAGAGGACAGACTAGAAACAAGGTGTGTTTGACATTCTGGAAAAAAAGCAAACAGTTCTTAAAATGCATTCATCTGAGATGAAAGCATTAAACTAAGTAGAATTCACTGTTGATAAGTCAAATAACTGGGAATTATGTTCCAGAATTGTCCTGTATTCTTCATACACTGCAGTTGGAAAACCACATATATGTAGCTTGCTACTCAGAAAACTGGGAAAGAAATTCTTAGAGGAAACAAAGCTGTTCTAATAAACTAAAACCGGAACAAAATCTGTGTGTTCAGATACATTGGGGACATATACTTGGGGAAAAGAAAACAGTGTCTTTGACACTTGATACTTAGGTCAGAAAACCCTCAACTTCAAATATATAAACATATATAGAAGAATAAAAATTCCAGCGTGAATCTATTGTAGCCAACTTAAAAGATTTTATGTTATAAAGAATGAATATATAGTTCTTGATGTTCAAAAGACAACAACATTTGAAAATATTTGACAGTCTGTTTAGACCTCAGGCTTAAAAGGACTAATATTTTCTCTGGGGAAAAGCTGATGTTTAAATTTGCTGTATGGGGTCAATGCAAGGTAAGACTAGACAGCTGAAATACAGGGGCTTTTGACAGAAATACTTCCCTGTCTATAAAGAAAAATGGAACCATTCTTCCCATCATGCACATATTTATTATTTTATTTTATCAAATAGATTGCAAAAAGAGGCAGTAAGTTTTCTTTTTCTTCAACATAAAACTGCAGACATCTGATAATTCTAGAGCTGGAGCAAGAAGTTTGCTGAGATCAGATTTATATGTTCACGTATGAAAACTAGAGAATATCAATGTCTGTTCCTCAGTATTTCCATGATCTGCTGAGATCATGAGCTTTAAGAATCATGTCAAGGGATATAGTTGGTCATGCAAGTAATGCAATGTATGAATGGAGAACTTGAATATTATCCTTCCTTTAAACAAAGGAATATGACGTTTCTGAGTTAAAGATTATTAATTAGGGCACTTGTATCATGGGCCAATAATTAAGGAAGGTTTAGGTGAGTGGATAAATAATAATGGTGCTGAATATGCCAGGTTAACAATTAAAAGGCAAAGACTTAAAGGTAAAATACTTCCCATTCCTCTTTCATCTTTGAGTAAACTATTCTGATTTCCATGTTCTGAAACATAGATTAATACAAGCTTTCTTAGGTGTTGTGGGTTTTTGGAGAATGCATATTCCAAATTATAGTCTGATCATAAGCCCTCTCTATCAAGTGACCCGGAAGAAGAATGATTTCGAAAGGGGCTGTGAGCAACAACAAGCCTTTGAACAGATTAAACGGGAGATAGTTCATGCAGTAGCCCTTTGGTCAGTCTAGGCAGGACAAGATGTAAAAAATGTGCTCTACACCGCTGCAGGGGAGAATGGCCCGACCTGGAGCCTCTGGCAGAAAGCACCAGGGAAGACTTGAGGTTGACCCTTAGGATTTTGGAGTCAGGGATACAGAGGACCCGAGGCCCGCTATACCCCAACTGAAAAAGAGATACTGGCAGCATATAAAGGGGTTTGAGCTGCTTCAAAAGTAATTGGTACTGAAGCACAGCTCCTCCTGGCACCCCGACTGCCGGTGCTGGGCTGGATGTTCAAAGGAAGGGTCCCCTGTACACATCACGCAACTGATGCTACATGGAGTAAATGGGTCGCACTGATCGCACAACAGGCTCGAATAGGAAACCCCACTTGTCCAGGAATTTTGGAAGTGATAAAGAACTGGCCAGAAGGTAAAAATTTTGGCATGTCACCAGAAGAGGAGGTGGCACATGCTGAGGAGGCCCCATTGTATAATAAATTACCAGAAAATGAGAAGCAATATGCCCTGTTCACTGGTAGGTCCTGTCGTCTTGTGGGAAAGCATTGGAAGTGGAAGGCTGCCATATGGAGTCCTATACGACAAGTCGCAAAAACTGCTAAAGGAATAGAGTTAATTTTCTTCACAGTAGCTAGTATGGGGCTATGTTTTGGCTTTGTGCTGAAAACAGTGTTGATAACGCAGAGCTGTTGCTAAGTAGTGCTTACACTAGTCAAGGACTTTTCCAGCCTCCCATGCTCTGCCAGGTGCACAAGAAGCTGGAAAGGGAGGGGACACAGCTAAAATTGTTGATCCAAACTGGCCAAAGAGCTATTCCACAGCATATAACATCATGCTCAGTATATTAATAGTAGGGAGCTGGCCAGGGGGGACTCACTGCTCAGGGACTGGCTGGGCATCGGTCGGCAGGTGGTGAGCGGGTGTATTACCTGT